>LPNX010507014.1:77755-211001 GCA_001517045.1 Pseudotsuga menziesii | reverse complement strand
ATCATTTATTATGTCTGCATAAAAATATAAACTTTTTATCATTATTTTCAACTCTCAATTCTTAACTCTATATTCTCTCAACATATTAGTCAAATATCATTAATGACAAAATATAGATTAAACTCAGTTTGACATAACATATTTTATTTTATTTTTAATGTGATTTTTTTTAATATATTCCAAAGAAAACCCTTTTTACACATAAAATTGACTATTGAAATTACACAATATAAACAACTCAAATAGTTTAAAAAATGCATAAACTCAACAAAATAGTAATATAAAGGAGTTGCATATATAATATTATGATATTTTATGTACAACTCCATTTTATAAAAAGATCTCTAATAATATGACAAAAAAAACATTTCATTAACCTTTATGTTATACCTGATGAGGTAGAGAACGTGTGTGTGTGTGTGTGTGTGTGTGTGTGTGTGTGTGTGTGTGTGTGATGTCATCAAAACCTCCGTCTCAAACTGTTCTTCTTCATATTGCCATTCAGTTTTGCAGGGCTTTCCCCACAACAATGGAAATAAGAGTTGCTTGAGCATAATTTGTTGTTGTGAAGTATAGGACAAACCCTTCTTCATAGTTGTTTTCGATTTCATGAAAGAGCCCTTAAAATTAACAGGTTAGCATGATCTTCATCGTAGGTTGGATGATGAAAAAGAGTTTGATCTACGGTGGTAGATCACTCTGTCTTGGGAGCATGCAGTGGTAGAGAGGTGGTAAACAATGATAAGATCGACGGTACATATGCAAGGTGATGAAGATCAACGATGGAAAGACATTCCTCCAATCGAAGATGAGAGGAAGGATTTAATTTTGAGGTTCGTGAAGTCGGTTAAAGGGGAGAAGTGTTGGAGGGTCGACATCGATGCAAAGCAAGATTTATCTGCATGAATGGAAAAGGTAGGCATTCTCGAACCCTCTGAGTGTTTCTGAAAATGGAAAGGAGAGGAGGCCATGTACACATGTACGATGGATACAGGATGGGTTCAGATCAATGGTCTAGAATATTTTCAACATGGTAAAGGTCATGTCATGGTCAGGTCTGGTACATAAAGGATATCCTCACGTACGATTTGACAAATAATCATATCTCTTGACGCCATTTGTGACATGAATTAGGTGAAAATTATGTCCACGACATCAGCAGCCCTCCCGACTCCAGGTATCTGTCACGAGGATTACGCAAGAAGAATCGATAGATCATGAAACTTGGATTTTTGAAGCGGCGAATATGGCCTTTACACGAAGCAAAGGGATGCGGTTAGCCAAAAATGTGCTGAATACCACTGTCAGCATAAGTGAAAGGGAAAATAATGTCAGGCCCAAATGTCCTGATCCATATGGGTAGCAACGCAACATCAAAGGAGGCGGAATGACTGGATTCTCACCAGCAAATGGAAATCCCCACCCATGTGTCCACTCGTGTAACCATTATGATGACCAACTAAGGAGTAAACGCTAATGCTGACTAGTCATCTCTGTTTCCATCTTCATTACCCTATATAAATGCCACCTTCCTGAACCGCTGAAGAACAGGAGATGAGTGAGCGCCGAGGAGAAAATTTGAAGCGTTAATTTGCATAAGGCCTTGAGTTTTCTGGCAAATTGCAATGGCTATTTGGTTTGAGAAACTTGTCTGTCAAGGAGTGTTGATGGTTGGAGAACATTCCTTTATGTTCTTGTATCATACTGGGTGTTTACACCAGGAAAACACTAGCCATCGGGGTACAAATGTGAAGCACTTGAAGAGATATACTAGTTTTCAGTTGGCCATACCTACTGCTGTGCAGTGCCTGGGTTTTGATGTCCTGTGTGGGTCTCTCCAGAACCCCCAAATGCAATCACTGCCTCCAAAGATTTGGTACATGGTGACCATGTTTAGCAGCGACCAGTAGGAGTGAATGATCATACTGGAAGGGTGGGTGTCCAAAGTCTTCATCACCGCCTTTGTGAATTCCACTTGCCAATTTTATCTGAGGTGGTGAGGAGGTTGAAGGCATGCCCCATCGTATTTCCTGTAGGAGAGCCCACCTCGGGGGAGGTGACGAGTACAAGAATGAAAAGCCACTGTAGAGGCTTGTTTCTGCCAAAAGCAATGTGGCCCTTCTTCAAGTTCCCTCATACAACAATGTTACTCGAAGAGAAGGGAGCGGTGAAGAAGGTTGAGCATGGAAATGATATAAACTCCTTTTCCAGCTTTGAAACCATGCAGAAAGGTGCTTTTGAGCACGAAATGAACACAAAGGGGAGGACATGGTGTTGACTCGATAGATAGATAGGTGGTCGAACCCAGTCAGAAATATGCCATCGAAAACATCTTGAGACGTAGTTTTCACGACCCACAAACTCAGAACCTGAAACGTCATGTTGTCATCGAGACTGAGCACATGCATTAGCTTGATGATGTATGTGTAAATATATGTAAACCGTGGCAAAAGTACCACACTCTAGTTGTTAGTTTTGATTATTACTGTAAACCGTTTCAGATCCTATTCCAATGGATTAGCCTCGACGGGTTGAGACATTATAAATTGGCTCCCCATAGAGGGGAGAGGGGTTGGGTTTTCAAGAGTAGAGAAGCTCTGCATTGTAATGGGTTTCATTTCTTTCAGAGATGAATAAAATTGTAGAGGAGGAACGTTAAACCTCTCATGGCAGAGATTACTGTGCCATTTTAAACATTTTTTATTTATATTTGTTAGAAATCTTAAAAAAACTCAAAATCATAGTTATGAAATTTTCATAATTTGAAGAATGGTACTCTCACTGTAAAATCCAAAAATTAAAGTAAACAAATCACTCCATAATTTAATTTAAAATCACTCTTCCATCCAGTCAGCTCTTGAGTAAGGTCACAATAATTACATGCTTTCATTCTTACATGAAAGAAAGGTTGTAGAGGTGTTAAAGAACTTCTTGATCGTGCCTTGTGATTGAATGTTTTGAAGCTTCACATGGAACTCAGAGGTGCTTGTTGGAGTAAGAAAATATCCCCCATTTTAATGTTAGTTCTCCATAATTTATGTGTCATAAATTAATTTCAGTTAGCGAAAAAAGTTAAATTTGAAGTATCGATTATTGATTCAAATATAACATATCTCCTAATTCAAATTTAACACCCACCTTCTTGACCTGATCCACCATTCCACTAAAGCAACAATTCCAAAAAGCTCTGCTCGAAATAAAATCCATTACCTGGAGACTAAACATACCTCAATCTTAACACCCACAAGGGAAAAATTATAATTGAATAAAAGAAAATAAGAAAATATATATCGTTTTGGATCTGGGGCTTAAGCACCTTGATAGACACCTTTCACATCCAAGGTTTAAGTCATAAGCGAGTTTGTTTGGCCATAGATATTCATACTTTCCGTATTTGTCTCATATTTTTTTATCTTATTTCTCGATTTCTGTATTCCGCACTGCGAAATGCGGAAATTTGAAATTTAATTTTTTTCACAATGTTTGTTTTCATCCGGTTTCTATTGTAATAAGATGTGTTGGATAACATGTTATTGTCTTTAATTAGTATTACTTCTTGGATGTATTGAATATTTTTAAGCATGTTTATAAACCTTATACAATATTTGCTTTGAGATTTATGTCAACTTGGTTGTAGAAACTGATGCTAACTTGAATAGTTGTGTGGTAAGAAAATAAATCATTTTTATCTTTATCTTTTTCAATTATCGAAACCTGGTTTCATGTTGTATATCGATTTAGTCAAGTGGGGAGTCAATTATTAAAACCCTAAAGACAGTTTTCCAATGACTAGTATTGAAGAACGACAATGAAAGATATATTAGGAAACCTGGTGGGATGCGAGATCATAACACAAGATTTAAATGTTATTAACCATCCCGCACCCTACATTCTGAAATTTCAGGATTCAGGATACAGGAATACAAAACAAATGAAGTTGTATTCAATATTTCCCGAAACCCGCATCTCGCAATTTTCAAGTTGTGGGTTGCGGGATCACACAACAAAATAAATCAATCAAACTACACTCGCATCCCGCATCCCGAATTTTCATGATGCAGGTTGTGGGCTGAAACACAATACTTAATAGTATTATGTGTTATCCCACAACCTGCATTCCGAAATTCCAATGACCAGTATTGAAGAACGACATATCCTGAATTTTATTAAATTTGTTTGATTAATTTTGAGTTATTCTTCAATATTTGTAGTATATTGATTATAGGCTGTGGATGTATTAAATGTGTTGATTTATGTATTGAGTTTGCATTAAAATATTGACATATCAAATGTGCAATCAATAATTATTTTTTAGCTATCAGTTGTATATCATAACTAGGCTACTTAAAAGCTTTCGCCGTTACTATTTGAGTTTGCTAAGACAGTTTAGTCTAGAAGCCAAATATTTCAAATTTTCTTGGATCTTTATTGAAACAAAAGTAGATATTTTACATGAACAATTGACCAAAGAAAAACAATACATTTATATCGCAGACAATGAGAAGATTCAACCACAATTTGGTTTTAAATATTTTGAAGCAAGTAAGCTTTGCTCTTGTTTCCTACGTCGACATATCGATTGCCTTGCATTCGAGAGTATCCGGAAAAAAAGAAAGGTGGAGAAATGTGTAGGCCTGAAAGAGATGTAACTCTTGATATTGCAGTGACTGTAAGCCCTTGTCTATCGATTTTTCCAATATATATTGTTACATTTTGTAGGGTCATACCTTGGGCTTTATGAATTGTTAAACCCCATGTCATTCAAAGTGGTATTTGTCTACCGAATCCTCTTGTTATTGTAGATATTGGAACATAAGGTAGGAGGTTGCTCATTTGAGTTGTAGACAATATGAATGACTTTTCCAAGTGAGTCGTTAACAAGTCCTGCTTGAACCCATAAATTAGCAGTTAACATGACTTGTTGACCAACAACAAGAAGGACCTTTAATGCCAATTGTTCGTCATCAATGGATTGATGGGAATTTTGGTTCCTTTGTTCTGCAAAGCAATGTGCAATTGGCATATTTAGTTGATTCAACATGTGTTTGTTGCGCAGTGCAACAGAGCTATTTGTGGGATACAAATGGATAGATTGTTCAAATGAAGAATTTTCGACATGTGAAAGGCATGAGGTTGTTCTTGTCATTAGGAGTGCCCAGTATTCAACAGTTGGTGTTGCATTTCGAAGGTTTAGCAAGAGTTATTGAAAGGCAGTTTGAGAAGGACTATTCCCTTGTTGTCGAAATTTTTTTTCGAGCGTAATAAAAGTATCAAATATACGCCAAAGAGCAGTTCTAACGGATGAGCCTACATACATGGGGATGTCTTTTATAGGAGGAAATTGTCCAAAGTCACCAAGAAGAATTATGGAGCAACCACCAAATGGGATTGTACACTACGAGGGGAAATCTTGACGTAAGCGTGCATCAATTTGAGTTAACATTTTTGGGCCAATAAAGCTCATTTCATCTATGAGAACATAACGAATATGGAGAAGTTCTTCTTGAAGTTTTGAAAGGGATTGGCCTTCAAGAGGGTGCATTTCACCAATGGGTATTCGAAGAGCAGAATGTATTGTAGATGCATGTATGTTAAAAGAAACAACACTAGTTGGAGCAAGGAGAAGAAGTGGGGAGGCATTTTGTTCAGATGCAGTTTGAAGTGCAAATTTGAGGCAAGATATGAGGTAAGATTTTTCGATGCTTGCAATACCTTGAATCACCAATTTTAGTGGTTGAGCATATCTAGTGTTTCTGAAATGGGACATGACGAGATCAAAGGCTATGCGTTGTGTGGGAGATAAGGAATTAGATGAATTGGAGAAGGATGGGATGTCTTCATGTAGTTGGATGGACAAGCGATTGAGGTCAATGAATGATGTTGTTGTCTCATGCAAATGGGTGGGTATATTGTTATGTGACCAATTGTGATTTTTGTCAAATTCACGATGGCCAAGCATTTCAAGGTCATTAACTTGGATGTTATTCCCTGGTCTCATTTGCGAGAGAATTTCCCATTCATCCATGGTATGGGGCAACGAAAAGGCAATAGCATCAAATTTCCAATCATCGGATAGAGGTGTAGAGGGTTCTTCTTCTACACGTTCAATATGCCACATAGCATATGTTCCTTTAATTTGATTCCAATGAGAAATGATTTTAGAAGGTGTGGTTCCAATATCGTGAGGGATGGACTGAAAAGGTTTGTATAGAAGAAGTTCACTTCAACAAAACGGTTCGAAAGATGAAGAATCAGAGGGAGGAATGGAAGTGAAATGTGGATAGACTCTAAACCAAAAACCAATATAACAGATAAATAATTTAAATTAAATAAAAATTTAATATAAAAAATTTACTATATTAAACTTTAAGTATTTGAAAAATATTATTTATACAAAGCAAATTAATAGAGATGAGTGATTACTATATATTCTTTGTAGGAGAGACATAACAAGAGTAAGAAATCTTTTATACATAGCACAAACCAATTTTATAAACAAAATATTAAAATCTTGAAAAAAAATTATTAAGAACTTAAATATAAACAAGTAAAATTAATTTTTTTTGGGATCAAAGTACAATTCTTTAAATTCTTTACTAATCCTATATATTATGTTTTTTAAAGTTGAATAAATTTTACAATTTTAATTTCACAAAATTGCTTTGCCTCTCTTAAATATTAATTACTAGCATTTGCACCAAGAGGTGCAAAGAAATGCTGAAAGGGTATAAATATTGAGTCTCTTTGCAACTAAATCTTTTTGACTTACCTTGGGAGATTGGAAATTACATTTTAATAATACTTTTGTGGGTACTACTGACTCGACTAACGATTTTTTCTTATTTTGACAAATTGTTTTGATTGAATCTCTAAAGACATTAGTCTTTAACTTTAATACTTTTGTTGAATTTAGTCTTTAACTTTAATACCATTTATTAAAATATTAAATTATTTAGTTAATTTATCCAAAAAAAATAAAAATAAAAATTACAAGAATAAGATAAATAATATAATGTAGTAATTAAAATCATTAAATATAAGTTATAAATCCATGAGTGCTATAGTGTATAAATTGACTTTTTACATGACTCCATGAGTGCTATAGTGCTATAAATAAATAAAAAATCTAATCTATACCTACAGTATAGATTAACCTGATATCTAAGACATACAAGCATTTAATCCAATTAACATAAATGTAAATCAGATCATTTACTTATCATTTTAATTAAAAAATTAACATATGTATTATCGGATTTACTGTATAATGATTTGCAGAAAGAGATATAGATTTTAATAAAATAAACTATATTAATGCACTAATTCATCACAAAAGACTAACAATAATATTGATATTGATCCATCTGAAACAGGAAAAATCATAATTCGTTAAGGAAACCTAATCAAATAAACAACGAGAGATATGAAAGAATATGATAACCGTATTGAATAAATATGCAAAAAATTACAAAACCTCAATTACATGTGAAACCTACCCTTTAAATAATTATTACAAAAAGTAGATTTCCATCAAATTGGGATGGAAAAGTGTAAATGAAACTAATATCCAAGGAAATCCCACCATCTGTTCCAAATCCTTGGAAATTCCCCAATGTTGGGATAGTTAGCTAATTCGAAACCAAGTTAAGCATCACATTTATAATTCTCTATTTCGTTTTTATCTAACTTATGCCAGATGCGGATGTAAATGTGGACCTTGCCCTCAATAGCCAACGTTAGTCTGCTTAACTGATCCACGTCTTGAATGGTAATATGATCAAGCCCTTGGATTTTATCCCTTGCTTCATCTCATCGGCGTTCAACCTACTCGATCATCAATTTTGGAGGACAAGAATTTTCAATAAGATCTACTGTGGGAAAAAACAAAGTCTCCATGATACTCTCAACAACATACCATCTTGAGTCCACACATGGCTTGTGCCTTTTTAATAGACTATTCAACCACCTCATTAAGATTAGGCCAATAATGCAATACTATTCTGACTTTCTTTAGCTGAAAGCTGCTGAGGATGATGATGTTTTTTGGCTTGTCCTTCATGTACCTTTGCTAGTCTAGAATGTCATCATAAGCCTTGGAAGCTTTCTCCCTCTTTTCCACCCGATCTTCAAGTACAACATCCATTTGACCAAAATCAATATGGATTTCATAAATATCATTTAAAGTGTGGAACAAGTCAGTTATTAAATCATAATGCTCCCAATTTGTCCTGATAGCCAACTCCTTAAATTCTTCTTGTGAAAACATGGAGAACGAAGAGGAAGCTGCACTTGCAGTTGCATCTTCACATTTCTTTTCAAGTGAGGCTATCCTCTGTGTAAAGGAAACATTTGCAATCTTCTCATTTTGTAGGTCAACTTGAAGAGAAGCACTTTTGACCTATAGTTCATTGTACTTATGCTTAGATGTCTTCATAAGATCAACAACATGAGCCTCATGTTCCCTTTTAGTCTTCTCAAGTTCTTCCTTCAGCTGGGTTATCTCTTCTTTCCTCTTGTCAAATTCTCTATTTAAAGTGTTAACAACATCGAGGTTGGCACCTGTGAATGCACCCAAAGCAATAGTTGTATCTGCTGCATCTACCTGTGGGTCACCGAACTGCTGAGTCCAAACTATTTGGTCAGAAACAGATACATCCATCCCACTTTGATCCCTAGTCCTCTTTTTGCTCTTTTTGACCACTACTTTATCAGAATTACTATAATAATAATGTAACATCCTCGGCCCTCCAATCGGCAAAGAGGACGCTACCTCGACTGCTATCTACCTGAGCAACTAGCCCCATGAACATACACATGAAAATTGAGATGCTTTGAACTAAAATATGCGTACATTATTACCATACAGTGGAAGCAAAACCATACATTTAAGCATTCAACATGTTCATTGTAATTCATTATCAAATGTAATTGCAGGGATTTAAACACACGAATACTTATTGTTAATCAAGTCAAACAACTGAGAGGGGGGGGGGTGAATCACTTGTTTATAATTTTATTTATATTTTTAATGCAGCTTATAACCATCAAACACATAAAATGGACAGAGACACAAATTGTTCATGAGGAAACCCATAAAGGGAAAAAACTCTTCTTCTTATGGATGTAAAGCAAGCAACTTTAATTACATCATGTTTTATCTGGGAAACAACTCAGATGAGGCTACTACCTCAGGAAACTACCTCTCTATTTTCAGCTCTTACTGAAAAACAACTCCTACTGTCTGAATACAAGCTTCAACTTGCAATGAGATTGCCATTCTCCCTAGCACCTCCCTTCCTCCCTGTAATATAAACAACCTGTTAAATCCAGCTCTTTCAAAACCAACATATCAAACCAATTCTGTCAAAAAACTCTTTTGTCAAAACCATCCTGTCAAATCCAACTCTGTAACATACTTTCATTTATACTACAAGTGTAAACTCAAAACTTCAATACCAGTGTTTTAAACTCTTTCTCAATTCTTTTGCATTTTAGTTACGCTTAACATAATGCAATATAACATCTATTTCATTGCAAAAATGACTTCTTTGATTCTTCAGTCTTCAATTCAAATCTCTGTATATCATTCAATTTATTTACTTTCTTATTTCTGTAGATAACGTTCTTATTCTGCTAATCAATTCACAATGATACACACGCAGTGTACTCAATCCAATGAACTGCGCAATACTTCCTCTATTTTTCATATGCGATGTATTCAAAATTTAAACAGAACTTAAAGTGATAACTAAATTTCAATCCATACCATTTTACCTACAGCCAACTCAAAATCAATATTTTTATTGTTGATACATTTCTGCCTTAATTTCTTGCTGAAATATTTCTGATTCACAGATCTGCAACTTCTCCATTGTTGAATATTGTGTTTTCTCCAATATTGTGTTGTGTTCTTTCTAAACATCTATTTTGCTGCAATAAAGATTTCTTCACTATATCTTCGCCAATTCATACACTGCATTGCGTGTCTTCTCCAATTCCTTGCTCTGCGTGTCTTCACCAATTTATTGCTCTGCGTGTCTTCATCAATTCATAGCTCTGCGTGTCTTCACCAATTCATTGCTCTACATGTATTTATCAGTTTACTCACTGCGCTACATGTATCCTCCAATATACTTCGTTGCGTTTATCCTCGCTGCGTCTTCTTCAATTCATGACAGAGTCTCAAAAAATTATATTCACTGCCCTGCTCCTTAATACTTATCTTATAACGCAAACTTTAAACAGTTAGACATGGTTATTTGTAACTGTATAAATGGTTCAATATAGAGAAAAAATGTTGGCCAATAAGTTAAAATCATAACTGAAAATTCTAGGTAGCGTTAACCATTTCATTTTAGCAGAATTTTATTTTAACCTTATGTTAAACTTGAAACCGTATTCTTGATTTATTGATGGTTATAGGAACTATGCTTTGACACCTGGAATCAAGCGCTTGATTGATAAAAAAATGTTTTAGCCACAACAAACTATTGCTAATGCCCATTTCTGTGAACATAATAAACTTTCTGTCTGAAGACAAGAATTTCTGTGTCTCATTCACGATTTCTGTTGCATTCCCATATTTCTGTGTCTCATTCAAGATTTCTGTCTTTGGTTCTTTCTCAAAGAATAATATCTATCAAATTTAATTGTTCATTCAAATTCATTTTATGTATTTGCTAATAGAAATTCTTTTACATCAATGACAAACAACTCATTAAGACCAACAAACTCCCCCTTTGTCATTGATGGAAAACATATACATCTTCTCCCCCTTTTTACATCGATGGAAAAGAACCAAATAGTATGATCTGAGAACTCTCCCCCTAACAAAAACACCTGTGAAAGCTGTAACCAATCTATAACCAAAACTAAACCTGTCAAGAGAAGTCTGTCATTGAAAATTTGCAAATCTTATATGGCGGTTAAACATCACTTTGATAACAAAATTGTCAGAGATTACATACAACAAACACCTAACTGTTCCCTGAGATTTTCAAATTGTTGCTGAGGTAAAGGCTTAGTGAATATATCAACAATTTGACAGTGTGTGCTAACATACTCCAGCTTGATAGTATTGTTTGAAACCTGCTCTCTGAGAAAATGAAACTTAATCAGAATATGTTTTGTTTTTGAGTGCATAACCGGATTCTTGGAAATGTTGATGGCACTTGTATTGTCACAGAAAATAGGAATAGGATCATCATAAGTGACATGTATATATGCTAGCATTTATTTCATCCATAGTATATGTGTACAACAATTTGCAGCAGCAATGTATTCTACTTCAACAGTAGAAATAGATATTGTTGATTGTTTCTTTCTTAACCAACTTACCAAACATCCTCCCAGATAAAAGGCTGCCCCACTTGTACTTTTTCGATCATCTACACAACTTGCCCAATCTGCATTTGTAAAAGCATATAAATCAAGATTGTTACATTTGGGATACCATAAGCCATAATCTGTTATTCCTTTTAGATATCTAAGAATCCTCTTAACTGCAAGAAAGTGAGAAGCTTTTGGAGATGATTGAAACCGAGCAACTTGACATACTGCATTCATTACATTTGGCCTTATAGTTGTTACACATAAAAGACTACCAATCATAGATCTGTATATTTTCTGCTCAACACTCTCAGAATCATCTATGTTACTCAACTTACATCCAGTAACCATGGGAGTTCCTACTGGTTTACAATCTTCCATTTGAAATTTCTTTAGCATTTCTTTTATATATTTAGTTTGAGAGATAAAAATTCCTTTATCAAATTGTGAAATTTGGAGACCTAAGAAAAACTTTAATTCACCAAGCATAGACATTTCAAACTTATTCTGCATACTTTGTGCAAACAGTTTGCTAAGCTGATCATTACCACTCCCAAATATAATATCATCTACATATATTTCAACAATGATCAAGCTACCATGTTCTTCTTTAATATAAATATTACTGTCAGTATTACCTTTTCTATATCCTTGTTGCCTTAAGTATTTGTCAAGCCTGGAATACCAAGCTCTTGGAGCTTGTTTTATTCCATACAGAGCCTTTTTCAACATGCAAACATGATTTACTGCTTCTTGTACCTGAAACCCATCTGGTTGTTCCATGTAAACTTCTTCCTCTAACTCACCATTTAAAAATGCATATTTTACATCCATTTGATAAAATTTAATGTTCTTAGAACTAACATAATCCAAAATCAGTCTAATGGATTCCATTCTTGCAACATGAGCATATGTTTCTCCATAATATATGCCTTCTACTTGTGCATACCCTTTACAAACTAGTCTAGCTTTATTTCTAGTTATGTTGCCTGCTTCATCCAACTTATTTATGAAAACCCATTTAGCCCCAACAACATTTTTATTTAAAGGTCTAGCAACCAATTCCCATGTCTTATTCTTTTCTATTTGACTTATTTCTTCTTTCATTGCTTTCATCCAGTTTTCATCATTAATTGCTTCTTCAACATTCTTGGGTTCAAATAGTGAGAGTAATGATACCTGTTCTTGATTGGAAGTAGATTCTTGCCTTTTGCTTCTAGTTTCAACACCTGCATTGATATCACCAGTGATTTGTTCTTCAGGATGATTTCTTTGAATTCTTTTTCTTGGAGTCTTAGATGGAGTTGATCCCTGTAATAAAGTAGGAATCAGATTTTCATTTTTAACTGATTTAGTTTCCTCTATATCACTTGATTCTTCTTCCATTTTCAATTTGTCATATATTCCATATAGCTGATGATCTTTCTTTTCAGTTTTGGATTTAAAAAATGAATATTCATCAAATTTTACATCTATGGCTTCAACAATTTTCTTCAATCTGAAATTGTAGCACTTATAAGCTTTTCTTGAGCATGAATATCCAACTAAAATACCTTCATCAGTTCTAGAATCCAATTTTCCCATATTTTTATCAACTCTCTTTATGTAACACTTACTACCAAAGATTCTAAAGTGTTTAACACTTGCTGGTCTACCTTTCCATAACTGATAAGGTGCATGTTACTATTACTTCTCAACAAACTTCTATTTAGTATGTGCACATCAGTATGAACAACTTGAGGCCAAAGTATATTACTTAGTTTAGATTCATTTAACATTGTTCTTGCCATCTCCATAACAGTCCTATTTTTTCTTTCAACAACACCATTTTGTTGAGGCGTTTCAGTAACAGAAAAATGTTTGTTGATACCATTATCATCACAATACTTATTGAATTCTTTAGAAACAAATTCTCCTCCATTGTCTAATCTTAAGTATTTAATTTTCATGTCAATTTCATTTTCAGTCAATTCTTTGAAAATTTGAAAACAATTGAATGTTTCAGACTTCTTTCTTAACAGAAACATCCAAGTCATTCAAGTAAAATCATCCATAAATAATAGAAAATATTTTTCACCATTTAATCCTTTTGTCCTAATAGGTCCACAAACATCAGCATGTATTAGTTCCAAAGGTTTTGTTGTAGAGTATTCTTTTGTTTTAAACTTAACTCTAGTTTGTTTACCCTGTTGACATTGTTTGCAAACAGAGTTGGTAAGATTCTTTATGAAAGGTAAACCTCTTATTGCTTCCTTTTTGTTTATTTGAATCAGACTTTCAAAGTTAATATGTCCAAGCCTTTTATGCCACAACCAATTTTCATCTTCATTTCCAAGATAACAATCTTCCTTTTTCTCATCTAGTATGTAAATGTTACTTGGTGTTCTTGTAGCTGTTCCAACTAACCAATTTGTTTTGACATCTCTGATTTGACAATTTTAAAATAAAAAATCATATAATTCCCTTTATCACAAATTTGACTTACACTTAACAAATTATGTTCCA
The DNA here is from genome assembly GCA_001517045.1 of Pseudotsuga menziesii. Taxonomy (NCBI): domain Eukaryota; kingdom Viridiplantae; phylum Streptophyta; class Pinopsida; order Pinales; family Pinaceae; genus Pseudotsuga; species Pseudotsuga menziesii. The sequence continues at coordinate 197,168 of LPNX010507014.1, read as the reverse complement.
TATCCTTAACTAGTAAAACATTTTCAGCCATAATATTCTTATTATTCAAACACACAATACCTCTTCCAATTATTCTAGCGGATTGTTCATTTCCAAAAGTAACTGTACCTTCTTTTCCTTCATCCAAAGTAACAAAATTATGCTTTCTTCCTGTCATATGTTTAGAACATCCACTATCCACACACCATTTCACTTTATGATCAACCTGTAAAGCTAGAGTGCATTTTTCAGATTCTAGATGATCACTTTTCTTTTTCCAACATCTAGTTTTTAGATTGGTATAATTAGACTCAACATATTTATGAAAGTTCATAGGACAATTTCTTGATATATGTCCAAAATTATTACATCTATAACATTCAATTTCAAAACTTAAGACATCAAATCTGTTATAGGAATTATTCACATTGTTCTGAATGATTCTATCATGCCTTCTTCCATAGTCAACTCTAGATTTGTCATGGTTGTTATGTGCAATTATGTTTCTTGAGAATGCATTACAAAAATCAGCTTTATGTCCATACTTGTAACAACGGAAACAATAACCGTTAAACTTGTTTTGGTACTTGTCATAACTTCTTCTATGTACTGTTGGGGTTTGATTTTCTTTTTGCTTTACTGATTCCATCTGATTGCTAGTGTTTTTCACATCAGTACCTATCTTTTCAGTACTTGTGCTAGTACTTGCCTTAGTAGTCTCAGATTTATAACCAATTCCAGTTTTGTCATTTGTTGATCTTTGATTACTAATAATTTGATCTAAAATCTTTGAACTACCATTCATGTTATTTTCTTATACCTTCTTTATGACTGAAACAACTTCAAATTTTAGATATTCATTTTCCTTATTTTTTTCCACAAGCAGGTTGTTTAGTGCTTCTTCAATTAATTTAGCTTCTTCAATTTTGAGCATTAAATCAATTATCATACTTTCAGTGCTTTCTATCAACTTGTTAGATTTCTGTAGCTCATTTTCAAGATTTTCATTTTCTTCTTTGAAATGTTTACATTCTCTTCTTACTTTTCTAAGTTCAGTCAATGCACTTACAAGTTCAACTTCTAAATCAACTTCACCTTCTTCTTCTTCAATAAATTCATCATTCTGATTTTCTACAACCATAAAGAGTCTCATATATGAGCTAACATCAATTTCATCTGTTTCTGAAGAATCACTATCATCTTTAATAAATAGACTTTGTTTTTTATATGAGTTTCTTTGAAAAGATTTCTTATATTTTTTCTTGTATTCTTTACTCTTTCTATTGCTTTCTTCTTCACCATCAGAATGGTTATTGTAAGGACACTTGGAGGAAAAATGCCCTATTCTACCACAACCAAAGCCTTTAAGAGGAAGCTTACCTTTGTATTTACTAGTACCCTTTTTCATATTTTTGACAAAAGTAGCTTCTTCCTTATCTTCTTCTAAATCATCATGATTGTTGGTTTCTACTTCAACTTTATTCTTGTTCTTCTTAGCCACCTTGAAAGCTGCTTCTTTCCTGAAGGAATCCTCACCAGAGTTTCTCATCTAATATACTGTTAGTATTCCATGTAGTTTATCCATTTCTAAAACTTAGAGATATCAGTTCTTTCTTCCAAAGCAAATATTTTTAAATTAAATCTTATAGGTAAAGATCTAAGTACCTTTTGCAAAATATCAACATCCTTAACCTTTTCTCCTAAACCTCTCATGGTATTTACTACTTCATCAATACGAAGAAAATAAGTTGTTATATCTTCAGATTCTTCCATTTTTAAACTTTCAAATTGACTCCTATATGACTGTAACTTAGCATTTTTCACCTTAGTATCTCCTTCATAAACATTTCAGTTTGTCCCATAATTCTTTAGCTGACTCACAGTGCATAACCTTAACAAATTCTGACCCTGCTAAACCTCCAAGTATTGCATACATGGCTTTGGAATTACTTTCATAAAGTTTCTTACCTACAACATCTGTTGGAATGGTTGTCGAAGCACTATATTCATATAGCTCATCTTGCCAAACATCTACTCCTTGAGTCCATAAAAACAATTTCATCCTAATACTCCAAAAATCATAATTATGTCCATGAAATAGAGGTAATCCATGTTTTGTAAATTCAAACTTCTTATGCATCATAAAAGACCACACTTCCAGCGATTAAACTGAGATCTGAAGTGCCCGGCTCTGATACCAATTATTAATCAAGTCAAACAACTGAGAGGGGTGGGGGGGTGAATCAGTTGTTTATAATTTTATTTATATTTTTAATGCAGCTTATAACCATCAAACACATAAAATGGACAGAGACACAAATTGTTCATGAGGAAACCCATAAAGGGAAAAACCTCTTCTTCTTATGGATGTAAAGCAATCAACTTTAATTACATCATGTTTTATCTGGGCAACAACTTAGATGAGGCTACTACCTCAGGCAACTACCTCTCTATTTTCAGCTCTTACTGAAAGACAACTCCTACTGTTTGAATACAAGCTTCAACTTGCAATGAGACTGCCAGTCTCCCTAACACCTCCCTTCCTCCTTGTAATATAGACAACCTGTTAAATCCAACTCTTTCAAAACCAACATATCAAACCAATTCTGTCAAAAACCTCTTTTGTCAAAACCATCCTGTCAAATCCAACTCTGTAACATACTTTCATTTATATTGCAAGTGTAAACTCAAAACTTCAATACCAGTGTTTTAAACTCTTTCTCAATTCTTTTGCATTTTAGTTACGCTTAGCATAATGCAATATAACATCTATTTCATTGCAAAAATGACTTCTCTGATTCTTCAGTCTTCAATTCAAATCTCTATATATCATTCAATTTATTTACTTTCTTATTTCTGTAGATAACGTTCTCATTTTGCTAATCAATTCACAATCATACACATGCAGTGTACTCAATCCAATGAACTGCGCAATACTTCCTCTATTTTTCATATGTGATGTATTCAAAATTTAAACGGAACTTAAAGTGATAACTGAATTTCAATCCATACCCTTTTACCTACAGTCAACTCAAAATCAATCTTTTTATTGCTGATACATTTCTACCTTCATTGCTTGCTGAAATATTTCTGATTCACAGATCTGCAACTTCTCCATTGCTGAATACTGCGTTTTCTCCAATACTGTGTTTCATTCTTTCTAAACATCTACTTTGCTGCAATAAAGATTTCTTCACTATGTCTTCACCAATTCATACACTGCACTGTGTGTCTTCTCCAATTCCTTGCTCTGTGTGTCTTCACCAATTTATTGCTCTGTGTGTCTTCATCAATTCATAACTCTGCCTGTCTTCACCAATTCATTGCTCTGCATGTCTTTATCAATTTACTCATTGCGTTGCGTGTATCCTCCAATATACTTCGCTGCGTTTATCCTCACTGCATCTTCTTCAATTCACGACAGAGTCTCAAAAAATTATATTCACTGCCCTGCTCCTTAATACTTATCTTATAACGCATACTTTAAACAGTTAGACATGGTTATTTGTAACTCTATAAACGGTTCAAGATAGAGAAAAAACATTGGCCAATACGTTAAAATCATAACTGAAAATTATGGGTAGCGTTAACCATTTCATTTAGCAGAATTTTATTTTAACCTTATGTTAAACTTGAAACCGTATTATTGATTTAATGATGGTCATATGAACTATGCTTTGACACCTGGAATCAAGCGCTTGATTGATAACAAATTGTTTTAGCCACAACAAACTATTGATAATGCCCATTTCTGTGAATGTAATAAAATTTCTGTCTGAAGACAAGAATTTATGTGTCTCATTCACGATTTCTGTTGCATTCCCATATTTCTGTGTCTCATTCATGATTTTTTTCTTTGGTTCTTTCTAAAAAAATAATATCTATCAAATTTTATTATTCTTTCAAATTCATTTTATGTATTTGCTAATAGACATTCTTTTACATCAATGACAAACAAACTCATTCAGACCAACTCTTATCTTATGAAGAAGGACGCCCGCAACCAGCTATGTCACTGCAACGTTCCACCCAACCATAGGCCAGTGGGCTCCTTAATCTCTCAGCCACACTGCCACCCCCGAGTTGGGCATCATTCCCCAAGGAATAAGGAAACTAGTAGGCTCACACATAGCCAAGATATGTCAAGACTCAGTCAAGCCAACACAGTTGGGTTTATCAGACCAAGAGTATACCACCACACATAACCAAGCCAACAAGTTGGATTTATCAGGTTATCAAGAGATGGAAGCACTGTCTGCTAAGCTAGTGGGATCACTAAAGAGCTAAGTATGCCTACACCGGAACTAGCTTGACTCCTAGGACATCCACACACACCCAACACAAGGAATCATTCCCTTCTCTACTGCACAGTCCCTCAGGACATGACTTCCCTTCTAGTTCTATTCAGGGGGTGTAGAGAAGAGAGTAAACCCTCTAGATCTGTCTATGAGACTCCTGTAAACACTAGGTTTGTCAAGCAGACTCCTTTCCACTCCTACACAGTCCAAAGACCATTCCATTGTGCACACACAACAAAACATTCAGCACAACAATTCACAGCTCTAGGGTTTAAAGGAAGACACCACAGACCAAAACCAAAATGGAAACTTGGGTAATACACAGCTCAGACTGAGAAATTCGATTCTTGAGTCGTTCTTAGCCCTATCATGGCAAAAACAAATCAACCACAAACTCACAGCAACCCAAAATCGTGGGGAGACCAGCAGCAATTTCTCAGCTTGGCAGACGGCGGAGAAATGTCACAAAACGTTGGGGAAGAAACCCAATCATAGATCATCACCCCAAAATAAAATTATTAGCCTGAGGAGAGTTAAGAACAACTGTCCATGTGAGGTAAAAACACACATACAACAAAATCCCCAAAAACAAAATTTACCCACAGCCAAATCATGATTGTAAGGTAGCTCTCCCAGTTCTCTGCGCGAGGAACCCTTCCAAAACCTATGCTTGAGGAGAGAAAAACATTTGTCTCTGCATGAGAATGGTCAAAATGGAAGAATGGGGTCTCTTCTTCTCCTGCCTACATGAAGAGGAACAGATCCCTAGTGGAGTGTGCGTGTGGGCAATGACTGATAGTCCTGCCACACACCACTGCCCATGCAAAACATTTTCCCAGGCCATAACTGCCCCCAACTAACTCCAGAGAATTTAATTTGGCAGTTGACTGATTGATGGGTTCTCCTATTGACATTTGGCTTTTCCCTATTGGCCCCAAAGGTTAAATAATTCCCCCTCCTTATCCTTAGGAACATCATGCCCTTTTCATTATGGTTGCATTGACATAGATGGCTTTGGGTATTTTTAATTAAAATGCATGTTTACATGATGCCAAAATTAATATGTACTAGATAGCACGATATACCATCGGCGACAATTTTAATCCCCGGAACATAAAACAATTAAATTGATGGTGGGGCTTCTGCCTTTAGCTCCACACCATGATTAATTACAATAAATACATCATATACATTTAATGCAAACGGGGTCAAAACCAGGGTGCTACAAATAATCTCGAAGAGAGATGACAATGTCTTCATCAAACTCATCTCTTGGATCAGTGGATGCAGAAGTCTCAATCACTGTAGACACGAAAGAGGATGTGTGGCTAATGATAGGAGAGGGCATGGTCATGGTAATCTGAGTGGTGAAAGGAGAAAAGTTTTGAACATGGGATACTTGAGAGATTGAAGAGAAGAGTGGGGTTGAAGATTCAGAATATGGGAAGTGGAGATTAATAGCTGGAAGTGGTGAGGAAGAGACCAAAACCTTTTCAGTCCCAGATGTTGTTGACAGAGTAACTAAGGGTAGGTGTAGGGGAATATTGAAAATTGTGCTTCTGAAATAGCAAGTAGTGACATGGAGGTTTGCACAATAGAGGATATGACAATGTCTTGATTAAACTCAACTCTTTGGTTAGTGGATACATAAGTTTCAATCATTGTAGACACCAAAGAGGATGTGTGGGTAATGATAGGAGAGGGCATGGTCATGGTAATGTCAATTGTGAAAGGACAAATGTTTTAAACAGGGGTTACTTCAGAGATTGAAGAGAAGAGTAGGGTTGAATATTTGAAAGATGGGAAGTGGAGATTGATAGCTGGAAGTGGTGAGGAAGACACCAAAACCTTTTCGGTACCAGATGATTTTGACAAAGTAATTGAGGGTAGGTGTAGGGGAATCTTGATAATTGGTGCTTTTGAAATGGAAGGTAGTAACATGGAGCTTTGCATAGCAGGACATGTGACAGATACAAAAGTGGAGGTCAGAGCCTCATACAATTGAGACAGTGTAGGTGATACGCGTGTTCTAGTAGGCAAGGTTGACAAAGTTTGAATGGATGAAAGGAGAAATGTTGAAGACAAGGAGCTAGAAACCGAATAAGATTGTGAAACTGTAGAGACAGGGATAAAACCTTTTTTACCATCACTATTGAGCAGATCTGTGAATGATTGTAAATGGTGATCCACCTCTTCAATGATAGGTGCAGAGGCTATCACGTCTTCTTCTGAGTCTGAATCATCCAAATTGATAGAAGTTGTAGGGGAAGAAACTTTCACCTTCAATATTTTGAATGGATTTTGTTCAGCCATTTCTTGATTATTAGTTGGCTAAGTGACTGCAACAATCATCGGGATATGAGTAACAGTTTGAGCAGATGTAGCTACCTGAGTATCTAGCACAGAGGTCATCATTTCCAGCTTCTGTTTTGACTGTGTTGAGGTATGTATTAAGGCTTTGAGCTGCTGGGCAATTGTTACCTCTGGGAGGTCTTCCATTAGACCTTTGCCCTTGTCTCCATCCAGATGAGTTGTCACTGATTGATTTTTTGTTGCTTGGGCCTCCTTTTCTTCTCTGTCCTTTCTTACTTTGTCCAAGAGGCCAACCTGTAGTGCCCTGTAACCCTGAATCCTCTCTTTCAGTTCCTTTTGATACTACAAGATGTGGGCCTGCTCATCCTTGGTTTTGGCCCTAGCCAAGACTTCAGAAAATGTATTAACACCCTGGTAAATGGAATCATCGAGAATTTTCTCATGCACATAAGCAATTTTGATATGGTACTGCTTAAAGTGGGCATCGAGGTATCCCTTGGGATCATGTTTCCTCTTGGTGGAAAAACCGAGCTTAAAGGACTTTATCTGTTCACCCAATATTGCAGCCTAGGTTGAAGTTGGGATAACCAACAATCTAAGGTTCAAAGGGAATTTGGGCCAAGCTTTTTTCTTAGGGCCAATGAGCCTCCTGTAAACTCCGTCATTGACAGTGTGGAAAGCCACTTCTTCTAGGACCAGTCTGTCAGAGACAATTTTGGGTAGCATATGAACATTGTTGCTACCCCAATTCCTGATGTACGAAATAGACTCACCAACATACCAGTCACCCATTGTAGCAAACAAAGTTGTGGCTTCAACTAAAAATGCGGGAGCTTCCTTCTTGAAGATTGAAAAATAGATGCTGCCAAGGAAGTGTACACATATATCATAGATCCTGGGTGCATAGTTAGTATCCCACAATTTTGAATAATAAATGGGCACTGGGGGAGCCGATAAAGTCCAGTTCCATCCCAAAATGGGATATTGGAACTCAGTGCAAAAAATACCATAAATGAAGGCTGAAAAGAAGAAATTGGGTTTCTTTTTAGCAGTGGCCTTCTGGTAGTCTTGGATGGATTTTTTTAGTTCTAGCGACAAGATGGGCGCCCATGGGAAAGAATCATCGGTTGCTAAAACATGATGAGATACTGGAGTCCATTCAGCCTTGAACACTGAACAATTAGGAAGGCCATACAGTCTGCATAACATAGCTGCCAATAAGGAATAGGGTTCTTTGAACTAGGTAACAGGGTAAAGTTCGTTAGACCTCTATGAGAATTTACTAGGCTGGTGCATCCAAGATTTTAACATTTCATCGAAATTGAACCTAGTTTTGGCAGCTTTTGCGCATTTTGCGGTGTGTGGTTGTCTTACTGGTTTAAGGCCATATGCTGTGAAAAATACCTCAGGATGGAAATTTGCTAGTTGTGACCCTGCACTATCGTTGAAAGAACGATATTTGGGGTTCGCATGTTCTACAATCCATTTGATCGCATCATTTTAGGGGAGGATAGCAGGTCTAGCTACAATACAGTGAAGTTCAGAATCCTTGATTGTTTGGTAAGCCAGCTGGTTGTCTTGGATATCAGAAAAATCATCATTGTCAAAAATTACATAAACCCTAGGCCATTCAATCTAGTAGGTATTAGTGATTCTCCCATTGGTATCTGAGAAAACACCAAAGTTCGGGTCCTTGGTTAACATATCCTTTTGGAGGTTTTTGCAACAGGTAATTCTTGCTATTGTTGGAAATTGGAAAAACTCTGTTTAAAACAAAAAACAACAGGAATCGAGAAATCAAAACTAACTCAGGCTTGACTACAGTAATAGATTGAATGAAGAAACGACCAAGATTCTAACCTGTAATCGAACTAGACTGTGACGACGTTGTTTGGTAAAAATGTAGAGAAAATTCACGCACCGCAGTAATTCACAATAGTAAAAAATGGTAAAGTAATTGTAAAAGACTAGGCTATATATAGATTTTCTGCAGGTGAAATTAGGACCGTAGGATTAAAACAAATGGACGGTCGAGATCAAACTTGGAGGGATGTAGGATCATAACACGAGATGTAAATGTTATTAACCATCCCGCACCTCGCATTCTAGAATTTTGGGATGTGGCATACGGGAAGACAAATGAAACGAAGTTTTAATCAATATTTCCCAAAACCTGCATCCCGCAATTTGCGGGGTGCGGGCTGCGGGACCACCCAACAAAATCAATCAATCAAACTACACTCGCATCCTGCATCCTGATATTTCAGGATGCGGGTTGCAGGATCACACATAATACTTAATAGTACTATGTATCATTCCACAACCCGCATTGCAAAATTTCGGGATGCGGGTTGCGGGATGGATAACTTCCAAATAATAAATTTCAAGCTTCCACAAACTGTATTGCAGGGTGGGGGATTTGGGATGTGGGATGTGGGATTCAGGATGTAGAATGAATAATATTTGCAAAATATAGTCTTCCGCAACTCTCCCAAAAGAAAACAAACTATGCATAAATTCCAAAAGTTCAACTAAGTTAGATTAAAGAAACAATGACAAATGTTATGGGGTTCTTTGCTACCTCATTAGGAGGATAGCATCCCTAATGGAGCCAGCTATTAGCACTATGTTTGAATTTCAAAATTATGGGTTGTAACAACTATAAAATAAAATATTATTTAGATTAGTTAATTTTCTTATGAAAGGGTGTAACCCTTCAGTTTACACGCTTAAAGCCTATAAAGGCGAGCTTCCCTTGTAATTGTTAAATCATCCAATATATTATTATTATTCATATTCATTATTAAAATGATAGTCAGATTTGACTAACGGACAACCGGATTCGGTTGCTCCATTTGGTATCAGAGCCGGATCGGCTTCTCAACCCTGCACACTCACTAGAGCTCGGATTCGTATCCTTTGTTTGTCTCTCTTATTCCTACACCTCACCTCCCGCACTAACTCTACTCTTCATATCCCTTCACAACGCTCTGCCCATACTCCGCTGCCCACTCGCGTGCCCATATCCCACATGTTCTCACTACACTCCATTTCCCTGTGCCTCCCCTCACATCCTCCTTCTTCCTTCCTGCTTTCCCGTCCATTTACTTACTCATCACCCCGTCCACGCCCATGCCTCCACACAAGTCCAAAACCCCTTCCACGCTCACCCCTCCGCTCCAGCCCTCACTCCATCCACTCTCGTTCCTCTGCTCCAATCCATCGCCTTGCCCACACCTGTGTCTCTGGTCCATCTCTCTGCCATCCCTATTCCCGTGCCGACCTCCCTTCTCTTCCAGCGCTCTCCCCCGTGCTCTCCCCATCTACACTCCCCACCACCTGTGCCTACCCCGCCCTTCCACCCTCTTCAACTCCCAACCCCTCCTTCCTCCACCTCGAACCTATTCCACCATCGTCGCTCCACTTCCATGACCTGCACAAACCGAAAAACAATCAAAAACAAAAAAATTAAATATTATAATATAATATTTCAAAATATTATAGTATAAAATTATTATAATATTTAATTTTGTTTTATTATATTTAAAACAAAAGAATAATATAAAGGGTTCATTATATAATAATTAAAATATAATTAATTATTATTCTTTTAAACCTGTTTAAAGAAAATAAAATATAGTTTATGAAAAAATATAATAATAATAATAATAATAATTAATTAATTATTTAATATACTATTATTCAATTCATCTCAAAAGCCAAAATAGCGCCGAAATACACACCTCCGTATACAAGGTCCAAGACCATGGAGGAACTGAAAGAGAAGATCGAAAAAATGGAGAAGGACATAAAGTCCATTGTCACTAACCAAGAAGGCTTGAAGGAAAAGATGCAAAATAACAATATATTACTAAAAAACAAGCTTGTTTTGGTACTAGAAAGAAGGCTCGACGACAAACTTGACATCCTGAACGAAAAACAAAAAGGCGTGGATGACAAAATGAGTACCGTGACGCAAAACATAAACACCTTAACACAGAACATGAGCACCATGACGTAGAACCATAATACATTAATCGAGATGTTACTAAGGATCATACCCAAACCGGGCCAAGTCAGCGGTCCACGCATGCTAGATGCCTCATTTCATGGTGCCACCCAGGAAACACTCGTAAAGAATCAAGAATAATTGCAAAAAGAAATAAATATTAACAAGGCGACGCTTAAGCAAGAGATAGAAACACAAGTACTGCCAGATATGGAGGCACAATTAAACAACAAAATAGACGCTATAAGTAAAATAGTAGAGAAAAGAAAATCTAAAAGTTACCACCAACAACGAAGCAATTCAGATATGTCACTTTCATCGTCCAGTAGTTCCGAGCCACCATCAAACCATAAGGCAAAAGGAAATCAACGTCGTCCTTACAAAGTGCACCCACCTAAGGAAAAAATAGAGTTGCCGAAATACAATGTGAGTGAAGACCAATGCGTTGCTTGGATAAACAAAGCAGAAGAATACTTTGACATTTACAACATTCAATCTAACGAGGAGAAGGTGAAATATGCGTCGATGCATATGGAAGGGTACGCCTATAATTGGTACTTATGGTGGAAGAGAGTTAATTTTACCTACACTTGGAACTTGTTCAAAAATGTTTTTTTAATAGTTTTCAAGGAATCAAAGAAGATGAATTTTTCACTAAACTTACTAGACTACAACAAGTCGAAAACGTTGAGGAATTCACACACCAATGGGAATCCTTATCGACATGAGTATTTGGGTTGTCTGACAAGCAAATACTCAAACCTATTTAGGAAATCTTAAACCATACCTCCAAAAAGAGTTAAAGTTGCATGACATACCTAACGTAGAAGTGGCAAGACATAAAGCAAAATCCGCAGAACGTAAATTGCAAGGAATTAAAACAAGAGGCGATAACCATTATCGGCAAGAAAAAGAGACACAATGTAGGTACTGTGAAGATACTTGGTCACCCGATCATCAATGCCACAAACCTCAATCATATGCCTATGAAATGGAAAATAGATCGAAGTTATCTAACAGTTACACTGATAATAGAAAAAAGAAGAAAAACATATGTCGTCGATGGGGTGATGATTGGACCCCTGGTCATAAATGTAGGAACAATGAGACAATACAATGCAAAATCATCAATGGAAAGGAAGTGCAAGTCTCTGCACAAGAGACCTCATCCGATTCTAATACCGACACTGAGTCAGAATGAAGAATGACACTAGGAAAATACTTAAGCTTTGAGGACAAATCTTCCTTAAAGGAAGTGGCAATGTAACAACTATAAAATAAAATATTATTTAGATTAGTTAATTTTCTTATGAAAGGGTGTAACCCTTCAGTTTACACGTTCAAAGCTTATAAAGGCGAGCTTCCCCTGTAATTATTAAATCATCCAATATATTATTATTATTCATATTCATTATTAAAATGATAGTCGGATTCGACTAATGGACAACCGGATTTAGTTGCTCCATGGGCTCGTAGGGTTTGGAAATCATTATCTTTGAAGATTTCATGAAAGCGCCCTTAAAATTAACAGGTTAGCATGATCTTCATCGTAGGTTGGATGATGAAAAAGAGTTTGATCTACGATGGTAGATCACTCTGTCTTGGGAGCATGCAGCGGTGGAGAGGAGGTAAACAACGATAATATCGACGGTACAGATGCAAGGTGATGAAGATCAATGATGGAAAGACATTCCTCCAATCGAAGATGAGAGGAAGGATTTAATTTTGAGGTTCGTGAAGTCGGTTAAAGGGGAGAAGTGTTGGAGGGTCGAGATCGATGCAAAGAAAGATTTATTTGCGCGAATGGACAAGGTAGGCATTCTCGAACCCTCTGAGTGTTTCTGAAAATGGAAAGGAGAGGAGGCCATGTACACATGTACGATGGATACAGGATGGGTTCAGATCAATGCTCTAGAATATTTTCAACCTGGTAAAGGTCGTTTCCTGGTCAGGACTGGTACATAAAGGATATCCTCACGTACGATTTGACAAATAATCATAGCCCTCGATGCCATTTGTGACATGAATTAGGTGAAAATTATGTCCACGACATCACCAGCCCTCCCGACTCCAGATATCTGTCACGAGGATTACAGAAGAAGCATCGGGAGATCATGAAACTTGGATTTTTGAAGCGGCGAATATGGCCTTTACACAAAGCAGAGGGATGCGGTTAGCCAAAACAGTGTTGAATACCACCATCAACATAAGTGAAAGGGAAAATAACGTCAGGCCCAAATGCCATGATCCATATGGGCAGCAACGCAACATCAAAGGAGGCGGAATGACTAGATTCTCACCAGCAAATGGAAATCCCCACCCACGTGTCCACTCGTGTAACCATTATGATGACCAACTAAGGAGAATATGTTAATGTTGACCGATCATCTTCGTTTCCATCTTCATCACCCTATATACATGCCACCTTCGAAGCGTTAATTTGCGTAAGGCCTTGAGTTTTCTGGCAAATTGCAATGGCTGTTTGGTTTGAGAAGCTTATCTATCAAGGAGTGTTGATGGTTGGCGAACATGCCTTTACGTTTTTGTATCATCCTGGGTGTTTACACCAGGAAAACACCAACCATTGGGGTACAAATGTGAAGCACTTTGAGAGATATACTGGTTTTCAGAATGCCATACTTGTTGCTGCGCAGTGCCTAGGTTTTGATGTCCTGTGTGGGTCTCTTCAGAACCCCCGAATGCAATCACTTCCTCCAAAGCTTCGGTACATGGTGACCATGTTTAGCAGTGACCAGTAGGAGTGAATGATCATACTGGAAGGGTGGGTGTCCAAAGTCTTCATCACCGCCTTTGTGAATTCCACTTGCCAATTTTATCTGAGGTGGTGAGGAGGTCGAAGGCATGCCCCACTGTATTTCCTGTAGGAGAGCCCACCTTGGGGGAGGTGAGGAGTACAAGAATGAAAAGCCAATGTAGAGGCTTGTTTCTGCCAGAAGCAATGTGGCCCTTCTTCAAGTTCCCTCATACAACAATGTTACCCGAAGAGGAGGGAGTGGTGAAGAAGGTTGAGCATGGAAATGATATAAACTCCTTTTCCAGCTCTGAAACCATGCAGAAAGGTGCTTTTCAGCACGTAACAAACACAAAGGGGAGGACACGCTGCTGACTCGACAGACAGACAGGTGGTCTAGCCTAGTCAGAAATGAGCCACCGAAAAACATCCTGAGACGTCATTTTCATGACCCACAAACTCAGAACCTGAAACGTCATGCTGTCATCGAGACCGAGCACGTGCATTAGCTTGATGATGTATGTTTAAATATATGTAAACCGTGGTGGAAGTACCACACTCTAGTTGTTAGTTTTGATTATTACTATAAACTGTTTCAGATCCTATTCCGATGGATTAGCCTCAACGGTTTGAGACATTATAAATTGGCTCCCCAAAGAGGGGAGAGGGGTTGGGTTTTCAAGAGTGGAGAGGCTCTACATTGTAATGGGTTTCAGTTCTTTCAGAGATGAATAAAATTGTAGAGGAGGAACGTTAAACCTCTCATGGCAGAGATTACTGTGCCATTTAAAAAAAAATTTATTTATATTTGTTAGAAATCTTAAAAAAACTCAAAATCATAGTTATGAAATTTTCATAATTTGAAGAATGGTACTCTCACTGTAAAATCCAAAAATTAAAATAAACAAATCACTCCATAATTTAATTTAAAATCACTCTTCCATCCAGTCATCTGTTGAATAAGGTCACAATAATTACATGCTTTCAGTCTTACATGAAAGAAAGGTTGCAGAGGTGTTAAAGAACTTTCTGATCGTGCCTTGTGATTGAATGTTTTGAAGCTTCACATGGAACTCAGAGGTGCTTGTTGGAGTAAGAAAATATCCCCCATTTTAATGTTAGTTCTCCATAATTTATGCGTCATAAATTAATTTCAGTTAGCGAAAAAAGTTAAATTCGAAGTATCGATTATTGATTCAAATATAACATATCTCCTAATTCAAATTCAACACCCACTTTCTTGAACTGATCCACCATTCCACTAAAGAAGCAATTCCAAAAATCTATTCCCGAAATAAAATCCATTACGTGGAGACTGAACATACCTCAATCTTAATGCCCACAAGGGAAAAATGATAATTGAATAAAAGAAAACAAGAAAATATATATCGTTTTGGATCCGGGTCTTAAGCACCTTGATAGACACCTTTCACATCCAAGGTTTAAGTCATAAGCGAGTTTTTTTGGCCATATATATACATACTTTCAGTCTACTGTCGGATTCAAACCTGAATGTTCTATACAAATTCTGAGGGTTTGCTCATCCTAAATCATTATTCAGAGGGATCACTCATTCTTGTTATGAATGAATATAGTTTTGGGGGATCTGATTTGAACCAAAACAAAAAATACATGAGCAAGGATTCCCATATGAAATGAAAGAAAACCAAAAAAATGCTCACAATTTATCCAGATCTGTACCCAAATCCTCTAAATGGCAAAAAACAACCGAATTATTGCAAACAATGTTACGAATTAAACATGATTCCTGACTTCTGCTTTCCGCAATGCGGAACATGGAAATCAAAAGTTACAACCTAGTAATAAAACTTTCTATATTTCCGACTTTCTGTATTTGTCTCATATTTTTTTTATCTTATTTCCCGATTTCCGTATTTTGCACTGCAGAATGCGGAAATTTGAAATTTAATTTTTTTCACAATGTGTGTTTTCATCCGGTTTCTATTGTAATAAGATGTGTTTGATAACATGTTATTGTCTTTAATTAGTATTACTTCTTGGATGTATTGAATATTTTTAAGCATGTTTATAAACCTTATACAATATTTTCTTTGAGATTTATGTCAACTTGGTTGTAGAAACTGATGCTAACTTGAATAGTTGTGTGGTAAGGAAATAAATCATTTTTATCTTTATCTTTTTCAATGATCAAAACCTGGTTTCATGCTGTATATTGATTTAGCCAAGTGGGGAGTCGATTATTGAAACCCTAAAGACAGTTTTCCAATGACCAGTATTGAAGAACGACAATGAAAGATATATCAGGAAACCTGGTGGGATGCGAGATCATAACGTGAGATTTAAATGTTATTAACCATCCCGCACCCCGCATTCTGAAATTTCAAGATTCGGGATACGGGAAGACAAAACAAAGGAAGTTGTATTCAATATTTCCCGAAACCCGCATCTCATAATTTTCAGGTTGTGGGTTGCGGGATCACACAACAAAATAAATCAATCATACTACACTCGCATCCCGCATCCTGAATTTTTCATGATGCGGGTTGCGGGATGACACATAATACTTAATAGTATTATGTGTCATCCCGCAACCCGCATTCCGAAATTTCCAATGACCAGTATTGAAGAACGACATATCCCGAATTTTATTAAATTTGTTTGATCAATTTTGAGTTATTCTTCAGTATTTGTAGTATATTGATTATAGGTTGCGGATGTATTAAATGTGTTGATTTATGTATTGAGTTTGCATTAAAATATTGACATATCAAATGTGCAATGAGTAATTATTTTTTAGCTATCAATTGTATATCATAACTAGGTTACTTAAAAGCTTTCGCCATTACTATTTGAGTTTGCTGAGACAGTTTAGTCTAGAAGCCAAATATTTCAAATTTTCTTGGATTTTTATTGAAACAAAAGTAGATATTTTACATGAACAATTGACCAAAGAAAAACAATACATTTATATAGCAGGTAATGAGAAGATTCAACCACAATTTGGTTTTAAATATTTTGAAGCAAGTAAGCTTTGCTCTTGTTTCCTACGTCGACATATCGATTGCCTTGCATTCGAGAGTATCTGGAAAAAGAGAAAGGTGGAGAAATGTGTAGGCCTGAAAGAGATGTAACTCTTGATATTGTAGTGAATGTAAGCCCTTGTCTATCAATTTTTCCAATACATATTGTTACATTTTGTAGGGTCATACCTTGGGCTTTATGAATTGTTAAACCCCATGACATTCAAAGTGGTATTTGTCTACCGGATCCTCTTGTTATTGCAAATATTGGAACATAAGTAGGATTAGAAGCATCCCATAAAGGTCCTTTGTAATGCAGGAATTCAACAACAACAAATGATGGAAAGGTAGGAGGTTGCTCATTTGAGTTGTAGACAATATGAATGACTTTTCCAAGTGAGCCGTTAACAAGTCCTGCTTGAACCCATAAATTAGCAGTTAACATGACTTGTTGACCAACAACAAGAAGGACCTTTAATGCCAATTATTCGTCATCAATGGATTGATGGGAATTTTGGTTCCTTTGTTCTGCAAAGCAATGTGCAATTGGAATATTAAGTTGTTTCAGCATGTGTTTGTTGCGCAATGCAACAGAGCTATTTGTGGGATACAAATGGATAGATTGTTCAAATGAAGAATTTTCGACATGTGAAAGGCATGAGGTTGTTCTTGTCATTAGGAGTGCTCAATATTCAACAGTTGGTGTTGCATTTCGAAGGTTTAGTAAGAGTTATTGAAAGGCAGTTTGAGAAGGACTATTCCCTTGTTGTCGAAAAATTGTTTCGAGTGTGATAAAAGTATCAAATGTACGCCAAAGAGTAGTTCCAATGGATGAACCTACATATATGGGGATTCCTTTTACAAGAGGAAATTGTTCGAAGTCACCAAGAAGAATTATGGAGAAACCACCAAATGGGATTGTACACTACGAGGGGAAAGCTTGACGTAAGCGTGCATCAATTTGAGTTAACATTTTTGGGCCAATAAAGCTCATTTCATCTATGAGAACATAACGAATATGGCGAAGTTCTTCTTGAAGTTTTGAAAGGGATTGGCCTTCAAGAGGGTGCATTTCACCAATGGGTATTCGAAGAGCAGAATGTATTGTAGATGCATGTATGTTAAAAGCAGCAACACTAGTTGGAGCAAGGAGAAGAAGTGGGGAGGCATTTTGTTTAGATGCAGTTTGAAGTGCAAATTTGAGGCAAGATATGAGGTAAGATTTTTTGATGCCTGCAGTACCTTGAATCACCATTTTTAGCGGTTGAGCATATCTAGTGTTTCTGAAATGGGACATGACAAGATCAAAGGCTATGCATTGTGTGGGAGATAAGGAATTAGGCGAATTGGATAAGGATGGGATGTCTTCATGTAGTTGGATGAACAAGCGATTGAGGTCAATGAATGATGTTATTGTCTCATGCAAATGGGTGGGTATATTGTTATGTGACCAATTGTGATTTTTGTCAAATTCATGATGGCCAAGCATTTCAAGGTCATTAACTTGGATGTTATTCCCTAGTCTCATTTGAGAGATAAGTTCCCATTCATCAATGGTATGGGGCAACGAAAAGGCAATAGCATCAAAGTTTCAATCATCGGATAGAGGTGTAGAGGGTTCTTCTTCTACACGTTCAATATGCCACACAACATATGTTCCTTTAATGAGATTCCAATGAGAAATAATTTCAGAAGGTGTGGTTCCAATATCGTGAGGGATGGACCGAAAAGGTTTGTATAGAAGAAGTTCACTCCAACAAAACAGTTCAAAAGATGAAGAATCAGAGGGAGGAATGGAAGTGAAATGTGGATAGACTCTAACAATCTTGTCACGTAAGTTTTGTATCCATGGAGTCTTTTTACTATTAGGTGAGAAAGACCAACAATGAGCAGCTTCAAGCAGAGTTAGATGTTCAAGAGCAATGGGTCTCTGCATGTAAGCAAAAATGAAGGGGGTGTTGCACGTGTGTTATTAGTGTCATTAGAAACGCGACGAAAGATAGTTTGGCTCACATTTAGGGAAAATAAGTGATGGCTACAAAGAACAAGAGGAAGTTTTTACAACATGTGACACGTCTCTTGTGCACTAATGTCTCTTTCTGCAACTGTTTGTGCAAGAATTTGTTTGATTGGTTGAAGAATGGAGCTGTCACTTGGTGCAACATGTGTAAGGTGAAAGAGAATTGCATGGTAGGTTTCTAATTTTGGCTCTACTTTTGATGCATACTTTGAAATGTATTTGAGAACAACATGTTTACAAAGAACGGGTTGGCAATCAACGTTAAGCCTCCATATTGAAAGCATGGTAGGATTGTGAATAATTAAAAGGGGATCATTTCTTACAGGATTGTAGGTTTTCCGTCCATTTGGATCAATGAATAACAAAGACGTAGCTTGTAGCTCATATGGAAAACCATAGCGACATTGAACATATGTTCCTTTTTTGCGAAGGTAAGTTGACTTTGAACATTTGGTGTGCCTTTGAATAAAATTGACAAGTTCTTCATAGTCAACTGAGTAGTCTGATGCAAATATCGATGGTGATGCAAGACTGCATGGATCATTTGTAGTAAAATGGTGTGACCCAGATGTGTACAACTGGGAATTACGAGGATTCCAAGCTGTCACATGTGTGTCAAAAAAAAAATTGCAGCTTCAATTGCAACATCATCTTCCCAATCTAACGTGTCCATATTTGGTGCATTTTCCAACCAAATAAAACCATGAATGTGTGTGGATCCTCTATGCTACCATTCATATTTAGATGGGAGGAAAAAGCACATATTAGAAATAAATTGTATAAAGTGAAAAATTACAAGAGAAAAATAGGAAGGAATAGATGGTATAATACCTGCACCAATAATTCGTTACATGAAAACCTTTTTGAAGCACCTCTTCAAGAAATGTTTTGAATCTATTGTGCATGTATTGTGATGTAATATGTGGATTTGATATGATGTTGTGAACCTTCTGTTGATAGTCTTGAGCTAAACCACTAGCACATTTAGCAGGCATTAGAGGATGCAAATCTAGTCATTTTGTGTCAGCTACACTAAGGGTGAAGAAGAACGTTGGTGTACCTTGTTGATTGATCATATTTGTCAGTTCAGCTCTACTTTTGTTCCAATATGAATATGTTCCATGTAATGAAGACCCAAATCTTGCAACCCACTCACCAATTTTCGCATTAGGCATGTCTTGCAATTGGTTGGCAAGCTCAAGTACTGTGGGAGGTAGTGTATCTTCAAGATTTTTTTGGACAAAAACAGAGGCAGTAGCATTACTTCGATGACACATAATTAGAATGTATATGTAGTATCATAAGTAAGGATGTTGGCCAAATCTGTTGTCATGATAGAGAATGAGGTGAAGTGCATATTTGTGCATATCAACCTCATGAATGCGTGGCTGTAATAACATCGATGTACCTGTGGGAAACAAAGTTGGAAAAGCCATGGAAAGAAGGCCTTTTGTGTTGTACTCATTGACAGGGGACATTTCTATAGGGGGGAAATCAATGGAAGGTGGTAGTGGGATATTTGTTATGTGTAACAATTGTCTAATTTCTTCAACCTCAGTTCTAGCATTAGTTTGTGTTGAAATAAATGACGAGGATTCCAATTCATAGGGTTCAAATGAATTTGGTGGTTGATCTGTACAGGACAAGATTTGCTGATGAGATAATGTAGAATTTCTATTAAGATGCGGAATCAAAGATGAAATGTTTGCTAAAATAAGAGGCAAAGAAGATAATGCAATTGGGTTGACTTGTACATCCTTGTAGTATGGTTTTTTTTCCATTTTGAATTGAAGGACAGAAAGAACATGTGTTCGACTAACAAACCGTTCATATGGATTGTTTGTAGAATTGCATTTCCGAACAACAAGGATGTCGAGTTCTGATACTACATGCGGTAGGTATGTGGAAATATTGGAAATGTCTTGGGGGAAGCAAATAGGAGGGCTAGAGTATTTATATTGACCACCACGAGCATGTGTCACTTGCAAGATTAGGTTAGCATGACTAATGAGCATTTCTTCAACTTGTGTAAGAACTGCAAAGACAGCTAGTTAGTTTCCCGAATCCATATTGTTTTCCAATGAAAAACGATGGCCTTTTCGTTCTAGAATACAACGAGAACAAGCGTATGAACCATGGAAATTTTTTTTTACAATACTAGGGTAACATTCTTTGCAAATCGTGCAGAAATGCATATCAACTAGTTGGTCCATTTTTTTACGAAACCGTTGATGTGCATCAATGAGGTGGTTGTTCAATGGATTTGGCATAGGAGATGGAAGTGAAGCTGAGTCGACAGGTTCTGCAAGAGAAATTGAAGAAGACATATCCACAGGCAGACGAGCAGCTCTGTAAAGAAGACGTTGTTTCTTGTTGTTTTTATCTCTATTTTGTGCACATAAAACTCTTCTTCGTGCATTGGCTAAGTGTTCATTGTCATGATTTGGCATAATGCCTACAAGAAAATTGTAAACTTGTTAAACACTTAGAAGATTTGATTGTTGGCAGCGACACATTTTTTATATATATTAACTACAAACTATGTGGATATAAAGCAGAAGATAAAAAACAAATGTTAATTCATTGCATATGGGGAAGTAAGAATGTAGCTTAAAATAATATAATTGGAGTAAATTTTGTTTTTCAAGTTGTAGCTTGATAATTGTAAGAACACAACAATATAGAATATCAAAGTGTAATGTGAGAAAGTATATATGAAAAAAAAGTAACTGTAATTATTGTTATGTACAAAGTAATGAAAAGTTGTGATAAAAAACAAGTGAACAAAGTTGTCCATTTTATAAAAAACATAATAGCAAAATAGTATTGTATTTAAAAACTACCATATAGGTTTTATCAAAATTTTGCAAATAAATGGTAAGTGATAGCTTGTACATTGGAAGTATGAGACTGGAAGAAAGTGGTGCTATAAGAGAGTTCAAAAAATACCCTGCTGTGTTGAACAATGAAACAAGGAGTTAAAATTGATAATTGACAGCATTCATTATAAACAATGAAGAATGGTTAAGTATCAAGTTGAACAAATGTATATATTTATGTGTCCATCTGAAAATGTTGTTTATGTGTTTTCAACCATGACAATTACAACTTTTAGGCATGCAACTCCGCAGAAGGTCTTTGTTCTAACTGAAAGAGTAAGAAGTAATTTTTTGTTGCAGATCCTCTGCATTATTTCATCAAGTGATGTTGTTTCGGTTGAGAGAAGACACAGATCTTTTGCAGAAATTCCCATGAGTTGGTTTGCATCATCATCAAATTCTATCACACCATGAAGGTATCCAGTGACATCTTCCAAGTCAACCTTTAGTAAATATTGGTAGTCACATTCAAGAATCTCTACATCACATTTAGCACAATGCCAAATGTCTCCAACTTTGTGGGCAATCTTTTTCATGCATTGTATTTCGTTAACAAAAAGAGGGCATGCAAGGAAATAAAAGTCATCCATGTTAACATTTGTGATGGTTTCTACAAGAGAGTACTAAATAGATTTTTCAGATGATTGAAGAGTTTGTAAGTCATTGATGGTAATGACTTTGCGAGAACCAGAATGAGAGGCATTAAACTTTTGGCTCAACGATGGTGATGCTGAACGAAATCCATTGTCATGAAACCATTTTTGGAGAACTGAAGTGTCTTCAATTTTTGGGTTTATAAAAACAATAGTGTTGGAAATAGTTCCAACAGTTTTTCAATTAAAATCTGTAACATGGCCACCTTTGATTGCTGCAGCTGGAGGCGTAGGTAAACCATGCAGGTTGGCAAGCTCGGCTCCTTAAATTTGGCAATGTTGTCCCCAAAGTGTTATGTCAATACTATATCCTGACATGTCACGGAGTCCAATAGTGCGCTTAACAGTTTCAACACCATCTCATTTTTGTATTGTGGATGTAGGGGAAACTGAAATGAAAAGGCCAACAAGGTCCACCATGGAATTGACAGGTATACTTTATATCTCCTGAATAGTTTTAAAGTTAAAGCAATAAAAATGTATTAAGGGGTATTCATTTAAGCATGGTTGGATGGTTGAGGAGGAACCTAGAAAAATCTCATTATGGCTTTTCAAATGGTTGAAAATTGGATTGGATGCTTTCACTGTGCCATTTGATACTATGTACACTATTCCTATATGTATCTGGTCATACAAAGAGAGTGCCAATTCATTGAATGCAGATATATGTATTTCATTGTGTGAAGCATCAATAATGTCAAATCCAAATATTTTTCCAGACCATCGTTGGTTGCCATATTCATGTAGTTTTGTCTTGGCAATAACTCGATCTTGAATGTTCCGAACTTTGTTAGAAGAGGAGAGTGATGTGAATGGAATAGTTGATGCAAGCAAGGCTGGGTTTTCATCTACTGAGCTAGGATTCACTAGAACAGACGAACAACTTTGCGAGGGAGAAGGTACAGGTAAGTGGTAAGGTACAGGATCTCCAATAATTGTTGCATCCACTATGACAACTTCGAGTGCAAGAAATACGATACTCCTATGAGAAGAAGTATGTTAGAGTTCAATGGGATAGAAAAACCTTAGATGCATGAATAGTGTTTTTTCTATTAAGTGGAGAAAGACAACAAGGAAATTAAACATACGTTACACTATGTACACTATTGCATGTACAATTGGTAACTTTGATTATAGATCCTTCTTTTAGTTGTCCATTTTCTACAAGACTACTATATATAGTTGGAAGCAATATGTCATGCTTGTGAAGCCCGCCTGAGATAGAAATTCGGAACCGAATAGATGATGAGTTGAGTGAGTTCACTTGGTTTAATGAGGAGACCTGTACCAACGTGAAAAGGTTGACAGCTACATGAAAAATAGAATCTTCGGTTAGCATACTCTCCATAGCGTGATGGTTATATTTTCCTGTCAAATGAAACAGGGCATGAAAAAAAAATGCAATGTAACATATTCATGTGATCGAATGACAAAAAAAAATGCATATATGACAACAATTTTTTTTTTGCATAAGCATATTTCATGACAGTACTGTCGAGATTGATTCTATGGCAGTTGTTGAAAATTTGAAATAATCATTAATAGATTAATTTGTGTCTTTCAATATTTCACTCTAATTTTTTTAATTCTTAATTGTAATCATTTCTTCTTCTTCATTATATTACATAGTTTATAGATTAATTTGTAAATATATCATTTAATATTTTATTCACCATCCCGCAACCCGCATTCAACGGGATGTGGGATGCGGAAATTACAAAATAGCAGGTTGCGGGATTACAAAATAGCGGGGTTACAACTAAATCGATTTTATTTTCAAAGATAGAGATTTTATTAAGTTCAGAGAGAAAGAGTAACAACTTCAACAACCTCAATCAACTTCGGTTTCTTAAACTTCAACAACCTCAATCAAATATGGACTATTATTCATTATCTGGTATAAATATTAATACTAAAACTTGGATTTGGCATATTTGGCCTGCACTTTCCATTGTGGCAGTACTGTCGAGATTGATTTAGGGAATACACTATTTCTATCTCATCATCTATCGGGTTCCGAATTTGTGAAATTTGGGATTTGGCGTTTGCGGCTTTCGAATTCCGCACAAAGGAAAGCGGAAGATGGAAAGAAATTTATTTCAGGTAAAAATGTATTGCCATTTTTATTGCCGAGAAAAAAACATATGAGGGAATACTGTATTTTGGACCTCAAACCTCAAAGATCATATTTCCGCAACACAACAGCTATAACAGCAAAACAAAGCAAGGCTGTTTGACCATCTCATAATCAGACTAAATGAATATTCAAAACATTTAAGTAGACTAAAGGAATACCTGCAAATTTAAAGAAAAGTTGTGAAAACCTTCGTTGGAAACTGTAAAGTGTAAATCAAGCTCTTCAAAATCAATATGTGGTTACCTGAAGGTCTGTTTATATGTGCAAAGCAAAGGTGGTGCAACAGAAAATGCGATAAATGCTGTATTGTAACAAGATTTTGAAGATCGTCATAAGCTGAGCAAAGATGAAGACATTGACCCATGTCTGAATCATATAACAAGCTTTCTTGCATTGATTGAACAACAATGCATTGATGAAACATTAATGCCAGTGGATGAAGGGACATGGGCAAAGTGTATTCAATTGAATGGAGCACCAGTGAAACGAAACATCGATCAAATTGTGAGCCTGCTAGACCGAAACTTAGGCTAAACCCCAAAAAACTGCTAGACCAAAACTTCCACAAAATCGTCGACGTAAAGTCTTGGCAAGGACTCTGCCGAATCGAGATAAATGAATTGCAGGGAAGGACAGTAAAATCTTGTACAAAAAATTGCTAGGGCCTGTGGTTTAGGACAACAGATAGAAGTGTAGTGAAAACACGTAAGCCACCTGCCAGAAAAACACGCTAAACACCAACTGCAAAGAATAACTTGCAACTGGAAATCAATCCATCAAGTCCATCAATCCATTCACGTGCAACACCAGCCGTAACACAGAGGACACCTGCGGTCTCTGAGATAGAAGTTCCCCAATCGAGATTGCAGAATCGGGGCCCAACTGCAAAGAGCGACCCACATGCCATTTGGTTAGCATGGAAATAATTTCGCTTGAAACCAAGACACAACACCTGTCTATCGTCCATTCGCTAATCCGACGCGACACCTGTCAAATTGTTAATAGTCAGGGAGACGAGGAATCTTTTGAGTCTGCGTCTCTATAGAGAAAACGTCTTCAACGTAATTATTATTTATCATTATTAATTTTATTTATTTATTATAATATGAAGTAATCTACAATATTATTTTATCATTTGGTGTAGGACCTAAAAATACAATTTAACAAATACAAAATAAAATTTCTAAGTTATATAAAATAGTATAGATACAATTTTTTATAGTATTTCAATGTATTTGTAAATTTTTAAGTTATATAAAATAGTATAGATACAATTTTTTATGGTATTTCAATGTATCTATAAATTTAATATGGTATGGTTTATAGTTTATTTGATAAAAATAATGATATTAATGTTTTTTTTTAATTTTATTTATTTATTACGTTATCAAAAATAATGATATTAATGTTTTTTTTAATTTTATTTATTTATTACGGTGTGAAGTAATATATGAAGTAATGAATAAAAATATGGCATGATAGAGACAAATTCTATAGTATTTCAATGTAAACAAAAATTTGATATGATTTATAAAAATAAATGTAAAAGCCTATTTTTAAAAAGATCATAAATTAAAAGTGATTCAAAATGGAAAGTCCTTTAAGCATATTGTTTCTCGTATGAAAACAATCAACTTTATCATTAAATTGATATAGATACATCGACAATCCATAGTGGCCCGTGGGTCATTCTTTATGGTTGTCAACATCACATTATTAAAAGTTTTTATATAATTATTGTTGAACATTATTATTAATTTGAGGAATGTTGTGCTATTTGTGGTTAAAGAAAAAAAAAAATCTCACAATGATCCCGTTTAATAGTTCATTTTTAATTAAAAGAATAATTTTGATTAAAGAATTAATTTATTTTTCATTTAATTAATATTAATGCATTATTTTTAATCAAAATTTATAGTTAACTCATTGAAATATTTAACTGAAAATTTCAATGTAAACATAGTAACTCATAGTAATAATAATGCATAGTGATATGAGAGAACTTAATTGAAACATTTTTTATTGTCTATATTTATTGGACAGGTTTGCACCTTGAGGTATTTGATTCTTCTTGATGTATGGCGGATTTAGAATTTAGATGTATTTACGCTGGTTTCAATTTGGGGTGGTCACATTAAATTCATAGATGATCATGATTATGCATTTGAATATGTAAAATGCAACTTCAATAGTTTTTTTCACTGGAACAAATAACACAACCCGAATTTATATTAAAACAAGAACCATTTTGTTCATTGGCTTTTAAAAGCATTACACATCTAGTCTTCTTCTAATATCTCTTGTAAAATACATAAACTCCACATATATTATGCAATACAAAACTAGTGTTCATCAAAATACATCTAGCATCCTTTCCTGATTTTTAATAGTTGTCCAAAATAGTATTTCTCATGGAATAGCTTCAATTCCTCTTTTGATACTTCCTACTTCGATACAGAATTGCGAGTATCTAGAAATGCCCATGTATCATAAGATGAATAGAAATGTTGAATAATGAAACATGTGAATATTAAGAAAGTAAGATGATATGTATAGTCAATAAGAAATAGATTATATGCAAACGCTACTGGTATTCGAATGTTATCGACATACTATCCTCATTTTGAATTTCTTCCATTAAGGTTATCTCAACAATTCTTCCATAATTTTCCTCTGTGAAAGTTACATGTTTAACTCTAGCATATATATTAGAATATGTCATTCTTCGTTCTTGTTGTTGGTTAACTACCATTTATTGTGATCATTTTTGGCAAAATGCTCTTTGTTTCTCATAATTTCTTTTACTCTCTTCCTGCATTTGGTGTGGTGTCATTTTTTGGCATGCTCTTTATTGTTTATTTTTTGTCTTCTTAATTCTTCCAATGATATCTGTTAACTTCTTTATGTGTCACCTGACACATTCTCGTATCCATTTTCTTACTTTCTCAACATGCATAGCATCAATATCTTCATTGCGAGAAGATATGATAACATGAATTACTGTACTACAATCAAGTACCATAGTTAATTTTATTAAATCAAATAAAACTAAAACCAATGCATTGTACTTAATCAAGTGCCATAATAAATAGAATTGAATTGGATAACGTTGAAACCAATGAACTGTACTCAATCAAGAGCCATAGTCGATTGAATTGAATCGAATAACATTGAAATCAATGCATTGCACTTAATCAAGAGCATAGTCTATTGAATTGAAGCGGATAACACTGGAATCAATGAACCGTACTCAATCGAGAGCCATAATCTATTGAATTGAAATTAATAACACCAAAATAAATGCATTGTACTAAATCAAGAACCATAGCTAATTGAATTGAATCATATAACACTGCAATCAATGCACTTCACTCACTCAAGAACCACATTCAATTGAATTGAATCAAATATACTAAAATAAATGCACTACACTCAATCAAGAGCCATATTCTATGGAATTGAAATGGATAACAATGAAAACAATACGATGTACTCAATCAAGAGGCATAGTCAATTGAAATGAATTTGATAACACTGGAATCATTGCACTCAATGCACTTTACTCAATCAAGAACTAGAGTCAATTGAATTGAATAAAAAAATGGGAAAATATTATAAATTAATGCACCAACACTGAATTCAATGTAGCAGACATTACAATTAAGGAAGAAATGAAATCAGTGCAACAATCTTACAAATCAATGTTCCGATACTGAATTAATTGCAACAATCATTGCAATCAATTCAACATTGAAATCATTGCAATTAATACAACATTGAAATCAATTCAACAATCTAAGAAATCAATACATCGATACTAAATTTAATGCAACACCGAAATCAATAGAAAATGTTAGAGATTAATTTAGTTACAATGAATTCAATGCAATAGTTACTTCAATCAAGACAACAATAATATCAATGCAATAGTCTCAGAAATTATGTATCGACACAGAATTCAATAAACAATCATTGCAATCAATCCAACATTGAAATCAATACAATAGTCTCAGAAATCAATGCACCAACATTAAATTCAATGCAATAATAAGTGAAATCCACGCATAATTGTATATTTTAATTGTCTTGTTTATTTCGCAAACAATACATTATTATTATTATGTGCTAACTATTTATACCTATGTATCATTCATTATTGTATGTAAAACATATTATGGACATTGGAAACATATTAATGTTTAGTTCAATTAATGTACATAGTAACATTAAACCCTGAATCGATATGAGGAAATTGACTTATATGATCTCAATCCATCTCATATGCACACTAATACATAGTAATATTAAATGAGCAATAATTCAGAGTAAGATGCATCAATATTAACACCCAGAAATACATAATATAATATCAGAAAGACTTTCATTAATATTATATATATATATATAACATTTATGCAAAAAAAATTTAAACCTACATATTTTTTATTGTTTATTTTATTATTTTATTTTACATATTTTACACATTATATATTTTATCATTTTATTATTTCCCTATGTCATGTTACATCATGTAAACAAAAAAATAATTTCGATTAAAAAGCCAATTTATTTTTTCTTAATTGAAATAACTAAAAATACAGTGTAAAAATGACCGACCATTTTTGTTAATAATTTATATAAAATTATAAACATTAAATATATGATTTTGAAGTCAACGTGGAATATCACCACTTTATAGGAAATGAAAGTAATTTTTAAATTTATATATAAAATTATAAACATTAAATATATGATTTTGAAGTCGACATGGAATAAAAGAATTGGTGAATGACATGGATATTTTTTGATGGAGATGAACATTTTTTCCATAAGAGGAGATTAACATTTATATATAAAGTATATAGACAACATGTTTTGATGATAAAATGGAGAAAATTCAATCTCTGCTATGTTAATGCAAATTAATACTTGTAGTTCTTTAGTAAACATAATCTCATTGTAATTTAAAAAATCCTTAAAATTTAAGTATATTAATAAGTATATATTAATAGAAGTAAAAATATTATAAATTATTTATAATAACTTAATAAAATTTTAATGGTTATGTTTTTTCACTAAGGTGGCAACTTTCAGCGATCGTCCATCAGTGCAAATCCAAATCCATATCCTTTCTTTGATCGTCCATCAATGCAAATCCAAATCCATATCCTTTCTTTTATTACAGCAATTCCAACTTACAATGCATATAGATTATATAGACGTTTATATGCAGATCGCCTTCGGACTGCGAAGGTCATCACTGCTGACACATATCTTTCCTAATCAAAGCTTTTGATGCGATCTTTTAGCTCAGGGCCAAGTCACAGAGCATACGCTTTGTTACAGACGCAAACTTAAGACACTTCAGAACTTTCTGATGCAGTGTTTTAGCTGAATGCCAACCTACAGAGCATACTTGTCTGATTACAAATTATTATACTAGAGTTTCTGGTGCATTCTTATAGCGTAAGGCCAAGACGTAGAGCATAATCCTCATACAGATGCTAGACTTAAGTGCAGAGCGGACTACTTGCTCAATACACAAACTCAACTCGCAGACTCAAGACTTGCAGAGCGAACTACTTGCTCAATGCGACTACCCCAAATGAGCCTCGGAGCCTTTATTTATACAATTTTAAGCCGGTCACCCGGTGAGCTAAAACCGACAGTCACAGGTCAGTCGGTAGATTCGGTAATAAGGCTGACACCTAGGGGTCAAAACCGAATCATCCAGGGCGACAAGTGGGGACTACCATTTGTCGTTATCTCGTCCCTTAATTAGCCAGTGGCATTACGGGGACCCGGAATCTTCTTTTCTGACAGACTGACTTCGACAGACTTTGTACAAGGTGGAGCAAAACTGGCCCACGACAGCAAGAATCCTAACTATTACAATGTGGAGCTTTAATCCGGCCCACGACGGAAACAGTGTAGGATAGAGCTGGCCTACTCAGCCTTCATTTATGGCCCACTGCTGCTTCCACTTAATCATAGCCATCACGTCCTTGGAAACAGGCGCATTCTCTGTAGCCATCAATATCAATGCCGCCACATGTACATCCGAGCATGTCATCCCCATCGGAATCATAGTAAAATTGGGAGTCCTCCATATAAGGTGGCTGCTCGACAAATTCTGGTGGATTATAGAGCTGATCTCCGAAACAACGCTCTATGTCAGAGCCATGAAATAAGGGATTTGGTTCACACAAATATTCACTTCTAAAATGAGATTCAACTCGCCAATTTAGTGGCATCTGCCGAGTTATAATTTTAGAGTGCTTATCCTTACCCTTTTCATCTTTCATGATAAACTTTTGAGTTACATATATTTCATGGTCGAGGGGTTTATAGGATCCACCTTCATGAACTAGCGGGAATTTGAACCACTGATGGTTTTGATATGCTATTTGCATATCTACTTCCATATGTGCTATGAAGTTAGCACGTCTGTTCTCCCAGTCTATTCTTGGACAAAAGCGATCCAGGAATATCTCAATCCAACCGGTCCAGGCCTTGTTTCTTAAGTTTGAAGGATCAGCACAAATGACTATCTTTCCTTGTTCTCTGTAGAATTGTAGGATGATGCTGTAGGTGTACCAGGATAGTCTTCCTTCTCCAATATCAACATACCAGACTTCGCCTTCTTTTTCTGGATTACATTCGATCCAGACATCTCTATCTTTGATGAGCTTGTCTCTGGCATTCTGAAAGCTGAGGAAAGCACCCTTTTCCCATCTTTCCAAAATATCTAATTTTAAGGGAGAAGATTGAATTCTTTGAATAGTGCAGAGTTCGAGAAACCTTTTAGCTTCATCTCTGGGATTTTCCTCAAGTAGCTTAACCCTTACTTTCACTGGTAAGACATCTTCCCATGGATAAAGGTATAGTCGTCCTTGGGGTGTAGGGACTATGGAAGTTGCTGGATGGATAGCTGGGGCTTTGCTGTTGCCTGTTCTGGAGCTAGAACTAGAAGCTCCTGATGAAAACATATTTAAAGCAGGAGGCTGTGGTCGAGATGATTCTCTGGTCAACATATCAGCCAAACAGTTAAGATATCCAGGCTTATAAATAATTTCATAATCAAAATTGCTAAGCCATAAAAACCATTTTAATATCCTATTGTTGTGTTATGCCATTAGACTTTCATTCTTCAGAATAGCAGGCATGATCTTAAGGTCTGTTCTAAAAATAAATTTTACAAGCTTTAAGAACAGACGAAAATGTTGAATTGTCTTTTTGACAGCCAAAATCTCCTTGTGGCTGGACGGGTATTTCAGTTCTGTTGCTTTAAGGGATCCAGATCCGTAACCACAGATGTGTTCTCTGCCTTCTATAGCTTCGAGTAAAACTCCTCCCCACATTTGAGAGGAAGCATCTGTTTCAATTATCAAGCCACCAGTTCCAGTTGGCAGGGACAGAGGAGGCAGAACCAGAACTTTTCCTTTGATCTTCTGGACTGCTACGGACATAGCTGCTGACCATTTAGGCGGATTCTTCTTTAGCCTTTGCTGTAAAATAAAAATGTCAGCTGCTTGACCTTTGTAAAAAGGCCTGATATAATTCAGAGACCCAAGGAATCTCTGCAACTGAGTTTTGTCCAATATTTCATTAGGAAAACGACTGAAACATTGCAGAACATGTTCTTGAAGAATAACTTGACCCTTTTGGATCTTGAATCCAAGAAAATCAATTTCTGTTTTCCCTATTTCCATCTTTGGCTCGGACAGAACCAACCCATGTTTGAAGACCAACGCATAAAACTTCTGCAAGAGCTTCAGGTGTTCTTGCAAAGTCTTAGAACAGATGAGTATGTCGTCAATGAAAACTAATGCCCAACTGAAATCACGGAAAATGTCCTCCATTCTTTTCTGAAATTCAGAGGGTGCATTATTAATCCCAAAAGGTAGCACTTTCCACTGGTACTGGCCATGGGGTACTACAAATGCTGTCTTAAACCGATCTTCAGGTATTATGCCAATTTGATAAAATCCCGATTTAAGATCAAATTTACTAAAGATCGCGCAACCTGTGATTCTCTGCAACAGGATGGCTTTATCTGGCAGAGGATACCTTACCTTTTGTAAAGCTGCATTAAGCGGCTTATAATTCACAACCAATCTGGGTTTTCCTCTTTCTGCTCAGAGTGTTTGTTGAACACAAATGCCCTGCATGCCCAAGGGCTCTTTGAAGGTTCTATTAAGCCTTTTGCTAACAGTTCTTTTATCTCCGAGTCACAGAATTGTCTTTCTGTGGGCGACATTAGTGCCGCAGAGGCTTTCATAGGCTTTATGCGTTGAAGAGAGTCATACGGGAGAGAAACAAAATACTTCTCCCTAGTCCAGAATGCATTAGGACTATCTGAGCAGCAATTCTTTCTTAACTTCTCAGAAATATCTTTTAATGTCTTTTCTCCATGAAAATCTGAGAAGACCTTACTACGCTCCATTTTCATAAGCTGAGCTCTATTAGGAGTATGGGCAGGCTTGGGTTCGACTATTTTACACTTAGGGATAGACCTGAAAGATATAGGTAAAGAAATAGACTGTCCGTTCAAGACGCAGGTAAAGATCCTTTTCTCATGGTCGACAGAGTAAGGGCTTACCCTATGTAGAAACTCTGCTCCTAGGACACAGTCTTCACTTAGGTCATCCATTCTATAAACTGTTAGTTTATCTGGTATGCCATTAAAATTTACAGGGAATAGGTCAGCTTTAGCTTGAAGGGGAACTGGAGTGCCATTTATTGTTGTTCCACCATCAGTAGTGTTTTCCCAATAAAAGGATGGTAAAGCATGACCTCTAGCTAAGTTAACTTGGCAGCCTGAATCTATCATACAACTGAGGAGATAAGGTTTGTATTCACAAGGATGGAACTGTACAGGAATATATACTTTAGGGCCTGAAAGCATAGAGAGGCTAGGGTTAGGCGGAGGTTCAGGAGATTCTTCTCTGTTGCTTTCAAGACTCATAGCACTTTCATAATGCTTACTTAAATCTTCATCTGAAGATTGGTCACGCTCTGTCTGAATTACTTTTACTGCATTTTTTAGATCTTCAATTTCAGCACATAGTTGCTTTAGCTGCTGCTGCTTTTCTCTTATTTGTAACCTGAGCTTAGTCTCTCTATCCAGTCGAAACTTTTACCTCTCTAGATGTCCTTCAGGATAGTTATGGTATAAATCTGCAGGACTGTAAGATAGTGAGGTTACATATTCTACTTTCTCCTTTCCTTTTGAGTACTCAAGCTGTCTGAGCAATTGTTTCTTAGCTTCTCTGAGATTTGCTCTTTTCTGGTACTGATAAGGCTCAATATCAGAAAGCTGTAAATCTATTGCAGCAATCTGTTTTTCAATCTCTTGATGTTGTGACAAAGAGAACATATTAAGAGCAAAGTGAAAATCAGGGACTTCATATCCCCCCAAATTTGGTTCTGACTCAGAGTCAGAAGAAGAGGAAGGAGCAAATTTGTTTAGAGCAGGCTGAACTTCGGAGTCTGATTCGCTGGAAGAATCAGAGTCTTCAGAAGGAAGAAAGAGAACTTCTCCAGATGGTGATTCATCATGATCTGGTTGATCCCACCATCTAGGATCCAGATTGTCACAGAAAGCTGCTAACTTGGGCTTAGAATTCTTCTTGGGACATTTATTTGCCCAATGGCCAGGTTGACCACAAAGAAAATAGGCTTTATTATCCGCTTGATAAGGGCGGTGTTTGATGAACTTTCGGGTAGCCTTTTTCGGAAATGTTTTGTGGTGTTTGGGTTGATGCTTTCTGTTGTATTGTAAGGGTTTATCGGGGTAGTGATATCGAGGAGCACTAGAATGAAACCCTTTTGACTTTTTCTTACTATGGCATTTACATGAAGACTGTAAATGTCCTCGGTTGTGAGCACCACAACCCCAATCAGGCATCTGTGCAACATTTTTGCAGAAGGATGGAGTGAACATATCCTGATGCCTTTTAAAATCCTTGGAGACTCTTTTTGCCAAACAATGTTCCTGCCATGTCTCTAGAATATGGTGATGAAGCTGAGCTATAGAAAGATCTCTGTAATTAATGTTTTTCTCTTTCAAATATTGTTCTACAGCGTCAGGAACATGACCGGGAAAGCTACGCAAATAATGCAAATCCAAATCCATATGGATTTGGATTTTCACTGATGGACGATTGCTGGTGAAAGTTGGTATCAGAGCCACATCGGTTTGCTCTGTTTAATTTTAATCTGTAAGTTTCTTGCATAAATCTTCATTATTATTATTCTTTGCTGATTTCTGTTCTAGTAAAGTAATGTCCCCATAGGCAAGCGGAAATGGTTTGCTGAGTAATCGAAGATAATCCTGAAGGTTTCTAAGTGGTCATTGTTAGGGTAATAGCCGTTGGAGTAAGGCGCCATAATTCCCGTTTAAATTTGACCAAAAGTGAGTCTGAACCTTCTTTTATTGGATCCTTCGATGGATATTGCTTCTCACACCTTACTAGACTATCAGCAAAATGATAATGGTGAGGTATCTCTTGCCGAGAGACGCTCTTCATTCGCAGAATGTTCTTCCTCTGATCTTTCTTCATCTATCATTCACATAGATAACACAAATCCTTCATCCGAATGGCAACTTCCTGCAATATTACCTAAAGACGTTTATAAACTTTCTTTCTGGGAATATATCGCCTGCACACATATTAAAGTCTCTTCTATTGATGTATCGTTCACTGACTCAGAAGAGCCAGTACATATTAATTTATTAGAAAAAATACAAATTGATTGGGCAAAGAAATAGGGATACAAATATGCTCATCTTGGAGCTATTAAACTCGGCCTTGGACCCTTAGTTCGTCCATACCTTCCAGTGTCCTCACTGTGTGTCGATGTCGATACACGTCATACTCAGTTTGCCGATGCTATCATTGGTGGTTTTACCGCCCCTCTTCATGATGGCCCAGCCTTTGGCACCATTTTCCCTAAATATAGTGTTAGCCTTGATGATCCGCACATCTATGATTTGCTTAAGGCTCATATTTTGCCGCAGGGATTTTCTATGATGACTGGTTCAAAAATTATCCAACTTAAAATTTTATTCTGTGTCAGGTTTGGTAATGATACCATTCCTCCTCTCTGTTCTCATGTTCATCAGAGTTCACACCTGCTGAGCGTGGTGGAACAAGACAAATCTAAGCAAGCACAGCCAGTAACCTTTGACTGGACCGGAATTAAGTATCCCTAGAATTGGGAGATAAGATACAATGAACTTAGAAATATAGATGCCGCACGAAGTGCCCTAACTACTAGGCCTCTCAGATTGAACAGACAAACTAGTTCCTTCAGACACATTGAATCAGATTCTACACCTGCCCCTGCATTCTCTCTTCTCCCACGTACCACTTTTGTTTCTTCTGTTCAGTCTGAAGACAGAAGAACCATTCAAAGAATTCCTTCTGTTTCCCTTCCTGAGACTACCTCTTTCACAGGTTTAAATGATAATGAACACAGAGGGCAGCACCAAAACTGTCTAGCCTGTAGAAAGACTCTCCAAAAAATACAGCACCAAAAACAGAGACCAAGTCTAGGAATGTTTTCTCTCCCTAGACAAAACAATGCTATAGAAGCAAGCATTCAAGGAAGAAAGTCCTTCCATCCAGGAAGGAATTTGCCTGAAGTAACCTTCAGACAATACTCTTCTGATGGGAATACTAAAAAAGAATTTCTCCCTCATAAACCTGCTGGAGTAGATGAGTCTACCTCAGATGAAATTAAACTTGCAAATTGGGGAAATCTACAGCATAAACTCACAGCTCAAAATCTAGATGATATGGCTCTAGATTTACTGCAAATCAAAGGCACCATCCTTGATGAGAAAGATAAGGTCTCCCTTCTAGAAACAAAGATGGACCTCCTCAACCATCTGTTATCTGATTCGGAGGAAATTAAGACTGTTGTCTCGCAAGCTGCAGTCAAATAGAAAAAAGGTTGGAGAGAATTGAAGAACTCATAATTCAGATGGATAAACTTAAAAGCCGAGTTCCCAAGGTAAGTCCTATGGCCTTTGCATTAGCCACTAAAGGCTACGAGAAGAAGTCTGCCGAACCTAAGTTGGAAAGAAGTTTTTCTTTCGGAATGTTTAGCGCAGAAACAGAAGATGATAGACCAGAATTTAATTTTGGTCAAAATGAAGCAGACTTAGAAGAAGTCCAAGACTGGATATGATTCTTTAAATCCTACGAACCTGCACTTGAGCCCAAATATCTTCAAATGATATCAGCACATCAAATTAAAACTGAACCATCTGACTCAGCTCTGAATGATACCTCTATGTCTTATGCATCAACTGCTCCTCAGTTTAACACAAGTTTTGGTATTAATTCAGTTAGTAATATTATATCTTAGATGCCTGAACATCCAATGCCAAACAAGAGAAGAAATAAATACTGCAATTGCTTTATTATTTCATTGGACAATTGCACAAAGAACAAAGAATTCTTCTTTGACTGGACAATATTTAGGGAGCCTTGTCGTTGCTGGACTCTCTGGTCTTGCATCTGACTGGTGGCGTTTTCTCCCTGCTAAGGCAAGGAATGAAATGTTATTAGCAAATGATGCTGGTCAACGGATTCTGAAGGCTCTTGGAAAACAGTTTCATGGTGAAGACCAAATAGATGATACAGAACATTTAGCTTCACTATTTATGTCAGCTCGGCTCTGTAATCTCTCTCAAGCCGAAGCTTATTTCTGCTATATGCAGAAATTACTTATTCAGTCAGGTAAAGCTACATATCCTGCTTATTTGAAGCATTATTTGCGTAGCTTTCCCGGTCATGTTCCTGACGCTGTAGAACAATATTTGAAAGAGAAAAACATTAATTACAGATATCTTTCTATAGCTCAGCTTCATCACCATATTTTGGAGACATGGCAAGAACATTGTTTGGCAAAAAGAGTCTCCAAGGATTTTAAAAGGCATCAGGATATGTTCACTCCATCCTTCTGCAAAAATGTTGCACAGATGCCTGATTGGGGTTGTGGTGCTCACAACCGAGGACATTTACAGTCTTCATGTAAATTCCATAGTAAGAAAAAGTCAAAAGGGTTTCATTCTAGTGCTCCTTGATATCAGTACCCCGATAAACCCTTACAATACAACAGAAAGCATCAACCCAAACACCACAAAACATTTCCGAAAAAGGCTGCCCGAAAGTTCATCAAACGCCGCCCTTATCAAGCGGATAATAAAGCCTGTTTTCTTTGTGGTCAACCTGGCCATTGGGAAAATAAATGTCCTGTTGATTGCATGGGCAGATCCGGGTTTACTATAATCAACCAACAACACCCCTAGCTCACTGGCCCTTTCGGCGACAGACCGCAAGGCGTCCTGAAGTCTCACCCGAAGTGAATCTAATGGGTTGGACAAGGACTCAAGTGTCTTGGACTAGGTTCTGAGGCAATCCTACTGGTGGCGCGCAGCTCTCCTAGCCACGAGACCTCCTTCCTGCGTCTGTGCGTTGCGCGACCTCCTGCTCGCGTCGCGCAATCCCGTCGTCGCGCAGCTCCTCTAGCCGCGAGATGTTTCTTTCCACCACCGTGCGGTCCTTGTCTATGATGCGCGCTTTCCCTGACTTGCGATATTTCCAGCCTTAGCGCATCGCCGCGCACCGTGCGACACGCAGCCCCTGCTCAACGCGAAGTCCTCAACCTGCGGTATCGCGCACCGCAGCTTCTCTGCCGATGCGATATCACCTCTCTGTGATATCCTACCTCCGCGGTTTAGCGCACTTAGCGTTGCTCGTGTCGACATGCAAGACTTAACGTACAAAGCTATTCAATACTGCAACCAGTAGCTGTTTACGCAAACATAAATGAAACACATACAACATACCAAAGGCTTTTAACTTATGATTATCCTTCTGTGCTGTGGTGAACTGGTTAATACATTCATCCATTAAATTGCAACGAAGTCCATAAAATAACTATGCAATGCATAAGTAAACATAACACATAAATCAGTTGCATAACACAGATTTTAACGTGGTTCACCTCCAGGATGGAAGTTACGTCCACAGAACTGTGTTTTCTATTATAGCTCAAGGGGAAGGTAAAACATAGTTCTGCTGCACCGCATATGCAGCTCAAGATCTTCTCTCTTAGATCTCTCTTCTCACTATATTGTTCTCTTACGATATACTCTTCCCTCTCAGTTGATCCCTGCGGATCGTTACGTTCATGCCCTACAAGCCAGCTACTGGTTTCAGTAAGATTGCTACAGCTAAGACCAGAACCAGAGCTCGGCTTTTACAACAGTCTACTTATTCTTATTGCTTATTTCATTCACGACTGTCTAACTGTCTATCCAACCAACTAGCTAACTAACTAACTAACTCTTTACAATACAAAATTACATTCTTTTATAAGCAGCCCGAAGGTCCTGCTTTTACAACACTGTGGGCCTGTCCCAACAGTAACCCAAACCCTAATTAGTGATAGTCAGTCCTCTCTGTCCTTGAGGTAGCCACTTCC
This sequence comes from Pseudotsuga menziesii, assembly GCA_001517045.1. Taxonomy (NCBI): domain Eukaryota; kingdom Viridiplantae; phylum Streptophyta; class Pinopsida; order Pinales; family Pinaceae; genus Pseudotsuga; species Pseudotsuga menziesii. The sequence goes on along the minus strand of LPNX010507014.1, from coordinate 158,624 downwards.
CGTCACACCACAGCTCTCTGCAGTCTTCCATGCTTCCCGGCACTGACCATGGGTACTATGCACCGCTTCTCTGTTTTCTGTCCTTCACCTTCAATGCTTGAGCCTCGTTGCTCCTTCTTCTTTATGAGGGTCGCTGAGCCCTCCTGTCTTCCGCCGCTGCCTTCAATGCAGTGGGTGAGCTCTCCCTTCTCGGCCGCTCAGGTACCGTTGCCTTTCTTTGAATTTCGCATCTCAAAAAGTCACGGTTTCCGGCTCTGCTCTCCAGCTGGAAACGTGCTATGGCGTCGTAGCTCTGCCTTAACTTCTTTCCGCTAAAGCTTATCATTCCGCCAAAACTAGCAGCTTCTTTTGTAGCTGCGGGACCCTGCTCCAACATGTCCCAAGAAGAAGTCTAAGCCCAAGTTAGCAGCTTTCTGTGACAATCTGGATCCTAGATGGTGGGATCAACTAGATCATGATGAATCACCATCTGGAGAAGTTCTCTTTCTTCCTTCTGAAGACTCTGATTCTTCCAGCAAATCAGACTCTGAAGTTCAGCCTGCTCTAAACAAATTTGCTCCTTCCTCTTCTTTTGACTCTGAGTCAGAACCAAATTTGGGGGGATATGAAGTCCTTGATTTTCACTTTGCTCTTAATATGTTCTCTTTGTCACAACATCAAGAGATTGAAAAACAGATTGCTGCAATAGATTTACAGCTTTCTGATATTGAGCCTTATCAGTATCAGAAAAGAGCAAATCTCAAAGAAGCTAAGAAACAATTGCTCAGACAGATTGAGTACTCAAAAGGAAAGGAGAAAGTAGAATATGTAACCTCTCTATCTTACAGTCCTGCAGATTTATACCATAACTATCCTGAAGGACATCTAGAGAGGCAAAAGTTTCGACTGGATAGAGAGACTAAGCTTAGGTTACAAATAAGAGAAAAGCAGCAGCACCTGAAGCAACTCTGTGCTGAAATTGAAGATCTAAAAAATGTAGTAAAAGTAATTCAGACAGAGCGTGACCAATCTTCAGATGAAGATTTAAGTAAGCATTATGAAAGTGCTATGAGTCTTGAAAGCACCAGAGAAGAATCTTCTGAACCTCCTCCTAACCCTAGCCTCTCTATGCTTTCAGGCCCTAAAGTATATATTCCTGTACAGTTCTATCCTTGTGAATATAAACCTTATCTCCTCAGTTGTATGATAGATTCAGGCTGCCAAGTTAACTTAGCTAGAGGTCCTGCTTTACCATCCTTTTATTGGGAAAGCACTACTGATGGTGGAACAACAATAAATGGCACCCCAGTTCCCCTTCAAGCTAAAGCTGACCTATTCCCTGTAAATTTCAATGGCATACCAGATAAACTAACAGTTTATAGAATGGATGACCTAAGTGAAGACTGTGTCCTAGGAGCAGAGTTTCTGCATAGGGTAAGCCCTTACTCTGTCGACCATAAGAAAAGGATCTTTACCTGCATCTTGAACGGACAGTCTATTTCTTTACCTATATCTTTCAGGTCTATCCCTAAGTGTAAAATAGTCGAACCCAAGCTTGCCCATACTCCTAACAGAGCTCAGCTTATGAAAATGGAGTGTAGTAAGGTCTTCTCAGATCTTCATGGAGAAAAGACATTAAAAGATATTTCTGAGAAGTTAAGAAAGAATTGCTGCTCAGATAGTCCTAATGCATTCTGGACTAGGGAGAAGTATTTTGTTTCTCTCCCGTATGACTCTCTTCAATGCATAAAGCCTATGAAAGCCTCTGCAGCACTAATGTCTCCCACAGAAAGACAATTCTGTGACTCATAGATAAAAGAACTGTTAGCAAAAGGCTTAATAGAACCTTCAAAGAGCCCTTGGGCATGCAGGGCATTTGTGGTCAACAAACACTCTGAGCAGAAAAGAGGAAAACCCAGATTGGTTGTGAATTATAAGCCGCTTAATGCAGCTTTACAAAAGGTAAGGTATCCTTTGCCAGATAAAGCCAGCCTGTTGCAGAGAATCACAGGTTGCACGATCTTTAGTAAATTTGATCTTAAATCAGGATTTTATCAAATTGGCATAATACTTGAAGATCAGTTTAAGACAGCATTTGTAGTACCCCATGGCCAGTACTAGTGGAAAGTGTTGCCTTTTGGGATTAATAATGCACCCTCTGAATTTTAGAAAAGAATGGAGGACATCTTCCGTGATTTCAGTTGGGCATTAGTTTTCATTGATGACATACTCATATGTTCTAAGACTTTGCAAGAACACCTGAAGCACTTGCAGAAGTTTTATGCTTGGTCTTCAAACATGGGTTGGTTCTGTCCGAGCCAAAAATGGAAATAGGGAAAATAGAAATTGAGTTTCTTGGATTCAAGATCCAAAAGGGTCAAGTTATTCTTCAAGAACATGTTCTGCAATGTTTCAGTTGTTTTCTTAATGAAATATTGGACAAAAATCAGTTGCAGAGATTCCTTGGGTCTCTGAATTATGTCAGGCCTTTTTACAAAGGTCAAGCAGTTGACATTTTTATTTTACAGCAAAGGCTAAAGAAGAATCCAACGAAATGGTCAGCAGCTATGTCCGAAGTAGTCCAGAAGATCAAAGGAAAAGTTCTGGATCTGCCTCCTCTGTCCCTGCCAACTGGAACTGGTGGCTTGATAATTGAAACAGATGCTTCCTCTCAAACGTGGGGAGGAGTTTTACTCGAAGCTATAGAAGGCAGAGAACACATCCGTGGTTACGGATCTGGATCCTTTAAAGCAGCAGAACTGAATTACCCGTCGAGCCACAAGGATATTTTGGCTGTCAAAAAGATAGTTCAACATTTTCGTCTGTTCTTAAAGCCTGTAAAATTTATTATTAGAACAGACCTTAAGATCATGCCTGGTATTCTGAAGAATGAAAGTCTAATGGGAGAAAACAACAGTAGGATATTAAAATGGTTTTTATGGCTTAGTAATTTTGATTATGAAATTATTTATAAGCCTAGATATCTTAACTATTTGGCTGATATGTTGACCAGAGAATCATCTCGACCACAGCCTCCTGCTTTAAATATGTTTTCATCAGGAGCTTCCAGTTCTAGCTCTAGAACAGGCAACAGTAAAGCCCCAGCTATCCATCCAGCAACTTCCATAGTCCCTACACCCCAAGGAGGACTATACCTTTATCCATGGGAAGATGTCTTACCAGAGAAAGTAAGGGTTAAGCTACTTGAGGAAACTCCCAAAGATGAAGCCGAAAGGTTTCTCGAAATCTGCACTATTCAGAGAATTCAATCTTCTCCCTTAAAATTAGATATTTTGGAAAGATGGGAAAAGGGTGCTTTCCTTAGCTTTCAGAATGCTAGAGACAAGCTCATCAAAGATAGAGATGTTTGGATCGACTGCAATCCAGAAAAAGAAGGCGAAGTCTAGTATGTTGATATTGGAGAAGGAAGACTATCCTGGTACACCTACAGCCTCATCCTACAATTCTGCAGAGAACAAGGAAATATAGTCATTTGTGCCGATCCTTCAAACTTAAGAAACAAGGCCTGGACCGGTTGGACTGAGATATTCCTGGATCGCTTCTGTCCAAGAATAGACTAGGAGAAAAGACGTGCTAACTTCATAGCACATATGGAAGCAGATATGTAAATAGCAGATCAGAACCATCAGTGGTTCAAATTCCTGCTAGTTCATGAAGGTGGATCCTATAAACCCCTCGACCATGAAATATATGTAACTCAAAAGTTTATCATGAAAGATGAAAAGGGTAAGTATAAGCGCTCTAAAATTATAACTCGGTAGACGCCACTAAATTGGCGAGTTGAATCTCATTTTAGAAGTGAATATTTGTGTGAACCAAATCCCTTATTTCATGGCTCTGACATAGAGCGTTGTTTCGGAGATCAGCTCTATAATCCACCAGAATTTGTCGAGCAGCCACGTTATATGGAGGACTCCCAATTTTACTATGATTCCAATGGGGATGACATGCTCGGATGTACATGTGGTGGCATTGATATTGATGGCTATAGAGAATGCGCTTGTTTCCAAGGACGTGATGGCTATGATTAAGTGGAAGCAGCAGTGGGCCATAAATGAAGGCTGAGTAGGCCAGCGCTGTCCTACACTGTTTCCATCGTGGGCCGGATTAAAGCTCCACATTGTAATAGTTAGGATTCTTGCTGTCGTGGGCCAGTTTTGCTCCACCTTGTACAAAGTCTGTCGAAGTCAGTCTATCAGAAAATAAGATTCCGGGTCCCCGTAATGCCACTGGCTAATTAAGGGATGAGATAACGACAAATGGTAGTCCCCACTTGTCGCCCTGGATGATTCGGTTTTGACCCCTAGGTGTCAGCCTTATTACCAGATCTACCGACTGACCTGTGACTGTCGGTTTTAGCTCACCGGGTGACCGGCTTAAAATTGTATAAATAAAGGCTCCGAGGCTCATTTGTGGTAGTCGCATTGAGCAAGTAGTTCGCTCTGCAAGTCTTGAGTCTGCGAGTTGAGTCTGTGTATTGAGCAAGTAGTCCGCTCTGCACTTAAGTCTAGCGTTTGTATGAGGATTATGCTCTGCATCTTGGCCTTGTGCTATAAGAACGCACCAAAAACTCTAGTATAATAATCTGTAATAAGACAAGTATGCTCTGCAGGTTGGCATTCAGCTAAAACACTGCATCAGAAAGTTCTGAAGTGTCTTAAGTTTGCGTCTGTAACAAAGCGTATGCTCTGTGACTTGGCCCTAAGCTAAAAGATCGCATCAAAAGCTTTTATTAGGAAAGATATGTGTCAGCAGTGACGACCTTCGCAGTCCGAAGGCGATCTGCATATAAGAGTCTGTATAATCTAAATGCATTGTAAGCTGGAATTGCTGTAATAAAAGAAAGGATATGGATTTGGATTTGCACTGATGGACGATTGCTGGTGAAAGTTGGAAAGTCAGGATTATAGTCTCTAATTTTTACATTATTTTATTAACTATTTTTTTATAAATAGGATTGGTTTGTATAGATCAATGTTGTGTCAAGGACATGGCTGCGTGATGAGATCATCATGCATTTATTAAGATCATGGCATTGCATGAGCTCATTAATAATGCAAATTCTTAAGTCAAACCCACTTATTCAGCCCTAAAATCCAATCATAAACATAAAGAGAACAACTTATTTTAAACCGCAACATAGATTTACCTCGATCTATCAATTCTAGGTCATTTGTATAAACTGTAGAAATCCATTAATCCATAAACCGGATTTCCATAATAAATATTGAGAAATTTCAAAACAAAAATTCCAAATTCATTTATTTAGTTACAACATTTCTTTTGTCACCAACTTAGATTTGAATTGTTCTCCGATATTTATTTTGATGTTTTTAAAACATAAAACATGTTAGTTATTCATCAATTTTAATTATTAATACTAATAGTGTATGCATATCCATTGATCTCTATGTTTCTGCAACATATATTTTTTCCATTAAATTATATGAAGTTATGAGAAACAATGAAAGAATCATAATGCATATTTATTCATCACTAAGAAGTATGGAGGCGAGAATGAAAAACTAGAGCCTCTTATAAAAATGAATGTTGATAAATAAAATAATTTGAAATGAATGTTGACTAATAAAACAATTGATTTTATAAGGCATTAGAGAGAAATAAATGTCGACTGATTAAATAAAATCAAGATAAATGAATGTTGAAATCCTTTTGCAAGTAAAGTGATCGGTTGAAAATCCTCACTACTACAAAATTTCTAGTTTACTGATCATTTACTGTTAAGTTAACCTGCAATGACATATGACAATGTGGGGGACATTACCATCATGTAACTCTTGTTTTAAACAAATTGTAATGAATTTATCACTTCACCATTTCTTAAATTTTGAGAGGAAAATGGTCTCTCTTTGTGTACCTTGGCATTATACGTACATTCCCCTAATATTTCGAGAGCATGAGATTCCATTAGAATATCCAAAAATTGTAAAGCTTCAAGCTTGAGATTAGAGTGAAGTTGTAAGTATTATTGGTTTGATAAATATTGATAATAGAATTGAAACTTTGTATTTAAAAATAAGACTTGAATCTTTAATATTAATGACAAAGTAAGAAAATTTGTGGTAATCAAAAGATGCATAGTTGGAGGCATAAGCATGCGTTGTCTCTTGCATTCGTTCAACATAAATGCAGAGTGGAATCCACATAGGCATGTGGAAAATATTAGGGATATAAAATAGTAGGCATAGTCGTCATGGGTTGGAAAAATGGATTGCCTCGGGTTTTGTCAATTTTCAAACCCATAAGCATCAACCTAACGAATATAGTGGATGTGTTTATTGATGAATCCAGGGGGTGGGGTGTTCTTACTAGAGCCTCCCTACCCTAAGAACGGTTGTTGGAAGAAAAAAAAATGGTAGCATGAGGTTAAATGTTGGATCTTGCTTAACATGTTTATTTCAACTTGAAAATTGACAAACTCAAGCTTATTATCTAACATTGGTCATAAGAGTATTCTATTATTTAACGAGGCTTCAAAAAAAATCTAGGGGTGCTAGGTTTAGGGGGTCTTTTTCAATCCTAGAGGAAATAAGGAAATGATATTTTCTTAGGGATTAGAAGCATCAACAAACAATCAATTTAAGGCGCTTGCCTTGTGGAAAGTCCTAGATTTATCTCGGGAAAACAAAATTACAAAAATTACAGTGGTAGGTGATTCAAAACTCTTAATTCAAGGCCTGAAAAGAAAGTTTGTTCCTAGAGATGCAACCATATCCAGAATGGTAGAGTCGCAAGCGAATACACCAGTGGGTTGAAATATTTGAAGAAGTTTGGCCTGTCCATGTTCAAAGGCTCCTAAATCATGAAGCGGATAAGCAAGCAAATATTGCGTGTAGACTAAAATCAGGTGAAATTAAAGTGGAGGGGGATCACTCCTTCACCCCCATCCTATAAAATCCCCTCAATTTAATTCACAATCATGATTAAGAAAGTTGGCATTGAAACCGATGGGAGGTAGGGTTTCTCATTGGCCCATTGTGACAAGGATCGAAGGGTAGGCGACCCCTCATATAGAGGCTTACCACGGTGGGATTCGAGATGTCTCGGCCCCTGCTAAGTCACAAGTTACTGGTATATCTGGCTTGTGTGTTGTTGGATATACTCTTGGGAGGTTGTTGTTCCCATGGTTATAAAAAGAAAAGAAAGCTAGCATTGAAATCAAAGTAAGTCACCATTATAGTTTTGGTGGGAGACACTTGGTTGATTTCACATCCCCATGTGAAAGGATTGCTAAAGTACCAAGACAAGAATGGGTTGCTCAAACCCATTGTGATATCAAAGTAGGAGGAATAGTCATGAAGCGTCGAGGGATTATAGTGTGCGAGGGAGTGTTGTGGAGGATCTAGATCCTTTGGGAAGCAAGTAATATAACGAAAATGATGTGGTGGAAGATGGAGACAAGGTGTTAAGGTAGTTGGAAACTAGTGAATTGATAGAGAGCAATGCTTTAGATACAAAAGGAAATAAACAAAGGAGTGAACCAGGATCGAAGCGGGGATACATGGCCTTCATCCCTTTTCCCTTGGTTTTGGTTAAAAATAAGTTCCAAACAATATATACAAATTCAAATGGAAAATAATAAATAAATAAAATTATCATTTTTAATATTAATGTTTTCTTTAAGAGAAAAACATTATATTTAGGGAAGAACAAGAAGCAAAGATATGGTCAATGGAATCTCCTTCTACTTTTAGTTTTTTACATAATACATTGACTAGGGCCATTCCAGTTTCATTTTTTTATTATCACTGTTTTAGGTGGGAATCTTATTAGATAGTGTGAGTTGAAGTAAAAACTCTCACTTTGAGTGCACACAAAAGCTTCCAAATAATGTTTCACCTCCAAATAGTCTTCCACCTCCAAATCCTATCCCCAATTAGGTCTTGAGCTATCATGGCTTAATATCCCAATTTAGCAGAAAGATTACCTGTGGATTTGTTTCAAGTACATTTTAGTTCATCCTTGTGATCTTGTAAAAGAATTACACTATGATTTAACAAGAGAATATAATTTGACCATTCTAACACCAAGTTACCAAGCATATTTAGGTCTTTAGGTGACATCGATGATTGCAACCAACCCTTTGATACCCCAAGTATTACTAGATTTTTTTACCTTGTGTATGTAGCTTTGCCTTTAGATCTCTTGGTAATCTATAATTACCACTGCAACCAACCCAAGGGTCATCCTTTGCAGGAGAAGAGCTTCGTAGATGTATCTTATCATTCCTTTGTTTTTTCCCCATTTCATTAAAAAATAAATGAAAGAGTTCCGCTTTAATTAGTTCAACCTGGTCAGCAATAATAACTGATGAACATGCCCCTTCCTATTTTCCAAAAAACTCATCTTCCTATAATTGAAAAGGCTCTCACCAACACCTCCCAAACCTCTCAAACAATGGAAGCAACCTTGAGTTATTTACTCTCTGTTTTTTTCACACCAAAAAAAAAACTTGTTATTCTAAGGAATCAAAGTTGCTACCAGTAGTACATCAAAGAGTCTAGAAGATATAGGCTCTTCTCTATCCAAATACTACAAAATGTCCATATGATAAGTCCATCGACCTCACACATCTTATTAACACAAAGAGAGGAATCATGGACTCATCAAAACAACCCAAAGGAAACTAATAGACAACTGAACAAAAAAGAGAAAATATCCACTCAACTACATACTGAAAAAATCATTTTCACCTTACTACATCCATAAACATAACCGGATATCATCAAAATATACTCGGAACACCATAGGTGTTATCACTTCAGGAAACTCCTCTAGGTTGCAGCTCGAGGATGCCTGGTAACTTAAATGTTTTTATGGTTTTCTAAGTGGATCAAGTCAGGTGACCTACAGGACCTCACACTCTCAAGACATGCATGAAACACAATCAGGGATAAGGCTTCTAACTACCACTCTTCAAAGGTTTGATAATATGGTACATAGATGGAGAACTTATCATGCTGGCATATTCATACATAAAACAAATATATATAAATGGCTAATCATAACAAGGAAAGTACTTATAATTCAAATCATCAATATGCCAATAGGATGACAGCTATTAGACATCAATTAACCTGAATAAACCTGAATAACACATTCAAGCATAAGCACATAATAGACAGAAAATGGAAGCCGAACATATGATAGCAAAAGAGCTTATATTAGGTCATGAGCAATATGAGAAGCTTGACAATAGTAATGGTCTACAAGTCCCCGAAGTCGAACCCTTTCAATAACATAGGTCTCAGGCTTTATAGCCTTTACAAAAATATTCAGATCTTGAAAAATTGGATCTGATTTACTAAAAATAGACAAAATAATTGTTTTTGCATAATTACGTCAAAAAACCCTAAATTAACTTCTAGTCTATCTAACTGTAGAACTCGTTCACTGTTTGAACCTTCTGACAACTAAAGTGAGTACTGGGAATAAACTGCCACTAGTCCTCTACTAGATAAGTCACTGTTTTACTTAGACAGTTTAGTGTTGGTGACCCTTTCTTCCTTTATGTCACTGCAAAACTGAAGCATACCTCCCCTGACGTTGTTCTTCGGTGCCCTTCATCTTTATACTTTGTCCTTGAGCTATTCATGTTTTCCTAAAACTGGTCCTTCGTGCCAAAATTCGATCCTATGCCTCTTTCTGCTTTCAGTGGTTAAGAGGTCAAAATATTGGGCCTGTTAGCTGCCGAAAGCGCTACTTTCGGTGGCTAATGAATTGCCTCAGCGTCCACCTAAGCCACCGAAAGCCCTATTCTGCAAAAATTCTTAAGCAACCTCCAAAATTATTCTTTCAAGTTTATTTGCTTATCTTTTTATTCAATAGGCTCTATGTTAGGAAGGTTAGCAGCATCCTGGCTTGATTCTGGAGGCTGAAGGCTTACTGCAGCTTCAACTAGGGTTTCCAATGTGAGGTGAGTGCTAGGGTTTGGCTTGGCATCCTTCATCTACAACCTTTAAAGATTGATCATTCTATACATCCTTGTGTTTTCCTTCAAGTATCTTTTGTTTAGTCTTTTTAGAAAGATATACCTTTCTCTCATCTCTAGGTAAAAATTGTGCAGCTGCTTATTTCTCCTGGTCAATATAGCATTGTTTTTCTTTATCTCTCTTTCTAAAATTTCCATTTCATACACTTGCCTCAGCAACTGATTTATCCTTTGTGTCTTGGTCTTGCTAGAGGAAGCTCTCTCTGCTGGTTCATCTTGATTTTTTGGTGTAGGTGATGGAATTTCTTCTATCTCTGCTACAACTTGCACTGCTAGGTCAACACCTTCCTCTCTTTCCTCTTCTGAATCTGAGTAGGGTAGGTTCAAAATGTTCCCACTATGTGTTGTGACTTCCTGGCCTTTTTCACTGAAATCTAGGTTTCTTTTAACCTACTTGGCTTTAGAAGAGGAAGGAGGTTGTTCTGTTGTTGTTGGGGATATAGCCCTTCTCTTCCTTTTCCCACTCCTTGGGGTGCTAGACTTTTTCGAAGGATACTTCCCATTTTCTTTTGGTTGTAGGCCTGTTTCAAAGCCATTCCAAAACAAGAAATATGCCCATGCCATATTTCTCCTCTTCAACAAATCTTGGATGATGAGTTGGATAAGAACATGATGAGACAATCTTCCGACAATCTTGGTTGGCTAGGGCTTCACCTAGTGTGCCATTTTTTCCAGGCTCCTGTGTAAGTAAAAAGGTAAATTCAGTGGGCTTTTTCCAGTGAAGTGGGACCTGTTGTATCTTCCTTCATAAGTTATATAGACCACAATGGCCTTCAGTAATTTCTGTCACCTCTCTTCTAGCCAAGAGGATGGGACACTTCTCTTCCACACCACCCCTCTATGTTCAAGCTTCAGATAAGATCTGAACTCTACATCCTTTGTAATGGTGGTTTTGAACCACTTCTCCCTAGTGCTAGGGAGTTCAGTCACTTCATCAATTAGGGTTTCATCTACCATAAATTCTTCCTTACCTATGATTGCCTTGGAGCCATCGAAAGAGAGAGCAAATGCCTCAGCCACCTGCTGGTGTGAACCTTGAATTTTCTCACAAAACTTATAGCAGCCAGCATCTTTGAATAACTGGCAGAATTCTGGATGTGCCTCCAAGTAGTTGATGTCTCCCAAATCTTGCCTGAGAGTAGGCCCTCCCTTCTTCATTTGCTGAATGTACTCCTGAGTGCCTGCAAAAAATTCAATTCAAGTTCTGTGGAAGAGTGTTTTAGCAGACTGACTCTCAGAGGTGGTTTCTGGTGGTGAGGATTCCTAGAATCGAAGTTCGAGTGTACTGGAGGATTGGGCACTGATTATGAGGGTTTTAACTGCATGAGAAATTCTTAGGTGAGAGGACGATGGATTTGGTTGATATTTTTGAGACCCCTTGCCCAACAATCATGTTTAACGCAACCTGGATACCCAGTGGAGATCTTCTACAATTCTTTGGACAGACGGAGGGAAGAGTAGGGTTTCAAATCACATCGGTCCTCATTAGCTGAACAACGACCTCCTCAATCATTCTCTTACGCCTTGATGCAGTTTCATGTCTTTTCGATGGTTTATCGTGCCCTCTTATGATCGTTGTTGTGCTGACGAGCCTTGATTTGATAGGTTTTTAACCGTTTCTTCTTTTTGCCTTTTCGGCGATTAAGGACCCCCAGGAAATTGTCTACTAGCCGTCGAAAACAAGGCTTTCGGTGGCTAATGAAATGCTGACCTATTCACCTAAGCCACTGAAACCTTATTTCCAAATGGTGTTGTAAAACTGGCTTTCGGTGGATTGTGGTCTCTCCAGATATCTTCTTTTAACCGCCAAAAGACAGGCCTTTCGGTGGCTAATGAACCATCAAAGCTTTCGCCTAAGCCATTGAAACTGATTTTTCCCCAACGCCTTTCACTTGCTTTCGGTGGTTAATGCCCTCCTTCAATCGTTCGCTAAGCTGCCGAAACCAACACTTTTCGGTGGCTAATGAGCTATTTGAAAGCCTCGCCTAAGCCACCGAAAGTCGTTTTAACAAATAATCGATCGGGCTAGCTTTCGGTGGTTAACCCTGATCGTACGTTAAACTGTTAGCTACTGAAACAAAGCTTTTCGGTGGCTAATGAGCTATTAAAACACCCGCCTAAGCCACCGAAAGCTAAAACTTTCAATTTTCTCAAATATAGCAAAACCATAGACCCTCAATTTGTTAGTCATCTTTAAATATTTCATAACATGACTTGAATTCTTCATTTTATCAAAATAAATTTATTTTGGGAGATAACAAGAGGCATACAATATTCCATCTCTGAGTTCATAAAAAAGAAGTCTACCATCCATATCGCCAGTTCCTAGCTTGGACAACCTGCCAGCTTCACCATTATATTCCCTATAAATATGCTTAAAAGAGATATAAGAAAAATATGAGATCGATATTTAAACTCTGATCAACCAATGTTTCAACACCAAAGAGTGAATAGAAGTGTTTCCTCTTGCCAAATCTATAACAGCCTTTGATTCCCCAACAATATGAATAGTAAAACAACCACTCGTCTTTGCAAAGAACAACCTTTCAAATATTTTGATCTCATGACTTTTTCCCATGATTCTTTGTTGAAAAAAATCTCCATATGCTTTTTCAATCAAAACCTCGTTGAAAACATATTTTTTCTTAAACCTGCATCCTCCTACTTCTTTGGCATTGCATTATTATTGAAAACTTATCATCACATTATAAACTTTGAAACATTTAAAATTTATAACAACATAAAGACAATGGATTTTTTATACCCATAACATATAGAGTTTGCATTAAAAATATAGCTACGACAGATCCAAACAAGGAAGCAATGCATAAAACCATGCAAAAGACTCATGTGATTGTGGCAAGGGACTAAACAAAATAGTCAACTTCATTAGGGAGGATGCTAGACCATGCAAAAGACCCATGTGAGTGTGGCAAGGAACTAGACAAAATAGGCAAGATCCAATATCTTGCGTAAGCAGAAAATTAAGGTTGCTTTCTCTCCACCTAATTCATACACAAAAAATCTGGGTTGTTTTCTCTCCACCTAATTCATTAGGGAGGATGCTAGACCATGCAAAATACCCATGTGACTATGGCAAGGTTCATATTGGAGAGACTAGTTAATTTTTTCATACAAGGCTAGAAGAGCACAACGCTGCCATCATTCACAAAAGAACAAAGAAATCGACTCAACATCGATCACTACTAAAAAATATGTGTACGCGAAGCAATATAAATAGAGAAACACCCGAATAATTTGAATATAGATGATGGGTGCAAGTTAAGTAGGTCTTGGACACTAGTCATCGACTTAGTTAAAGAGGTAAGGCATTAAAACTTAGAATTTTAGGGTTTTCTTTACATAGATAATTATGAAGAACTTTTAAAAATATATTATTAAATAATTAAATTAAAATATTAAAAGGTATTCCAGAGTATTAAAGCTCTAAAATGATTATACTTTTATTAAATTGGATAATTGCACCTCAAAAGAAAAACTACCATGCACTTATTGATCAAATCACAAGGACAATAACTGTAGGTTCTCCAACTCACTCTCAATAATGATTATACCAATCATGATAAGTGAAGTAAAAAATATGTCTTGTGAGTAATATCAAGGTTGTAGACTTGTGTGTAATGTCGAGTCCTATATCCTCATATGATTGAGGTGGTGATGTTGTAAAGTCTCGTGAAAAATATCAAAGTTGTAGACTTGTGAGTAATATCAAGTCGGGATTGTGGATAATATCATGTCATGATTCTCAAAAAGGTACCCTATGAGATGGACTGCCAGTTATGGAGGTGGGACTATGAGTAATATCAAGTTGGACTTGTGAGTAATATCAAGTCATTATTGTCATGGAAACACCCAGTGCTAGTGGGTACCCATGGGGTGGGCCTCCAATTATAGAGGTAAAATGCTTTGCATGTTGAAGCATCAAATGTTATTGATATATTATTATCCATGATCATTCAAGATGGATAAAGCTATTAAGTCTCCTCTATAGACTGATCACCTCTAGAGTGAATTACTTTAGCATATGACTATATGGTTTGAGAGTAATATAATATGATCATAACATGTGACAATTATTTTGAGTATAATATGGTATGATAGATAAATAAAGTTAACACATAATGACCATACAGAAAGATAAAATATAAAGAGATAAGCAATAAAGAGATAATGAAAAAAAATGGAATTCAAATTGCCCATGTAAATGACTTAGTGAGCTCGAGTTGTAAAGCTTCAGTTAAATATGTACACCTCAATCAATGCTTCAGCTAAAGCATAAGTTGAAATGACGTTGAAATATTAATGTATGCAATCAATTAAGTAAAGAAGAGCTAAGTGGTCACTTCAGTAAGTCAATCAGCATGATTCAATTAATAATAGTTAACTAAGTGTTAAAGAAATGTGGACCAGTTAACTAAAGTGTTTACACTATAGTTAAACTAAAAGACGACACTTCAGTTATAAAAGTGTTTGCATGTCGACACTTGAGTTAAAGCACTATGACACTTATGTTATCATGTTAACTAAGTGTTCATACATTCAGTTATATATTGAGTTCTCTCTGATATCAGATAACTATTAGTTGATCTCCATGATGGAAGGTATGGCACATTAGTTGTTCATGAAGAAGATTTCAATGTAAGGATTGATTATTCCAAGAAGGTAAATTGAAATTGTAATGCATGGGTGCATAAATCTCATGCAACCATTCACCCTAGTTTGCATGGCAGTGATTTTCGCTTGTTATTAATGTGTTGGGCACATGGAAAGTTCATCGCAGTTGATACAACTGCTCTCTATTCTCTCTTATCGGGAAATCTACTTATTGATGAAATCACAGGGATAATAACTATAGGTTCTCTAGCTCACTCTCAATAATGATTATACCAATCATGATAAGTGAAGTAAAAATTATATCTTGTGAGTAATATCAAGGTTGTAAACTTGTGTGTAACATCAATTCCTATATCCTCATATGATTGAGGTGGTGATGTTGTAAGGTCTTGTAAAAAATATCAAGGTTGTAGACTTGTGGGTAATATCAAGTCGGAATTGTGGATAATATCATGTCATGATTCTCAAAAAGGTACCCTATGAGATGGACCTCCAGCTATGGAGGTGGGATTGTGAGTAATATCAAGTCATTATTGTCATGGAAACACCCAGTGTTGGTAGGTACCCATGGGGTGGGCCTCTAATTATAGAGGTAAAATGCTTTGCATGTTGAGGCATCAAATGTTATTGATATATTATTAACCATGGTCATTCAAGATGGATAAAGCTATGAAGTCTCCTCTATAGACTGATCACCTCTAGAGTGAATTACTTTAGCATATGACTATATTGTTTGAGAGTAATATAATATGATCATATCATGCGACAATTCTTTTGAGTATGATATGGTATGATAGATAAATAAAGTTAACACATAATGACCATGCAGAAAGATAAGCAATAAAGAGATAATGAGAAAAATGGAATTTGAATTGCCCATGCAAATGACTTAGCGAGCTCGAGTTGTAAAGCTTCAGTTAAATATGTACACCTCAATCAGTGCTTCAGTTAAAGCATCGGTTGAAATAGCATTGACATATTAATGTATGCAATCAATTAAGTAAATAAGAGCTAAGTGGTCACTTCAGTAAATCAATCAACATGATTCAATTAATAATAGTTAACTAAGTGTTAAAGAAATATGGACCAGTTAACTAAAATGTTTACACTTTAGTTAAACTAAAAGACGACACTTCAGTTATAAAAGTGTTTGCATGTCGACACTTGAGTTAAAGCACTATGACACTTATGTTATCATGTTAACTAAGTGTTCATACATTCAGTTATATATTGAGTTCTCTCTGATATCAGATAACTATTAGTTGATCTCCATGATGGAAGGTATGGCGCATTAGTTGTTCATGATGAAGATTTCAATGTAAGGATTGATTATTCCAAGAAGGTAAATTGAAATTGTAATGCATGGGTGCATAAATCTCATGCAACCATTCACCCTAGTTTGCATGGCAGTGATTTTGGCCTGTTATATGTGTTGGGAACATGGAAAGTTCATCATAGTTGATACAACTGCTCTCTATTCTCTCTTATCGGGCAATCTACTATTTTGTAAAAGTCATTCTCTCTGATCTATCATATTATACTCTGAAGAATTGATGGGTTTTTCATCTTCATTATTTTGAGGGTTTTCCCAAGATAAATCTTATGTTGTGGATGAATGATTTGATGGATTGAATGTTCCTTTGATTTTATTGTTCAATGTCTCTATAATTAAAACTTTAAAGTTCAAAGATCGTCATATTTGCTCAAACATCAACATAACAGTTAGCATCAATCGGCTTGTGTCGGTACAATCCAAGTGTAGTGAATTTATGCTTGATAATAGATGAGTCGAGAGCTCACTGGTTTGTTAGTTTTCCCCAAGTAAGGGGTTTCTAGGGTAATTTATGTGTTATATGTTGATGTGTTGTGTGTCATTGCTTATTGTCTAATGTGTTTAATATAAATCAAGTTTGCAAAACTATTGGAAACAATATTTAGACCCAACATTTAGATGAAAGATACAAAATTATTTGAAAGAAACATATATTTTTAAATACCAAATAAGATGGCAATTCTTGCTACTCAAAGCACACACAAAAATATCAATATCATAATTGCTAATTAGGATGGAAGTCATCAACACTTATTAACATGAATGCAAATGTGTTGAGTATTAGAAATAAATCAAGCAGTTATGAATGTAAATGTGTTGGGTATTAGAAATAAATCAAGTGGTTTCACATTTAGTCTTACGAAATTGAAGTATGTTTCAAATATAATGAAGATATGCAAAGAAGTTCGTCTCATTGAACACGTTGTTAATAAATATCAAAAACATTTATGCCCATCTTCATAACTCTTAACAAACTTAGATAAATATATAAGCATCTCTCACAAAATACAAATGATCATAGACATTGGAGACTACATAGAAATGTTTAGGATTTCATATAGATTCAACAATCATAGTAAGAGATATATACCACAAATTTGCTCTGTTAAGACTATGAATACAATAGAAACTGCTAAAAATATTGCAAGAATAAATTGAGGAAAAGAGTTGTGGAAAACTTAGAGATAAATATAAAACGATGATGATGATGGTTAACGTCCACTGAGACCAAATTTGGTCTATCGGACCTAAAGAAACCAATTAATTAGTTTGTTTTAAAATTGTATTCCTATGCTCAAAGAGCTTGGTGAGAAGTGTCTCGAGCTCACTATAATTTTGACAAGTTAAAAGGCTCGGAAGGTTGGTGTTGCAACAAAGATTATGAAACTAAGATCTAATGTGGGTTTACGCAGGGCACTCTAAGAGGAAGTGATTTTCATCTTCAATGTTCCTATTCTCACAGAGATGGCAGATCCTTTCCACCCATGGTGTTTTAGGAACTGTCCAACGACTTGTTTCACTACGGAGCTCATGAGAGTTCGTTCTTATCTTGGCTATATTAGTTTTTTTCTTTGAACTGGTTAAAACAAAGAGATACTTTTGATCTTCTAGAGTAGGGTTGATGACCTCCTTATAATATCTTAACTTTCTTTTAGCCTCTAAATCTTTCTCACACCACAAATTCTCTTTAAACTTAGAAGTAACAATATTTTTAATAAAAAACACAAATTCAAGAAGGGGAGGTGAATCCCAACGTGATGTAATGGTCTTCAAAAATACAATGACACATAAAAATCAAGAGAAATCCTAACCTGCTAAATTCCACCCGTTCACTATGTTCAACACTATCCTTTATCTCCTCTTTATATGCTTGGTTTCTACCTACTTTCATATAACTGAATTCTAAAACGAGCACATCAACATGAATGGCAAATGGAAAAGTTGATAAGTATTATCCTTCAACATGAATACAACCATCCATCTAATTCCAAGTTAGACGATGATAACTATAGATATTCTCCATCCACCCTTGATGCTAAAGTCAAATATATCATTATAAACGAAGAATACAAAAGCCTTGAGAATAACAACATCACAATGCTCAAAGCAAATTCCAACATTAAACTATAAATTATAAACTCCAATATTAAACCTATACACTATTTGAATTCATTCATATTTAAAATTGCAGTTCCAACATTAGTGCGCATAGTTCCAACAGCGCTCCATTTAAACGTTTTTAAACTTACAGGTAAATGAACCTCTCACCCCCACGAACTTTAAAACTTAGAACCTCTCACTGAAATGTCACCCCTCGTCAAGCGAATCTAAAAGTATGCCATCCAACTCCAACTAGGTTATAGCATAGTCATCAAGATGAGTGGGTGGCGAATAATATTCAACATGCAGTAAAATAATAAATATTAGGATGGCAGTATTGTGGGTTGTGAGATCTCAATTTATTAAAGATTCAACCATCCACAATGCTGCCGCAACGGCATTTATTAATCTGCTGCATTGCATGTAAAATATTTTTCGCTACTTGATTTGATAATGAAATAAATGTAATCAGATTTAAACTTATCAATTCAGCTGCGATGCAATTTACGGAGTAAGCTAGCTGTGGAGCAATCCTCCCTCATTGGACGGAGGAGGAGCAAAGTTAGCGTTGACTTTGCTCCTTCTCCGTCCGATGGAGGGAGTTTTGCTCCACAGCTAGCTCACTCCTGCAATTTACACCTAAACCACTGTTTTCATCACTTTTGAAGCATTCCAGCTTACCTTAAAAGAGCTGGAGAAGATGTTGCCAACACAAAATGCTATCGAGTCCAGAGGACTTATAATAATAATAATAAATTGCCAGCTGGCACTGTACAATATGTCATTTCAGCTAGCGTCTCAATAGAAGATATAGCTGGAAGTTTCTTTCCATCCATTTCATTTTTCAATTTTCACAATCAAAAGGAAGCCATAGCGGAGACCTTGCGCCCAAACGTTGATGTTTGAAAGTCTGCTTCAATAAGTGCTCTAATTGTGTGGTGTTGATTGTAATTATGAACACCTTTAAATACAACCAACCAAGTATGTAAGTAATTCACCAGCTATCTTTAAATTTGATGATGCTGAATGACATCACCAATTCAATTTTATAACCAGTTTTTTATTTTTTTTGGTTTAGTAGGTCTAGCCACTCTTTGGGTTGAAATCTTGCATTATTTTGAAATAATTTGGTAAGAAAATTTTTAAAATTTAAGTTATAGTGATTAAGTTTTGGAATTATGAGTGTTTTAAGAATTTCTGAAGGTAATGAATCCACATCTAACATTATAATCACTATTAAAACAAAGTTAAGTTCTAATTTTTCAAAATAAAAAACACTAGATTATGGCAAAAAAAAAAAAAAAAAACTAGCAATTTTTAGACAACTCCTTTTCCAGTATACAAGACAAGATAAAAAGGTTTAAACTCCTTTTGTGTAGTGTAAGTCTTTTAACCACATTAACAACCACCACCATATCTATACTCCATCACAATGTTCCTACCTTTTGCTCTTACTATCTTCTTGCATTTCTATAGACATGTCACATTGGCCCACATTCCCAGTCAATCTGCATTGTTTCTCTGACCAATTCAGTCGCAAACCAAAATCCTCTGCCATTGTAGCAATCAAAATTGAACCCAATGCACGGGGGCTTCACTTGTTGACCAATATCTTATCACATTAGTTCATATTGTGGGTTTTAAAATTATCAAAAAATGAACCAATATATTGCAGGTATTCGGGGGGATGAGGGGTTTAAGGTGGGGGTGGGTATGGTGGTTTATAAGGATTGAGGTATAAAAAGGGGTGGGGAGGAGGTTTTAAGTATTGGGAGCAGGTTTCAACAAAAAGAGTTTGGGTCAATATCTCTAGAAATTAAGGGTATTCTTTAATATCCCATGATCACACGTGCTATGTGAGAGGTTCACTAAGTGAAGTCCCCGTGACCCAATGTAAAAACAAAAGTCCTAAAATTTGGCCAAGTTCAATTTTTGGAAACCAAATAGACTGGGAAAGTTGAATAGCATCACCTAGAGTCTTCGCCATATTTTCACTCTCTAACACCATATTCATTGAAGCTAACGAGAAGGCATATCTACTCGAGAGTTACATATAAACCTCTGGATATTACCATGTAGGTTTGTAGGGCAGGAATGAACACGATGAGATTGGTGATGAAGAATTACCGTGTAGGTTAGTAGGCCAAGAATGAACATGTGAACATGTGGAGGCATTCTTCAATCGACAGGCAGCACTGTGTGTCGTTAGATCTCAACCTATTTGAGATCCAACGGCCCACAGTACAGTGGTCACAACATTTATTACTCTATTGCATAATGAATATTGTTCGCTGTGGAATATCATCAACATAGATTCGTCTTAAAAGTTCAAATTCCCACTCCATCCTCCATCATGTTCAAATTCCCACTCCATCCTCCAGTCCAGGTTCGAAGGCCCATCTTCCATTCCAATAAAGACCTTTGACAATTAATAGTGAATATTCACTCTCTTTCACAATGGTATTGGTTGTGTTATGTTCTTGTGTATTCCGCTATTGAATAGTGTTATCCATATGCTCTTTTTATGAAAAGAAAATAAAAGGTGTCATCAATAGAAATCTTAATGAAGACCCATGGCACTAATAGAAATTAATAGAAACGTTAACTCACTATTCCAAAATATTTCTTTTTTATTTTAAAACTGAAAAAGCTATACTATTAATATATAATAGGTGTATGTTATTTTTAGTCAAAGAGATACATGTAGTCATAATCTAGTTCACCATTAACCAAGCATACTATGGGGCGAAAATTAACCAACCTGTTGTGTAGGTTTTAATGCGACGGTGGTTGCACAACAAGCTGTTGGATCTCAAGCTACTATGGGGCGAAAATTAACTAGCCGTCCTCGCATTAAAGCCTACGCAGTAGGATGGTTATTGATCGCCTACTATATGGCTCATAGATGGAAACACTATTGCAAATCATCACCCTATGACAAAGAGGGTTAGATGTCCATAACCATAGATAGCATCAGGCATAAAGTAAAAAGCAGCAAGCCATCTTATCCAAGCTTGCTATAAAAAAATAGTCCATATCAGTATGAGAAATACAAGATATAGTTCATTTATCAACTAAGAGATAACTGAACTATATATATAACTATTGTTCTATATATATCGAAAAAAATTGAAGTCTGCTAATAGTCATGCTTGATACAACAAGATGTTTTTGTGAGTACGCCTTGCATTAGGGAAAATAAATACAAGCGGCCAATCATGGCAGTGCTAGGCTATAAGCAGTCACCAACAAGGTTCTATGTATAGGCTAGGCAAGGGGTAGTTGGCCACGGAGTGGAGTGCATAGAGCACTTTTGCTAGTTTCAAAATATAATTTTAATGTCAACTCACGAACCAAGCTTGGTCATTGTTCAATGGAGTGGGGCCATATTTGTAACACACCAGTTTTGATCCAGTTTGCATTAAATGTATATGATGTTTATATTGTAATTAATCATGGTGTGGAGCTTAAGGAAAAATCCCCACCATCGAGTTAACATTTTATGCTCTGGCAATTAAAATAGTTGCCGATGGTATTCCGTGCTATCCGACACATTATAATTTGGGCATCATGTAAATATGAATTTTATTTAAAATACCCACAACCAGCTAAGTCAATGCAACCATAATGAATTGGGCAGGACATTCCTAAGGATAAGGAGGGGGGAATATTTAACCTTTGGGGCCAATGGGGAAAAGCCAAATGTCAAAGGGAGAACCCATGAAACAGTCAACTGCCTTTCTTGTCTCATTCACCCAATCATTTAATTCTGCCAGAAATTGGTTGAAGTAGTTATTGCATGGGGATGGGAAGAGTATGGACAGGAAATTCGAATTTGGGGAAAACCCATTTTTGGGGAAAATCAATTTTGACTTTTGGGGCAAGAAAACACCCAAAATGCATGCCCATTTGGCCATACACCCATGTTCTTCATTTTCCTCATGTGGTGAAGCTTGGGAGTTGTCTTACCTTCACGATTTTTCTTACTGTGATCCTGATTCACGATTTTGGAGCTCCTGGGCGTTTTCCTCATTACCTGTCATCCACGTTGGGGCTCTCTCAAATGGTTGGAAGTTTCTCTATGTGTGAAATTCATTTTGGGTATGTTGTGTATATTTTCCCTCATGTGGGCAGCTGTTTCTTCATTTTCCTTAGGCTGAGAATTCCATTTTTGTAATGGTCTGTGGTTGGGTTTCCTTACCCACGATTTTGTTGCATTTCTCCACCGTTTTCCTAGCTAAAAATCGATTTTGGCTCTTGGGGCTGTTTTTCCGACTTACCATTCCTGATTCTAGCTTTCAAGACATTTTTGTCCATGCCTAGCATCGTAATTATTGTGTATTGAATTCGTTTTTGGCCACGTTAGGGAAAAAATGTCCCAAGGATATGAGTTGTTGTTGGTGGGTTGTTCTTACCCTCCTTGGCAATTCCTTTTGTTCCCGAACTGTTTTCCTCAACCCATAAATTGTATAATTGTTGTGTGTGCATTTTTGTTTGGGTCTGAATCCAACTAAGAGTGGAAGAGGTAAACTACTTGATAAACCTAGTGCATGAGGAGCCTCACTGAGAGATCTTGAGGGCTAATTGTTCCTTACTGCACATCTTGAATAGCACTGGAAGGGAATGCATAGCCTGAGGGACTGTACAGCAAAGAAGGGGATGATTCCTTGTGTTGGGTGTGTATGTGTTGGAAAATCCAAGTCAGATCTTGTGTAGGTATCCATAGCTATATGGTTGAGCTCACTAGCTTGGCAAACAAGCCTTTCCATCCCCTTGGCAGTCTAATAAACCCAAACATAGCTTTGGCTTAACTGATTTTTGACATATCTTTGGCTATGTTTGAGTCTGCTTAGTTTCCTTTTCCTTGGGGAATTATGCCCAGCTCAGGGGTGGCAGTGTTGCTGAGATATTAAGGAGCACACTGGCCTATGGTTGGGTGGAACGTTGCAGCGACATAGCTGGTTGCAGGACGAGCTTCTTCATAAGATAAGTATTCTTTTCTATTTCATCTCTGCAATTGTATTGGTTGTTTAATTAAAATGATGAACATGCTAAATGCTTGAATGGAATGTAGTTTGCTTCCGTTGTATGATAAATGATTATGCTTCTGTGCATGTTCTAGTTCAAAGCATTCCAATTTTTATTATGTGTATGTTCATGGGTCTAGTTGTGTAACGTCCCTGACCTTCTGACCGGCGAAGAGGACGCTACTAACACCAATCATACGGGCAAACAGCCCCATGAAGATGAACATGCATCAATGCTGAAATAAAAAGCTTAAACATAATACATACCAAGATGCATAAAACATACAAGGATGCATAGTTCCTCAACATTCAACGGAAGCAAACATATACATTCCAGCATTCAACATGTTCATCATTTCTCATGAAACAGTAGATATAATTGCAGAGATGAAATAGTCAGGAGTACTTATATTTTAATGAAGAACTCGCCCCGCAACCAGCTGCGTCGCTGCAACGTTCTACCCAACCATAGGCCAGCGTGCTCATCAATCTCTCAGCAACACTGCCACCCCCGAGCTGGGCATGATTCCTCAAGGAATAAGGGTCAATGCAGGCTTACACATAGCCAAGGTACACAAATCAGCCAAACCCACACAGTAGGGTTTACCAGGCCGTCAAGGAGCTAGGAAAGGCTAAATGCTAAGCTGGTGGCCTCAACACCAGTTTTCTCAAGCATACCCAGCCTCTAATCCCACTCTCAACAGTCCGAATACCAACCATTGCATACCGCAGCAAAACAACCCATTCACAGCTCTGTGAAGAAGGCAAAGCCAACCGGGTGACAATCCCAAACAAAAGATGAAACACAGTTCAGGTCTAACCACACTCCAGAGTTGTTCTTGGCCCTAGCGTGGCCAAAACAACTCAACAACAATCCCCAAAAGACGTCTACTACCTCAACAACCAAGAAGCAACCCAAAACCAGGGTGAATCGACAACCCAAACTCACAATGAAAACTATGGCCACCTTACACAGTCCCAAAACAGGGGAGAAGTCTGATTTTCAATCTTGGGAAAAAGGAGGACATAAACGCAGACCACCATCTGATGAGGAAATGGTGAGAACCTTACACAGTCTGCAGTTGGGGAAGAAGGAAAACTCCCAGCATAGATAAGGGAAAACTTAGCCAACGGATGTGGAAATCAGTAGTCGTCCAACATCCAAGAGCCCACAGCACACAATTCCTCAATGCAATAGCTAAAGAAAGTTGCACAAACAAGAATGGGGAAAGAACCGATTCTCCATCAATCTGTGCGTGAGGAAGATTAATCGGCCCCCTGCGCGCCCTTGCGTGAGAGTGAACAACCCTGCCTATGCGTGAGGGTGAGTCAACAATGGAGAGAATGGCCTCGTGGAGAGAATGGCGGTGGTGCTTTTTGCTTGCCAACATGAGGTCAACCTACTAGTGGAGTGTGCATGTGGGCAAGGACTGACAGTCCAGCCACACTCCACTCCCAGCCATAACTGCCTCAACTACTCAACAAAACATTAAAGTGGTAGTTGGATAAGACAGGGTGGTGACACATGGATTTCCCCCCATAGTCCAAGGTTTGACATCCCCCACCCTTATCCTTTGGAATCATGCCCTTTTCATTTTAACGTTGCACCGTCATAGTTGGCTGTAGGTTTATTTTACTTGATGTGCGTATTTACATGATGCCAAACTATAATGTGCCGGATAGCACGATATACCATTCGCAACTATCCCTATTGCCAAAACATACACAACCAAATCGATGGTGGGACTTTTGCCTTTAGCTCCTCACCACGATTAATTACATTGTATACATCATGCAAACGAGGTCAAAACAGAGGTGTTACAAGTTTCCCAGGTAGATAGTATTATGGTAGCGTCCTCTTCGTCGGTCGGAGGGTTGGGGACGTTACAATGTGGTATCAAAGCACACGTTGCAGCATAGGCCTTAATGGGCCATGAAGAAGCAGTGACAGAGGCAAGGTTACCCTCTACCCAGCAGAGAAAAAATGTGAAACACGGGGAGAATTTAAAAAAAAAAAATCTTAGTATGGAAAATATCAGATGACTTAAGCTAAGCCCATCCGATATGTTAGATGACTTAGCCAAGTCCATCTGACAAAGAAACCAAAGTAGAGAGAAAATTTTGAAAATTTCCTAAGTTTGAATTTTTTCTGAAGGTCTTGGCTGGGAGGAGCCAAAGGTCTCGGCTGGGTTGAGCCGAAGGTCTCGGCTGAGAGGAGCCGAAGGTCTCGGCTGGGAGGAGCTGAAGGTCTTAGTTGGGAGGAGCTGAGGGTCTCGGCTAGGTGGAACCGATGGTCTCGGCTAGGTTGAGCCAATACATTGGCTAACAACCCAAAACCCAGCCAACAAGGCAAACAAAGAAAAAAATTTGATTTTTTTTTCTAAGTGTCAAAATCATTAGAAGATGTTTGTTTAATCAAAGCCGAGGTGTCGGCAAGGCTCGCCAGAAGGGAGCCGATGCATCGAACGACAAAGGAATATTGATCCGATAACGCGTCGGAAGACAAAAAAAGATCGATCCGATAAGGCGTCGGAAGACAAAGGAAGATCGATCCGATAAGGCGTCGAAAGACACAGGAAGATCGATCCGATAAGGCGTCGAAAGACAAAGGAAGATCGATCTGATAAGGTGTCAGAAGACAAAGGAAGATCGATCTGATAAGGTGTCGGAAGACAAAGGAAGATTGATCTGATAAGGCATCGGAAGAGAAAGGAAGATCGATTCGATAAGGTGTCGGAAGGGAAATTAAGATCGATCCGCTGACACATCGGGTGAGAAACCTGAAATTTTTCCAATCGGATGGGAAAAGCCGAGTTTCCAAAAGCAGATTTTTAGTAATTTTTCAGCGGAAAAGCAGGATTCCAGTGGGATTTAGAGGTGCTGAAAAGGTGAAAAATGGTAGCGATCTTATATGCCAAATTGCACGAAAATAAAAGATTTACAAAAATAAAATGAGGGCGCTACCCTTGACTCGCCCTGCAGGGGCGTTGGAAGCCACAAGGGGGCAAGCCCCCTTGACCCACGTCATCCCCCTGAGACTGTCGTTCTTGAAAATTCTGTGTTTTGAAAAAGTTGTCAATATAGTATTTTCCAATGTAGGTAAGTAATTATTAACTCATGAGATTGTTATGTAGTTAACAGTTGTGTTTATTAACACATTTTGCAAAACTATAGTCACCTTCAAAGGCAACATTCCACATAGAGCAGTTTCAAAAATTCGTTCTTGGTTGGGCCAAGATGAGAATCGACGGCATGAATGATGCATAGGACCACTATGAGTTTGAGGAAGATGCTATGGGAGAAAATGTCAGAGTTGGAAATGAAGAGACGGAGTCCAATGGGAGGAGAAATCAAGAGACTCCCCCAGATATTGCAGGCACCATGAGGAGCCTAAGGGTGGAGTTGCAAAGTTGTAGAGAAGACAATGAAAGGATGCTTAAGGCTCAAGAAGATCAAAATCAGATAAATGAAACTATACTGCAGAGTTTGACAGACGTCCAGGGACAGATAAACTCTGGGCATCAAACAGCTAATCCAGAAAGAAGCAAGAGTAGCGCCAGAGGAGATTCCCGTAAAAGTTCCCATGTCTCCAGGAGGGCTTCCAGGGATAGAAGGAATACTCCAGAATGGCCTACCAGTGGGTCATCTGATTCTGAAGAACCCAGTGGGGATTCAAGCTCTCCATCTCGCAGGAATAAGAGGATCAGACGTTACAAGAACGATTCACGAGATGAATTCAAAAAGGCGAGGCCTCCTACTTTTAATGGTGAGGTCAATACTGGTCAAGAAGTTGAGGCTTGGCTTCTTGGGATGAGGAATTATTTCTAAGTTCAAGACTACTCCAAAAATATGAAAGCAAGGGTAGCTATATTCAATTTGACTGGAAGAGCATCCATATAGTGGGAACACCACAAACAAGTAAAGAAGGTTAATGAAAGGAGAATTGTGTGGAAACAATTCAAGAAACACTTCAAGCAGAAGTACCTCTCTGACAGGTACTATGATGAAAATATTAAGGAGTTCCATGAGCTGAGATTGGGACAATAGACCATGGAAGAGTATGCCAATAAGTTCTTGGAACTATTGAGGTATGTCAGGTATATCAAAGATGAAAAAGTGAAAATCCAGCGTTTCTTGAGTGGATTGCCTCAGTCTTACAAAGACAGAATTGAGTTTTATGAACCTAGAACTCTTGAAGAAGCAATAAGGAAGGCTAAGTATTGCTATGAGAAAAACAAAGGTAAACCTAATTATCATAAGACATGGAAGGACAAAAAGAATGAGAAGTCTGACCAAAGGAAGAGAGGTTTCAAACCTTCTAACTTCAGGAATCAGCAGAGGAAACCATCACAAGCTGAGAAGCAGCCAGCCAGAGCGATGGGAGAGAAATCGAGAGATCCACAGTAGAACAGAGAACCTCTCCAATGTTGGAAATGTGGAGGACCCCACATGCACAAGAATTGTCGACTCAAGAATGAGAGTGCAAGGCCAACTTACAACATTCAAGAAGCAAAACAGTGGGTCAAGTAGCAAGGGTCGTCCCTAGGATTTATGCAGAACTGGAGGATCGCCAGGCAGATCACTAGTCAACTGTGGTTGAAATTGCAGGTAAGATTGTTGATCAATATGTTTCTATTTTGGTTGACCCTGGTTCTACTCAGAGTTACATTACTCCTAGAGTAGTGGAGATTTGTGCTTTTAAGAAAGTAAAGCATAGAAAATCTTGGTTAGTTCAGCTAGCCATTGGAACTAAGAGAAAGGTTAATGAAGTGGTAGAGAAATGTACATTGGTCATGAATGGATTGGTCACTTGTGTAGATCTGAATGTTCTACCACTTGGTTCCTATGATTTTCTCATTGGAATGGATTGGTTAGAAGCTCACAGGGTAAATCTTGATGGTTATAATAAGGTGCTTGAGTGCTTGGATGAAGAAGTCAACTCAAGGATTGTGAAAGGCATTCCAAAGGTGATTTCTATAAGGCAGATTTCAGCAATGCAGTTGAAGAAGTTCTGTAGGAAAGGTTTCCAGTTGTATGCAGCTCATATTTTGGAGGCAACATAGAATGAAACTCCTAGGTTGGAGGACTTTCATGTGTTGCAGGAATTCAAGGATGTGTTTCCTGATGAGATTCTAGGGCTTCCTCTAAAGAGTGACATTGATTTCACAATTGAACTTGTGCAAGGAGCAACACTAGTGTCCAAGACACCCTACATGATGAGTACACCAGAAATGTAGAACTGAAGATGTAACTGTAAGAGTTGTTGGAGAAGAAGTATATCAGGCCGAGTGTGTCTCCTTGGGGAGCACTAGTTTTGTTTGTAAAGAAGAAAGATGGTACACTCAGTTTGTGTATTGATTACAGACAATTGAACAAGGTTACTGTGAAGACCAAATACCCTTTGCCTAGGATTGATGACCTCTTTGATCAAATGAGAGGAGCAAAGGTATTTTCCAAGATTGACTTGAGGTCTGGTTACCACCAGGTGAGAATCAAGGATGAAGACATTCATAAGACAACCTTCAGAACAAGGTATGGACATTATGAGTTTGTAGTGGTACCATTTGGTCTCACAAATGCACCAACTACATTTATGTGCCTTATGAACAGTGTCTTCAACAGGCATTTGGACAAGTTTGTTCTCGTTTTCCTTGATGACATTCTTATTTATTCTAAGAATGAGGAAGAGCATGAAGAGAATTTGAGATTGACATTGCAATTGCTCAGGGAGCATCAGCTGTATACAAACATGAGCAAGTGTGACTTCTATAGAGATAGAATTCAGTATTTGGGTCACATTATCTCAGAAGAGAGTATATTTGTGGACCCTAAAAAGATTGAAGCCATTATGAATTGGCCTACTCCAAGAAATGTGACAGATGTAATATATTTTATGGGACTTGCAGGATATTACTGAAGATTCATTGAAGGATTCTCCAAAGTTGCACATGCGATCACTTCTTTGCAAAAGAAGGGGATAAAGTTTGAATGGACATCAAGGTGTGAAGAAAGCTTCCAGTAGTTGAAGAATCTTCTCACCAGTGCACCGGTATTGAAAGTTGCAGAACCAGAGAAATATTTTTTGGTGTGTACCGATGCATGCAGACAAGGGCTAGGAGGAGTCCTTATGCAAGACAACCACGTGATATGTTACAAGTCAAGAAAGCTGAAGGAGCATGAGAAGAACTATGCCACTCGTGATCTAGAACTTGCAGCCATAGTACATGCTCTCAAGATGTGGAGGCATTACTTGATGGGAAGAAGATTTGAGTTAAGGATAGACCATTGTGGTCTGAAGTATTTGTTTGATCAGCCTACTCTAAATGCTAGGCAAGCAAGATGGCTGGAGTTTTTATGTGAGTTTGATTTTGAAATCAAACACATAAAAGGAAAAGAGAATAAGGTAGCTAATGCACTGAGCAGGAAGGTGTAGGAAATGCATGTGGCATCTCTTAGTATTTGCCAATTAGATTTGAGGCAATAGATTGTTAATCATACTGCCGGAGATGAATTGTATGAGCAAGTAAAAGATGAATTGCAGCAGCAAAGTCTTGAGAAGAGGTATGAGGGATATCAATTGGAAGGAAATGGACTTCTTACTTATAAAGGTAGAATTTATATTCCAAATGTAGGAGAGTTGAGGAGAATTGTTATGGATGAAATCCATCAAGCTCCATATTCTGGTCACCCAGGATATCAGAAGACAATTGCTACAGCCAGAAAGCAGTACTTTTGGCTAAGAATGAAAAAGGACATGGCTGAATATATTTCAAGGTGCATGAAATGTCAGCAGGTGAAGGTTGAGCATCAACACCCAGCAGGTTTGTTGCATCCTTTTTCAGTTCCAGAATGGAAATGGGAAGTTATTTCCATGGATTTTATTACAGGATTTCCAATGACTTGGAGACAACATGATTCCATCATGGTTGTAGTGGACACGTTGAAAAAGGCAGTGCATTTTATACCGGTGAAGTCTACGTATAATACTGATGACACTGCAAAGATCTTCATGAAGGAGATTTTCAAATTGCATGGATTGCCTAAGGCAATAGTCTCTGACAGAGATGTCAAGTTCACCTCCAATTTTTGGAAGGGGTTGTTTGCAGATTTGGGTACAAAGTTGAACTTCAGTATTTCCTAGCATCCTCATACTGATGGGTAGACAGAGAGAGTTAATCAGGTGCTTGAAGACATGCTTCGCATGTATGTGATGGATAAGCTAGCCAAGTGGGAAGATTACTTACACTTGGTATAGTTTGCTTATAACAATGGACAGCAAGCATCCTTGGGGATGAGTCCATATGAAGCTTTGTATGGAAGGAGGTGTAGGACACTAGTGACTTGGGATAATCAAGTGAAAATGGTTGTGCTTGGTCCAAATTGCTAAGGAGATGGAGCAAGAGGTTGTAAAGATCAGGTAGAATCTGAAAGTAGCCCAGGACAGACATAAAAGCTATGCAGATAAGCATAGGGTGAACAAAGAGTTCAGTGTTGGGGATCATGTTTACCTTAGAGTGAGGGAAAAGAAGAGTTCCTTGAAGCTTTGGAAGTTGTGCCAATCAGTCACCAAGATATTGTGGGACTTTTGAAGTGCTTGAAAGAATAGGGTCAGTTGCATATACACTTGCATTGCCTCCTAGCACTAGAGCTCATAATGTTTTTCATGTTTCTTTGCTTAAGAAATATGTACATGATCCTAACCATGTGATAAATTGGGATGTGATTCAGGTGGAACCCAAGGGAGAGTTTCAAATCGAGCCAATGTGCATCCTCAACAGGAATGTCACAATGCTCTGGAACCGAGCCATAGGGCAGGTAAAGGTGCAATGGGAGCACTAAGGTCCTAAAGAGGCTACATGGGAGCTGGAGGATGCCATGCAATTGGCACATCTGTTTTTGTTCAATTCTGCGGAACACTGAAGCGGTACCAATGTAGCATTTTGTTCAATTTTGTAAAGCACTGAGGACAGTGCTATTGAAGGGGGAGGGGAATGTAACACCTCGGTTTTGACCTCGTTTGCATTAAATGTATATGATGTTTATATTGTAATTAAGCATGGTGTGTAGCTAAAGGAAAAATCCCCACCATCGATTTAACGTTTTATGCTATGGTGATTAAAATCGTTGCCGATGGTATTTCATGCTATCCGACACATTATAATTTGGGCATCATCTAAATATGAATTTTAATTAAAATACCCACAACTAGCTATGTCAATGCAACCATAATGAAAAGGGCATGATATTCCTAAGGATAAGGAGGGGGGGAGTTTAACCTTTGGGGCCAATGGGGAAAAGCCAACTGTCAAAGGGAGAACCCATGAAACAGTCAACTGCCTTTCTTATCTCATTCACCCAATCATTTAATTCTACCATAAATTGGTTGAAGTAGTTATTGCATGGGGATGGGAAGAGTATGAGTGGGAAATTCAAATTTGGGGAAAACCCATTTTTGGGGAAAATCAATTTTGAATTTTGGGGCAAGAAAACACCCAAAATGCATGCCCATTTGGCCATACACCCACGTTCTTCATTTTCCCCACGCAGTGAAGCTTGGGAGTTGTCTTACCTTCACGATTTTTCCTGTTGTGATCCCGATTCACGATTTTGGAGATCCTGGGCATTTTCCTCATCACCCGTCATCCACATTGGGGCTCTCTCAAATAGTTGGAAGTTTCTCCGTGTGTGTGAAATTCATTTTGGGTCTGATGTGTATATTTTCCCTCACGTGGGCAGTCGTTTCTTCATTTTCCTGAGGCTGAGAATTCCATTTTTGTAATGGTCTATGGTTGGGTTTCCTTACCCACGATTTTGTTGCATTTCTCCAATGTTTTCCCAGCTAAAAATTGATTTTGGCTCCTAGGGATGTTTTGCCGACTTACCATTTTTGATTCTAGCTTTCAGGACGTTTTTGTCTATCCCCAACACTATAATTATTGTGTATTGAATTCCTTTTTGGCCACGTTAGGGCCAAAACGTCCCAAGAATACAAGTTGTTGTTAGTGGGTTGTTCTGACCCTCCTTGGAAATTCATTTTGTTGCCGAACTGTTTTCCTCAACCCATAAATTGTGTAATTGTTGTGTATGCATTTGTGTTTGGGTCTGAATCTAGTTAAGAGTGGAAGAGGTAAACTGCTTGATAAACCTAGTGTATGAGGAGCCTCACTGAGATATCTTGAGGGATGATTGTTCCTTACTGCACATCCTGAATAGCACTTGAAGAGAATGCATAGCCTGAGGGGTTGTACAGCAGAGAAGGGGATGATTCCTTGTGTTGGGTGTGTACATGTTTGAAAATCCAAGTCAGATCTTGTGTAGGTGTCCATAGCTCTATGGTTGAGCTCACTAACTTAGAAAACAAGCCTTTCCATCCCCTTGGCAGTCTGATAAACCCAAACATAGCTTTGGCTTGACTCAGTTTTGGCATATCTTTGGCTATGTGTGAGCCTACTTAGTTTCCTTTTCCTTGGGGAATCATGCCCAACTCGGGGGTGGCAGTGTTGCTGAGAGATTAAGGAGCACATTGGACTATGGTTGGGTGGAACGTTGCAGCAACATAGCTGGTTGTGGGAAAAGCTTCTTCATAAGATAAGTATTCTTGTCTATTTCATCTCTGCAATTGTATTGGTTGTTTAATGAAAATGATGAACATGTTAAATGCTTGAATGGAATGTAGTTTGCTTATGTTGTATGATAAATGATTATGCTTTTGTGCATGTTCTAGTTCAAAGCATTCCAATTTTTATTATGTGTAAGTTCATGGGGCTAGTTTCTCGAGTAGATAGTATTATGGTAGCGTCCTCTTTGTCGATCGGAGGGTTGGGGACGTTACAATATTGTTCAAGGCCTCCCTTTTTCTTTTCTTTTTTTAATTTATTTACACTCAATGAAAACGTACCATGACCTAGGTACACAAAATGGATTAGCAAGGGTCAAGCCTAGCTCAATCGAAAGCTCAATGACACACAAAACCCACATAGTACCTAATCATGACTCGCAAACAACAAAAGAGGGTATCGAATTACCTTATCTCACAGAATTCAAGATTTAAAAACTCTTTATAGCATGTGACCCCCAACAAACTCGTGTATTACAACTCTTATTTGGCTCAGTCGATGTCCAGGAAACATCAATGACGTTTTAAAGGGAAAATGAATAGTTACAATTGATGCTTAGTGTGATGAGGGTTGTTTATCCTTCATAAGGCGGGTGAGGAGGTCTGAATGGAGGTCCAAACTTGTAGAGGAGGGGCGACTATTGTGGAAAAGGTGGTAAAATTCTCAAGAATTCAGATGAACGGTCGGGATTAACCCTCAGCAAAACCATTTCTAATTAGATAAAATGGAATATGGGTGGTGTTATAGTGGGATCCTAGGCGGCATGCATCTGGGAAAGCAACCATCCTCGTTGGTGTTTTGGAGTGTAAACAAATCATTTACCAAATCCCAATAAAATCATTTGTAGTGTTATCATTCAATGCCTAGGATCAACATTTAAACATGTTAATGAATATCACTAGGAAG
Source organism: Pseudotsuga menziesii (assembly GCA_001517045.1). Classification (NCBI taxonomy): domain Eukaryota; kingdom Viridiplantae; phylum Streptophyta; class Pinopsida; order Pinales; family Pinaceae; genus Pseudotsuga; species Pseudotsuga menziesii. The sequence continues at coordinate 124,994 of LPNX010507014.1, read as the reverse complement.
CATTAAATCAAGACCATGTTCTATGTACAATCCATAATAGCATACCTTGGTGGGTGTAACTCATACCTTGCCACTACATTGTTCATCAATTTAACATATTGACCCTCTAACATTACACTTGATAACAAATCATGAACCCAAAAATATAACATTACACCATTAATTCGATGCTCGAACATGTCTTCTTATCCTACATTATTATGCCAACCATTGTGATCAAATAATAATGTTTTCGTATCTGTGTTTTGGATGTTTTGCATTCATAGTAGGTCACCTTCGAAGTGACTTATTATCACTTTCATTAAATTTTAATCCACCCTACAAAGAATTCATTTTCAAACTCATATATATCACCACAATGGCACACACATGTTCAAGGTCTCAAGGCCATCACATTGTAATGCACAATGAGACTATATCCATAACATCAAAACATTTTCAAGGAATATATAAGACCCTTTCTAAAAGAATCATGGTGTAAACAAACACATAACCAACCAAAACAAGATTGAAAACAGTGCAACCTTATCACTAAATATCCCTTATGTGTACCTAAATACCTCGATACTATAGAGTAATCTTCCTAAGTGTTGTGCTCAATGCCACTATAGAAACAAGACATTTGATGAGATTATCTATAGTCAATTTTAGGTTTTCAAGGGGACTTCTGATATATTAGAAGGTATACGTAAGTGAGATTCTATGTACATGTGTTCTATGATGTAGTACTACTTGAAGGGGTACCAGCAAAGGTTACAATAGTGTCCAACAAATGGGACTAACTACCAGTTGTATGCTTTGGACGTATGCTTCCCCAACCATAATTTTACCCACTGGACAACAGATCTCTATGTTGTTTAAAGACATTGGTACATATCTAGCTTAAAAATATCTACAAATTTTTTTAAGGTGTGTTGACTCAGGAAATTGCTCCGATACCACTTTTGGTGGTCTTAACCCTGCAAATTAGAGCAACGACAAGATATACATATATAAACGATGCATGAAATATAAGATTTTATTGCAAAATAACTCATCAAAGGAAATAGACAAAAGAAATGCTACAGAAATAATGCTTGTATTATGATAATCTCTTTAGGAAGCAATGTACACATGTCTCTTAAGGTTGCAAGGTGACCTCTCTTTTGAGCAAAGTTGTGATACAATAATTATTGACAAAAAGAATCCTTAGTCTTTTAGCTCCTTAAATAGGATTTCAATATCCCAAAGCCCTAATTAATTGACTTGGTTAATAATTAATGAGTACCAACTACCAAGGGGCCCTTAATTAATAGAGAGACCTTTTTTACATTAATAGACTACTACTAACTACTAAGCCTTATTCAAAGGTTATGGTCTCATATATAACATGACTAATTATGTAATTTCCCCATTTAGGTAGCACCATGGACAAACCACGAACCCATTCAATTCCCATTGATCATAGTGGAGAAATTAAATTAAATAATAAGGGAGTTAAATTTTTGGCCAAAGTTACTTTATGTAATTAAATAAATTATGGTGGATCACAATTTTGTTAAAATTAATATTTCCAATAAATGTTTATGAGTTTTCAATGGCCTAGGTGACTCAAGAAGGCATGTAGGATAAGGATAAATCATGTTAGTTGTCCACCTTAGGAGAATATGGAAAGAAAGCAGCCAAAAGCATAAACAACAACCAAAAACAGGAAAAACAACACAAAAGTAAAGACGATAGAAGTTTCCTCATTTTGGAAGATAATGCTCAAGAAAGGTTAGTAAAAGCAGGAAAGCAAGAAAAACGATTCAGGAAAGCTACAGAGGATAATTTTAGTTAATGAGGGATAATTCCAAATTCTCTTCCTAGATTCCAAACTTTGTCAAATTGATCCCAAAAATTTATTTCAATGTTTTCATGGGTAGTTATAGACAAGCCACTTCCATTTCTACACCAGAAGCCACTAGGTTTCACATAAATCCTAGGGATACTTCCTTGAATCCTTTGGTTTAGCCAAAGGAGCCTACCCAGGCATGATGCACCCAAAGAATATGTAGCTATCAAAATTGGGAGTCTGATTTAGGTTGTTGTAGAATGTTCTTAAGCCATATCAGATCCTAAAATCCATCTTGGGAAATTTTGGGGAAGTCTAGAGGTGTTTGAGTCTTTATGTTTTAAACTCCTTTACCTAAACTAGTTGAATTTGAGTTAGTGTACATGAAACTCTATTTGGGTACGTTACAGTGGTATCAGAGCATGGTCCTCTACACCTGTACATTGTGGCCATTAGTCATTTGAAGAAAAGTTTGTAAGATGAGGCTAGTTCCAGTTGAAGGTGTTGATTTTGAGCAGTATGACGTAGAACAAGAAATCAAATGTATTGATGGAGGCCTACCAAGAGTTGAGGATGGTTACTTTTGTGACCAAACATACAAATACGACATAAGGGATGATCCTTCAAGGGTTAAGAAATATTTGGCAAAGATTATAGAAGTATGTGAAAACATGCCTCGTTGTTGCCAGCATTACCTAACATTGGATAAGGAGATTTGTGCATACATGACCTTCAAGGATTATGTCTATCTCAGTTATGGATTTTGGCCCAAGGATGTAGATGAGGAATCATTTAAGGGTAGCAAACCATTGAAAGAAGAAAATGAAAATGCCTCAAGTTGCTTGAAGGAGGATAGCCAAAAAGCAAAATCACTTGAAGACAAGAAAGAAGCCTTGCACTTAGATTCATTCCAAACAAATTAAAAAGTGGAGCAAAACAAACCACAAGTTGCAGAGGTAAGTTTTCTTGAGGAGCATAAAGAAGAAAAGCATGCATTGAAAACCACCAACTTGGAGAAGGTGAGAATGTGCCTCAAATGTATGATTTAAATTTTGATGCTTTCAAATATCACATTTCATTGCAACCCTATGACATTCCCTCCACTTCATACAATGTAAATGATGTTATAATAGTTTCTAATGTTGATATGCATGCTAAGAAGGACACATGTGCTATGGATTTATTCCATAAGCAAGTTGATCTTGTATGTCAGCCATTAGACGAAGCACACTTGGTGGAGGATCCTCCATGGGAGCCACATCATTTGAGTGGATCACTAATGAGAAATCAAGAGAAGCTCATGGCATCCATGAAACACTTTGTTGACATCAATGCCTTGGTGACAAGATGTTGTTGGAGAGATTCCAATGAAGGATTGGAAGGAGAATTATTCTTGGGAGATTTAGAAACTCTCAGGGAAGTTGTGGATTAGATAAAAATAAATCTACATGAACTGACTTGCATATAGGTACCATCTTCTCATGATGATTGATATGTACCATGTTGCAGTTAAGAATGAAGAAGAAGAGTTAGAGAGGCTTGGTAGCGAATTGGAGGCTAAATATGATTCTTTAAGGAGCACCCAAGAGGCCCTTCAAGAATCAAGGTTGCAAATTGATCAACTTCGAAAGGAGTTGAGCACACCAAATTCCGCATATTGCATGGAAAACAAACATTTGCACATGGCAAGAAACACATTGGACTTGATGAAGGAACCTCATGTGAAGATTGAACATGAGGCAGGTGCATGTGAAGAGCCATGATGAACAAGATTTTGGACAAGCACTTGTTGGGTTTAAGAAGAAGGATGAGGAGGTCTTAGCTATGGGAGAGATAGCCAAGGACATGGCATTCAAATAAACAAGCAAAGGTTATTGTTTATCAATGTATTGGATAAATACTTACATAACCAAAATGGAGATTCGGGGATGCACTAGACTTGCTTTCATGGGTAGAAGATTTATGGACACATCATGTGATGTTGAATATTGTGAGCAGCAACATGAATTCCTATGGAAGCCATGTGATTTTTTTAGTATGCATAGCAGCATATGGGACTCCTACTTGATTCTATTGGATGAAGTAGTAAGAATGCAAGGTGTTTTCCAAACACCTCCTTGATTCTAAGGGTTTTTTATCTACCTTCATGGAAGGAATATTTTTCTATGGAGGTAATGGTTGATCAAATTCCATATCGATCAACAAACATGAATTCTTTTTCACTCATGGATGAGGTAAAAATATGCATTGTAGAAATGAATATTCATGTTAGTGATGAACTACTAATTTGGATTGGGATCCTGGAATCCTTTGGAATGACACATTGTTCCAGGTGATCAAAATGTTTAGTGGATTGTTGCATGAGCAATGGCATATTGGAATTCCATGGAGTGACACATTGTTCTTGATGGCATTATATTTTTGGAGGATGCATCATGATCAGTAGCATCTAGGAGTGTGATCCACCCTTCATTTCCAACACTTTATCCATGTAGAGCAGTGGTTTTGTTTCATACATGGACACCATATGATAGATGAACACTGCATCTTATAGATTTTTGGATTGGGAGTTCTCCAAAGGCTCCTCTTATGGACACCATGTAGTGTAGAGGTGGAAGTAGGAGACACTTCCCACTCCTCAAATTCATTTGGGACCTTGGAATCATCCTTGGTCTCAAGTCCTTCAAATGGAGAGTTCACATAGTATTATGGGGGACAATTACATTTCTTGAGAAGAAAGAGATGCATAAGGTTTTGAACCTTTCCAAAATTGATCTACACCTTGGTCGTCATCATCAAGATCGCTTGGAAAAAGGTTTTGCAAGAAACATCTCCTTGTTTCCATTATGACCATTCTGGATTTACATGCATGAGCATTCACTTGGTTGATGCACCTATGGCTTCACCACCTTTCATGAGAAGAGCACACATCAAGAAACATGGTAAGATTGTGTTTATTCCTTCTATTTCCATTTTGGTTCATGTTAGGGTGTTGGGGAAGAACTCTCTTAGTTTGGAATTTGTATCATGTAATTGGGTAGAAAAGTCATGGCATCATACATTGTTTGAACATGGGTTTGGAAGAATTGAGATAGAATATCTTGATTCTATCATGGAGCATGGTATATTTGGTACCCACATGAAGGGAATTTAGCGTACCATTGTTTGGTCCAACTTCATGAATGCGAACAAGTTGGAAAATGGTGCTCCATGTAGAGATTCATTCCAATCCATAACACAAGTGGTTGGCCAAGTAAGTAAAGGATTCTCCTGTTGGGATGAAAACTCCAACCGAGCTTTCAAACGGATGAAGAAAATGATGCATGATTATTCCATGTTTTCCTCACTAGGTTTTTCTCCACCATTTGTGCATAAAGGTGATGCTTCCAAAGGATTCTTAGAAATGGTTTTGAGGTTGAAGAGACACCCCATGAGGTTTCAGCCCCATCATAGAAATTTTTCAATTACAAACATGGAGGTGTTAGTCATCATGCATATATTGGCTAAAAGCATAAAGTGCTTAAGGGAAAGCAAGCTTGAGATTGAAATTTACCATAATGGTTAAAGTCCAATATTGACACATGAGGAGTTCAATGTATGGCAGAAAAAATGGGTCAAAATATGTAAAAGTGTGTAGCACAATCAAATTCAATATATATATTGTAGCTTAATTTTCCATGGAGTGTTTCAGAAAAAGGTTCATTCATGACTTGATGGAGAAGATAACCAATACAAGTTTTTCAAAAGGGTCATCTATGATGGAGATGAGATTCAAGTGGTTTTTCAAGCATGCTTGCGGAATTTTGTGGAGAAATGTATAAGTGCTTCATCATCCATGACCTTCAATTGCTTTAGGGAAAGAAAATTTTGGGAGGGGAGGACTGTAATGCCCCCATTTTTGTAGCACCATGGAAAAACAACTAACCCATTCAATTCCTATGGGCCCTAGTTGAGAAATTAAATTAATTGATAAGGCAGCTAAATTTTGTCCAAAGTTACTTTATGTAATTAAATAAATTATGGTGGATCACAATTTTGTTATAATTAATAATTCTAATAAATGTTTATGAGTTCTCAATGGCCTAGGTGGATCAAGAGATAACATAGAATAATGATAAAGCATGTGAGTTGTACACCTTAGGAAAATATAGAATCAAAGAATCCAAAAGCATGAAAAGAAACATAAAGCAAATAGGACAAAAGTTTCTCTATTTTGGAAGATAACGCTCAAGAAATATTAGTAAAAGAAGGAAAGCGAGCAAAAGGATTCAGGGAAGCTACATAGGATAATTTTATCCAGTGAGGGTTAATTCATGGAGGCAAGTGGTTCCTATGCTAATTCACCTTACCAAAGAAGACTCCATTCATCACTAATTTGAATTTCAAGAAGGAAGGCTTTAGAGAAAGGAAGAAAGCTACCAGAGGTTTATAAAAGGAGTATGAGAGCCTTCTTAGGAATATTTTTCGAGTTTTTTTAATGAATTGAAGAGCTATGAGATTTCGAGACTTGGGATATGTTCCCCTTGTCACCAGTTGGGAGATGTGCCCCTTCTGTATAGTGTAGATGATTAAATCAATACAACTAGTGATTGAGGAGTTGGACACCTTGTCCATCTCATTGAGGTCAATGCAACCATTAAGGTTTATTTGGAGGTATTCTCATTTAATTTGCAAGTAATATCCATGTTAGAGTGTGTACTTTAATTCAATTTGATTAGTATCTTTAACTGAAAGAATAACAAGCATAGCAAGACAGACAAGACACAAAAATTTTCCTTGGGGGAACCATAAAGGAGAAAACCCCACAAACTTCCTCAGAGATAGATTCGTCACTCAATACAATATCGAAGATGGAAACCCCAAGAATAAGAAGACTTTTGTGGATCTCTCTCTTTCTCCTCTAGCGAACGTGTCCTCTCTCTCTCTCCTCATGTGAACTTGAGTGAGTGATTATGTGTCTAAATGAGGGAGGGTGCCTCCCTATTTATACACATCAAGTGACTTGACCTAAAACCTAACTTGTCCAACCTCTTTACCTAGCAGGGCCAACTTCTCCTAGGAAGACTCGGAAAATATATTTTACATTAATCTTCTAGGGACTATTTGCTCGACTTACAACGAATGTTTTACGTCAATGACCAAACATAATAATGACATCTTGAATGGAGGAAAAACATCTCTAATGGGGGTACAATAAAATACAATAATAATATATAACATAATATATTCTAAAGTTTCATTTACAACAACACTCCCTCTTAAATAGGAAGGTTTTGTCTCACCAGAGTCATCAACATTTTTGGACACGCCATCATCGTCATTTTTGTTGTAGTCCTCGTATTGTTGATCATTGATTAGTGACATCTTTTGAGTCTATCTATCATAAGAAGTTTCTAAAGATCCAACCTTGTTTCATGTTGGATGTAGTCCTAGCTCGCATATAGGTATTCATCGTCTCCACAAGCAAGTCATCATGTAGGTACAAACCAGGACCACATTACATTACCATAACAATCACCTGTGTCTCCTATCATCATATCATCATCACACACAGAGGTTAGCCCATATGTACACCTCATTCCTTATAGACCACATGCTTTCTACTAGCATGGGAGCATATCCAGGAGAAGCCTAGATGCATTACGTCCCAAGGTCCACTTGCGTCTTCCACCATGCGAGAACAGCCTAGGAGCACCCAAGGTGCATTATGTCTCTCAATGGTCAGCCTGCATCTACCGTCATGGGAGCATTCCAGGAGCACTCCAGGTGCATAACGTCCCAAGGACCACATGAATCTTCCACCATATGAGAGTAGCCTAGGTGCACACCAAGTGTCTTTGTTATCAGTGGACTTCTCCTCATCTCTAGCATGGGATCATAGCCAGGAGCACCCCAGGTATGATTACGTCCCAAGGACCACCTGCGTCTTCCACGATGTGAGAACTCACTCTAGTGCATTTGCTTCTTCTGGTATTTCATCATCTCCAGCATGGGAGCACAGCCAGGAGCACCCCAGGTGCATTACATCATGGGGACCACCTGCATCTTCCACCATGCGAGAAATCATCACTCCCTCTTTCTAGGGACCTCGATCTGGATGACACCAAGCTTCTCTATGAAGTATTCAAACTTCGCTCTAGCTAATGGATTGGTCAACACATTGGTTATCTGCTCATCTATCATTGCATACTAGAGCTTCACTCCTCTTTGCACCATATCTCGGATATAGTGATAGTTGATCTCAATATGCTTCGACTTGTCATCGAACACTAGGTTCTCTAACAACTTCACGTGACTCCGGTTTTCACAAAATATACATGTTGCCTCTAAATTGATATAAAACAAATATGATAGTATATTTTGAAGCCATACTTCCTCACAGCTATCCGAACAGGCTGCAACATACTCTGCTTCATTTGTACTCGGCACCACGCATGTCTACTTTATGCTAATCCAGGAAATCATACCATATCCCAAAATGAAGTAGCATCCTAAAGTACTCATCCTATCAGTGGTGCTTCCTTCCCAATGCAAATCAATATAATGATGTAGGTTAATATTCTGATTCGCTTCTGTGGAGGCAGGTGCAAGTGGGATAATTTTTTATCCTGGAGGAAATACAGTCACTTCCTTTGCTTGGGAAATTGGACGGAAGACTAAAAATGAATCCAAATGGCTCTGATTATATCTCAGCCTGGAACTAGCCTAGACATAACAACATTAAAAAAACCATTGTCTTTGGGGATTCAAAATAGGTTATTCAAAAAATGAGAAAAGGATATAATCATGGTGCAGCCAACTGCAAAAGAATATACGAGCGCATCTGTCGAAACAACACAGCTCTTCATGCCACTTATTACCACATCTTAAGAAGGAACAACACTATGGCGGATAAAATGGTAAATAGAGGTAATAAAAACAATTTGGGAGTTTCCTCAATTAGGGGCCAACAACATCACAAACATCTCCCCTAGACCCTATGTTCCTTGGGGGTCATCTTCGTCATGTCTCATATGTACCCCCAAGATCACCCCAGCTGCATGCTTTACACACATCCCTTGACGCAACTACATTGGATTTGTGGCGGTCATGGCCATGTGATAGTTTTAATGAGCAGTCCCTCCCCTTGCACATTGTAATCCATCATGAATCACTCACACGCTTATCAAACCTAGCAAGCATAATGAATTCCCTCACCCTGTCTCCCTTACCTCCTTGTGAACTGGAGTAGCGTCCTTCCCGCACCACTCCTCTTAAAAGATACTTATCTTCCCTATTTTCATATTTGCTCAGCACTCAGACTGAACATGACTTGGTTTATTTGTTCACCAATGGCTGCATAGGTGAATATCCGTCGTGTTTAACATAGGACCAGTGCATTCCCACCTCAATTTCATTCAGAATTGTATCGGACTCTTCCCATAGTGGTGGTTTCCCTTCTCGGACTCATCCTGTAGCATTGATTCAGGATATCATGGAAACTTCAAAGGGCATTGAAGAAATCAAAGCCTCTCTCTTAGAAATGAAAAGTGGAATGCGATGGATCTTTAAAATGGTAGGAACAAGTGTAAACGAGAACAGGGCGGCGACAACAGACATGAAATACATAGAAAACTAGATGGGCTTCCATGAATCCATAATTGATGAAAATACTTGATACCTGCACGATCTAATGGGGACGATTGACATAATAAAGGAGGAGGTCCAGAAACTAACCAACATGACACAATGTAGCCATTGCCAGGAATCTCCATCAGCTGGTGACTATCAGATAGAAGAACCCTCAGTCGCTCAGGTGACCCAAGGGATTGAAGAACATAAGAAATAGGTCTTTCTCTCATGTTTGCCAATGTTTTTTTTTATTTTCCTAAACAAGCATTTTGTTAAACAATACCCTTCTATGGGTCTAAAATGCTTCAAAAAAAAGTCGAGAATTTTATTTTGTTTTCAGTCAATAGCATAGAAACCTCTCTCTATCTTTATTTCAACAGTTCAAAATTTTGGTTCCAAACTTTGTAAGGATGGTTGTCCTCAGCTTTATATATATACATAAATCTTCTTCGGTTTAAAAAAAAAAAATTGATTTGCTTCATAATTGAGCCCATACTCAATTGTACCCTTCATGTACCTCAATATATTCTTTGCAACAATCAAGTGAACATGTCTTGGATCTGGAAAGAACTGGCTCAGGGTGTTCACAACAAAGCATATGTATAGCCTCGTGTTCGTAAGGTACATCAACGAACCAATCAGCGGTCGATATATCAAGAAATCCATTGTATCTAATGAAGCATCACACAACAACTTCAGGTTCGATGTCATTGGTGTGGCCATTTCCTTACAGTCCAGCATTTTAAATCTCTTCAGAATCTCCACTGCATGATTTCCTTGACCAATGAATATCGCATCCGCACTCTGTCACACCTCCATTCCTAATAAGTAATGCATCATCCCTAGGTCTTTCATCTCGAACTCAACAGCAAGCCTCCTCTTTGCATCTGCAATGAGCTCATCCTCTCCTATAAAAAACAGGTCATCACTGGTCTTCTTCCTTCAACCTTGAAGTAAAGGTTGGAATTTGCTTTATTCTTGGTAAAGCCTAAGCTCATCTGGAAGTTGTCCATCCTGAAATACCATGTCCTAGGTGCCTGCTTCAATCCATATAATGATTTATTTAACTTGCACACATGAGTATGTTTGTCATGTGTCTCAAATCCCAATGGTTGCTCCATGTACACTTCCTCTTCAACTACACCATTGTATAATGTTGTCTTGACGTCCATCTGGTGTACCTTCCATCTCATTACTGTAGCCGATGCAAGTATGGATTTGGTGGAACTGTATATATCTATGGGTGTGAATTTATCCTTATAGTTTGTTCCTTCTTTCTAGGAGAAACCACATGCCACAAATATTTCCTTGTGTTTTTCAATGCTACCATCTATAGCATGCTTGATCTTGTAGATCCACTTCGAAGTTACATCATACTTCCCTTCTGGTCTCAGAACTATCTCCCAGACATTATTCTTCATAATCAATCCATACTCCTCAATCATGGAATCCTTCCATTCTTTATTTTCTGATGCTTCTTCATAGTTGGAAGGTTCCTTATCAATGATGTCACATAGTGGGGCCACATAGTTTTTGTATGGTCTAGGTCTCTTGCTTTCTCTATGCATCCCATTTGGAGCACCATACTTCTTTGCATCCTGTATTACTTCTCGTGCCCATGTAGGTCTTCTTTTGTGGGATTTATTCTCATGAAGCGGTTCTATAGGTTCTTGTGGTTCAGCCATGTCGTGGTCTCCATGGTCTTCTGGAGTTGCTTCTTCTATTGCAGTGTCTTTGACTTTGGGTTCTTCAATTTCTTCTTCAATAGACAGTTTTCTTAATTTGAGATATGATGAGTCTTCATCGAATGTTACGTCTCTGCTGATGTTGATATTCTTAAATCCTGGGAAGTATATTAATTAGTCCTTTGAAGTGTCGTTGTATCCCATGAATATTCCCTTCCTTCCTAAAGGATATAGCTTGGCTCTCTTTTCCTTTGGGATGTGTATGTACGTTGGGTAGCAAGATATCCTGAGCTGGTTGAATTATGGTTTCTCACCTGAGAAATCCTCTTCGAGAGTCTTTCTTTCTGTTATCCCCAAAGTTGAACCTAGACTACGGGATTCAAGCTTAAGGAAATCTTTGTTTAAAAATGCATAAATAAAATGAAATCAAATCGGGAACACAGGCTGGTATAAAACTAAGGCTAATAGACCCTCCCAGGATTAGAAGGAACTAGGATAATATTACTTGTTTATACAGTTTATACAGTTTCAGAATGAAATCAAAACATCACACACTTTACAATGAACAACACTGGTATATAACAGATGGGTAAATACAGGTATGTATCAGGATATCAAAGCATTAAAGTAAAGGCTGGTATGAATCAGAGTTGCAGGAAGATTCAAACAAACACTGTATAACATGAAAGCAATCACAAAGTTCAACACCTAGGTACTATGATCCTAAATCATGAAGTGAAATTGTCAATGTTTATAAAAATGAAAGATAACTGTCAACTCATAATAAGAATTATGTATTGGAATGTGAATGACCAAGTACATAAAAGATTTATCAAAGATACAATTTATGCAATACAGAAACAAATCAACATCAAGTTTATTCAAAACTAGAACCTGTCATTGAAGCTGCAAAGAGTTCATGATATATAGATGTATCTACAAATGTTCCAACATATCTCCCAAGACTGCCAACCTACAGCCCCCTGCGTTCTCCTAAAAGGAAGAACCTTCTTCTCTTCTCTCGATCCCTTAGCTGGGACCTGCCTCTCCTCTTCTCTTGTTACATCTTGCCTTTTATAAATTTACAATGCATTACATAATGTAAAACAGATCCAAAATAAAGGATCAAACCCACATGGAGATCTTTGATCCTATTAAACTGGGCTATGCTGTGGATTTGGATAATATCAATGATGTGGATTTTGAGTCTTAAAATCCTGACATCTGTGCTATATTGTCCTTGAAAAGATGGACCTGCTAAAATTACTCTGCCACCTGTATTTTGGTTATATTCATGCCTTGATATTCTAGAAATGTTCCTGTTGACTAGTAATCTGAAGTCGATCTTCTGCCTAAATCACTACAAATCTGGAATCAAAATACTCTGCCACTTGTAATTTATTCTACAACTGAACAGTAATGAACCCTCTTTTTTACCTCCATCTCAATGGCTTTCATATCAATACTGTAGTTGTGCCCTGCTTCAAAGATATTGTAACGATTATGGTTTTGTAACACTATAATAGGAATAAGTAACCGAGTTGCCACATCAACAGTCTCAAACCTGACATCTGGAGTTTTCTACTGGAGATCTATACAGGTTCTCTCCAGAATTTACAAGGGATGCGTTGAACGAGTCCCGATACGCTTCTCTCCAGCTGTGACAAGCTTCTCAACTCGAGCAACTATATGCTTTCCATATGTATACTTCTTTAAGTGATTTAAATGCACTTTAATGCGACAAAGAATGAAATCACGTTGTTAATCATCACAAGTTTCCAAAACCTTTTGGACAACATAATTTGCCAGATGATCTTTCATCATTGCCTGGAGGGGCTCATTTTCATCTGTAGAGCCCAGCATCTCACTGATCAGAATCTGTCGCTCAGTTGGACCTCCAAATTGTAAACATTTCTCAATAACATTTGAAGCAAACTTCTGTTGACTCATCTGAACTATTTGCCAAGCTAGTTTCTCAGCAGCACGCTCATGTGATTTACCATGTTCAAGGACGTGCTGTATCGCATAGTTTCCATATCGATCTTGGGCCAGAGTGCAGACAGATTGCAAGATCTCATCCATTATAATACTCTGTATCTTGTCCTCTTTGCAGTGCTCCAACATTCTTTGAATACACGACAGCCATATGTCTGGGAGGACAGTGCCACAACTTGCCCAAAAAAGGCCAAAATAATAAAATGTATTTTATCTTGAGAAATACACTCAATACACTTCTGGATAACATGGTTCCCATTTTGATCTAGCACACAACGCATAACATGTCCATCCAATTCCTGGACGAGCTTCAATTGCTGGTCTGTATCAACAACCTCGACAGCCTTCTGGATGACTCTACAGCCATACATTTGTAGACTAACTCCATTTAATTTCTCTGGCAGTTGGGAAAATCTCTCTATTGCTGGGAATTTTATGTAATTTGGTAATTGCATTTGATTTCTCATATTCATTACATCTTTGATGTTTTTACAAAGGCATTCATCATAAACCAGCTATGTATTCATCCTTCATCTGATATTTCTTACAAAGCAGCAAGTGAACTCTAGTCATATTTTATAAGCAACTGACAACAGATTCCTTTAAACACTCCAGGAAGGTGTACTATTTATGCAAACCCTGCATATTTCAAAACATTTCAAAAGCATCTCCACTACTGGCAGCAAGAAAGAACACTTAGCCTCCTCGGTGTCAAGACTTCTGATGTTTGTATGTCACCTGAGTTCAACCACTTGGCATTTGTATGAGTACTGTATGAAACATGTAATTGGTGAACATATTTGTAATTCCATATATCCATAATGATTTTATTCTTAATCGAGACTTTGGCACTAAACCCCTATTTTTCAAAATTTTAAAACCATTACAAATAATAATTTTGCTGGAGTAGATCTGGAGATAACACTTTCTAATACTCAGTGAGATCTACAGTTCTGTACATACACATTTGTCCTTGTTTCTTCTGCCTATAAGTGCATCGAAAGATCCTGGTCATGTAGCATTTTTATTGTTGCTTCCATTATCATTATGTTCTTTTGTTTTGTAACACCATTTTGTTGAGGATTTGGGGAGTGCTCAACTCCCTCTTAATCCTAGATTCTCTGCAAAGCTCCTTGAATTCTTCCAAGGTGAATTCTCTGCCATTATCTGGTCTTAGAGTCTTGATCTTTTTTTCAATGTGATTTTCAACCAAGGATTTGAATTCCTTGAACTTGCCTAATACTTCATCTTTTCTTTTCAAGAGGTAGATCCAAGTCTTATAGGAGAAGTCATCTATAAAGGAAACATAATATACATACTTGTGTAATGAGTTGGATGACATGGGACCACATACATATGAGTGGACTATCTCCAGTGTCCCTTTTTCTTTGCTTTCACTGCTAGGAAACACCTTCTTTACATTCTTTCCTTGTGCACATCCCTTGCAAATGCCTTCATGTTTTGTTTGGGTTTATGGAAGTCCTAGAAATACTTTGCTTGCAATAAGTATTGCTCTATAGTGCACATGTGTAAGCCTTCTATTCCATAGTTCATTTAGTTCTATGGAGTCATGAAAAAATTCTTGTTCAGGTTGTCCCTTCAACTTGTACAAGCCTTCCTCTTGCTCGCTAATTACTGTTGCATCATCTATTGTCTTTTCTTTTGGACACATTAGGACTTGGCCATCAACAAATGCAACCCTTATTCCTTTTGCATCTAGTGCAGAGATGGAGAGAATATTATTCTTCAATCACGAAACATATAGAACATCTTTCATCTTCAAGGATTTGTCAAAGTCTATCTTGTAGGAAGCTTCTCCACTTCCTTTTATGGGGTATTGATAGTCATCCCCAAGTTTCACTTTGTGAGGTGACTCATGCTCAGATAGATTGACAAATGATTCTTTGTATCTCTTCATGTGCTTGGATGCTCCACTATCTACAATCCAATCATTGCTCCCATGTGTGATAGTTCACGTGAGTGCTGAGATTAATACATATTCTTCGTCACTTGAAGAATCAACTCTTTCTTATTTGATTCTTTTCTTAGCTGGTTCATCGTCTTCAGCGGTGTGAGCATGATATCTTTTCTTGTTGGACTTCTTGTTGGAGGAGCCTTTTTTCTGGGACAATATCTGGAGTAGTGCCCCTTCTCATCACATGTGTAACATCTAACATTGGATAGATCTCTTATGGGTTTCCTTTTCCTTTTGTGATGATGGTCCTTCCTCTTGTTGTGATGATGGTCATCTCTCTTGTTGTGATTTCTTTTGGTGTGGATCGTGAGAGATTGATCCTCAATAACTCCCATCTTCTCTTCTCTTGTTATGAGTTGAGACTCTTATTGGGTGCATTCTTCCCAAAGTTTGTTAAAAGTGATTAGATTCTTTCTAGCACATATTCCTTAAATGAATGAATCCCATGATCTTGGGAGACCATTCAAGGTGTTCATAACAATCTCTCCTTCTTCTACCTTCTCTTCGACTGCTTCGATTTGTTCATTGATTTGGGAAGCCCTTGTGAAGTATGATTGCATGGTCTCTAAATTTTACATCTTCGCATTCTTGACTTGGTTCCTTAATGTCATCTTCTGATTGATGTCCTTTCCTTCGAATAGCTTCGTCAAAGCATCCAACACTTCCTTGGGTGTCTTTAAGGATGACACTTGAGGGATGAGATGATCCTTAATAGAATTTGCAATAATTCTCTTGGCCTTGAACAAGTTCTTCTTGTGGATATCCTTGGCTTCATCTCCCTTTGGAGCTAGAAATTCCTCATTGATATACTTGTCCAAGTGATTTTCTTCAAGGAGAAGAGAGATCATATACTTCCATGCTCAGAAGTTGTCATATCCCCCAAGCCTATCATCAAGTTGGGTGTGGTGAGCCATTTTGAAATGAGAACCTCAAATGGAAATAATAGAGATTTATATCTTACCAATTTGAGATGCCCGACCTGGTTCTGGAGTTGGTTGGCCTAGGGTTTGTTAGAGAAACCCTAATTTTCCAAAGTAATAATTTCAAACTTTTGTTTGGACAGGAAGATGCACCTCTCCAGGGAGAGTTAGATGATGTACTCCTTTTTCTAATTTGATGAAGGAAAACCCAAAAATCTTGATGCCCTATTTTTCTCCCCGCACAAGTGTCTGGGTAAAAAATTAAACTTCTTCAAATTTGATTATGCTTCCTCCAAAAGATGCGCCCTCCTAGGGAGAATTAGCCTAGCCCTATTTTTCTAATCATCTGTGGAGATAAGACCTTGAACTAGGAATCCCTAGTTTCCCACTACTGCGCGGTGCCTTCTTTTAGAGTGGTTGTGATACCATGTTAGAGTTTGTAATTTAATTCAATTTGATTAGGATCTTTAACTGAAAGAATAACAAGCACAATAAGATACACAAGACACAAATATTTTCCTTGGGGAAACCATTAAGGAGAAAACCCTGCAAAATTCCTCATAGATAGATTCGTCACTAATACAATACTGAAGATGGAAAACCCAAGAATAAGAAGTCTTTTGCATCTCTCTCTCTCTCTCTCTCATCATGCGAACTTGAGTGAGTGAGTGTGTGTCTAAATGAGGGAGGGTGCCTTCCTATTTATAAACATCAAGTGACTTGACCTAAAACCTAATTGGTCTGACCTCTTGACCTAACAAGGCCGACCTCTCCTAGGAATACTCAAAAAATGCATTTTACATTATTCTTCTGGGGACTATTGCCCCGACTTACAACAAATGTTTTACCTCAATGACCAAACATAATAATGACATCCTGAATGAAGGAAAAACATCTCTAATGGGGGTGCAATAAAATAGAATAATAATATACAACATAATATCTTTTGAAGTTACATTTACAACAACAATCTCAATCTTGGGTCGAATTACTGCTTAGGAGTTAAAGAATTGAGAAGAAGAAATCGCTTCCGGGAGCAGCTTTCTATCCTATCTTCTCTGTAATTCTTCGGATGCACTGTTGCTCATTTCATATAAAAACTTCTTATAATTTGCAGCTACTAAGACTGACATGAATGTTCAACATGTGTCCATCTATATTTAATATAATATTAGTATGAATTTCCAGTATATTCATGTTTATGTGTCACTGATAAATCTCTTGTCGAAATCTACCATCACTCTCTTGTTTTATATGTCATAATTCAGCTATAGATGCTTCCTTGAATCAGTCTGTGGTTAATCTGATCCAATTTAAGTGTGTTATGGTCGAGTCCAAGATACATTAAAAGAATTTGAAACGTTTTGGTAGTGTTTGGAAGTCCTATGCTCGTTTTGATGGTAAATCTAGCCAATTTTTTGAATTGTTGTAATAACCCGACTTCCACGACTCCAAATCACATTCTGTGAGTTGTTGCAGTAAAAAGGCATGTAATTGGAACCATCCCATCCTTCAGACTAGAAATTCATGACCCTTAGATTCTCCTAGAATTGAGTTGGAAATCTCCTTAATGAGTTGTCATGAATTCCAAATTCTCTTCCTAGCTTCCAAACTTTGTCAAATCGAGTCCAAATCTTTATCTCATTGTTTTCATCGCAGGTTGGGGTAGTTATAGACCAGCCACTTCTAGTTCTGCACTAGAAGCCACTGAGTTCCACATAAATCCTAGGGTTATTGCCTTGAAACCTTTGGTTTAGCCAAATGAGTCTACCCAGGCGTGATGCACCCAAAGAATGTGCAATTGTCGAAGTTGAGAGTCAGATTTAGGTTGTTGTAGAATGTCCTTAAGCCATATTAGATCCTAAAATCCATCTTGGGAAAATTTTGGGAAGTCTAGAGGTGTTTGAGTCTTAATTTTTTTAACTCCTTTCCCAAAGCTAGTTGAATTTGAGTTACTGTACCAGAAACTCTATTTCGGTACACTGCAAACCACTAAGTACTAAACAAAGGGAGTTAGGGTGGGACCCTAACAAATGGTTATGCATGTTGACTTTACATAGGAATGAACAAATTTTGTTAAGTTATGTGACAAACAAATAGAAGCTAAGTGGCCAGATTTATGTTTATAATAAATCATTTTCGTAACTATTTTAGTGTATGGTAGTGTGCCTTAACGGCCAAAGAATATATCCCTCTCAGTGAATTTTTTTCAATGTTTATTTTCCAGTGGGTTACCTTGTGTATTTGGTTGGGCAAAAATTAATTTAGATTCAAACATAACATTGAAAGTTCTTATGGAACAAATATGGGAACCTCAAGGTTGAGGAACTTATGAATTTGCATTAAAAACCAATTTTAGTAAATTCCAACATATAAAGAGAGGATGTTGGCTTTGTTATTGACAACTATTTTGTATCTTAGATTGATAGTTAGTGTGATGTTATTTATTTGGGGAGTTTTGGAATATCATGTATTATTCTTGTCACGAGGAATAGTGTCTGTGGGATGCTATTGGTGAGATTCACTCACTTATAAGATGCAAGCGTTGAGTATTTTAGCTTGTGGGATGCAAGCATGTGAATCTCCTTGATGGTGTGTGATGTAAGTTGGAGATCTAGGGTTTGACAGTTGGTGTGATGTTGGCTTGTTTGGACTCCAAGGATTAACTTGTAGAGTTTGGTGGGATGCCTTGCTTGGCCTTTGTATCAACAGTTAGGGTTGTTATGATTGTGGATGCTCTAACTTAGTTTTGGGTTGCATTGAAGAGTCCTTGGTTGCAAGTGTTGAAAAGACTTGTATCAGCTTGGGATGCACTAAATTATTGTATCCTCCCTTCATTGTTGTGATAACATGAATTGTACCATTGATATCTTCATTATCTTCATGGTTGTTTTGATATGTTGATTTATTGGAACAACAAGGCTGAAATAATATTTTGAGTGATTTGGATAAAACTTCAGATTGGAAATGTGTTATTATATTTCCGCTGTAAATGAAGTAATTTTCAAACCTATGTATTAAGATAGATATTACTCTAAGGGGCACTGAAATGATCTATGCTCGAAGTCTTTGCAATATCTACCTTCTTGAGTTTGCCTAGTAGTGTTGGGCAGATTTTAATTTTTCTGCAAGGATGCTGAATAAATTAGTTTCAGCACTAAGTTTGAAAAGTTTATGAAATGGATCCTCATAGACACAAGGTGGAAATTTCAACTCAAACATCTTCTCTCTTTTTTTGTAAAAGATACTTCTTATATATACATAGAATATTTACATCATGAGCTAAAGGAAAAGAAAAGAAGGTTATATCGAGAGAGCCTCGTATCCTCTTGCCGAGACACTAAAACAACTATAAATATGACTAGGAATTTGGATCTAACAATTTGGCATGCTTAATCAACATAGCTTCTTCGGCTAGGAGTTACATACGTTCCTTGTTGTTCCATAATTGAGAAAACACACCCAATGGACTAACTTCATTCTCAAACACATGCCTGCAGCGTAACTTCCAAATAGAATATAAAGCATAAACTCTCAGACAATGCCAAATACTAGACAGGCAATCCCAAGTCACGGATCTGGGGTCACCTAGTAGAACCGCTCGCCAATGTAAATATCCCTGGAAAATGTCTGTCAATTGGGGAATGTTCTTGTTGAACTCGAACATATTTTCAAAATCTCTACATATCACCCACTGCAAATTATGCAAGAATTCCATGAGCATAATCATTCATCAAGTTTTAACATTAGTTGTAAACCCAAAAATTACCATATTCCTTGTGCGGTGCTATTCTTAATCCTCAAGAAGTTGTTAGTGTCTTCATCCAGTAAAAATTCATGTCAGTTAATTGTCTTGTGTGAAATGTTTCCTTTGTTTCACATAAAATTTGAGTTGAAAGTTACTCTGGTCATTACAAATTTGGTCTTCTAAATAATATTCAACTACATGTGATTTCAATGATCTCTTGTTAACTAGAGAGAGTGTCTTTTCTAAGCACACTTCAAGTATGAAGCATTATCAAAAGGGGTTCACTTCTAATGTACTTATGGAGTACTATGGAGTATCAATAGTATTAGTATGCCACTAAATTCAGAGCAATTATTTAATACCAGTAGTGCTTTATTAGCACAAATTTTGAGAGTCCTCATTTTACCATTAGCTTAAACAAAAGTCAATGTTTTCAGAGGCACTTCCACTTCTTAGTTTTGAACTATAATCTCGAGAATATTTTCTTTATCTATATCATACTATCATTTTTTGTAGCTTCACAAAGATACTTTTTGCATCCCCCTTGCATAAATATCTTGGTTCCTAAGTCATCAGACACGTCCATGTGGCCTCCTGTGTCTCGCGGGGCCGTGTCGGACACATGTTTTTTCATGTCCTGAAATCGGGACACAAAAAAACACATGTCTGACACGTGTTGAAGTTGTGTCCCGACATCTTGCTCCTAAAGTATTGTTTATTTGGCTTTTACGAGATCCATGCAAGTGCTTAGGTCCACTTTTACTTCTTCCCACTGTTGGGCTTTAGGATTCCTTCATACAATCTAATGTAGGGATCTATGTTATTCTAATTTGATTTTGGGCCCACCTAGGCCTAGGCCTGTCCTTCTTCATCACTGCTTTAACATGTGCATCTTTTTAACCCTCGATACCTTGGTTAGGATTCTTTGAAAACCATTAACCCCTTGCACCTCCTTTATCCTGTCAATAGGTGGAGTTGGCATCAAAACGTTGGTTAAGTATTGGCATATGTCCTCCAATCCAATGCTACTTCACTGCTCTTTTGGGTGAAGATGGCATTGGGCTCGTTTTATGTTGTAACTCAGGGTAGGTGAGGTGTAGATCTTAGACCTCATTGAGTGCCAAACTTGCTGCTATGCAAATGTTGAGTTTCATTATCAATTCAACAATATGGTGTCGAGTCTGTGATCATCTTAATGAGAAATATGGTTTTGACACCTTGAGCTATCATCTTTGTGTCTCATTGTGATTTGTGAACAACAATGTTTATTGTGTATTGATTCTAATTAGTAATTTCTATTGAATATTTGTAAGTGTTCTAGTTTCTAAAAAAAATGGATATATATATGTCACGTGTCTTGATTCTAGGGGCCATCGTGTTTGTATTGGACATTCGTATTTCTGTGTCCTTCGTGTCCCGTGTCCTCATGTCAGGTGACATAGCTTGGTTCATACTTTATCATGATCCTTGTAAAACATTTTAACAAGTTTATGGGCATACTTAATAGGTTAGATTTGATTTTAATATAGATTTAATTGTTAGCAATACCAAATAGGTATCAGACTTGGACCTTCAACTCTACTATGTTTGCTTTCTAGATAGATGTAATATTAAATAGTCATAATTAGCTTTTTATTTCATATCTCAGTCCAATCAAAATGTAATTATTGAAAACTTTCAATAGGAGTACTTTACATGCTTGTAGCAAGAATTTGGCATTCATATATGTACTTTTCAGTAGGTCTGTGGAGTGAGTTTGGTAAAGAAACTTGTATGCCTTGAAACATTTTGAAAGTCCATACTAAACATTTGCACGTTTCAATTGAAAATATTATGGTTTTATTTCCCACCATTGATATTTAATAAGTGATAGTTATGCTTTTCATTTTTAGATTGAATAAAAAAAATGGTTACATTTTATTTTGTTTATCCAATTTGACTTTCTTTATTTTCACCACTAAACTCCAGAATCCAGATCTATTTCAGCTTTGACCTTGCTTCACAATGCACTGGGTGACACTCGATATTATCACACTGAATGCAGTAAAAGTGGCAGCAAAACTAAATTACCTTTATTTCTTGGTATAACTAAAGCTTGTAACATGAACTATATGTACCATATTTGTGATCATCTGCATCTCCATATTATTCTTACATATGTCCTGTCTTTTGCTCTAGAGAGATAATGCCACGTTAGGGATTTTATTTTTCGAAAACATTCTTATTTAAGTGATCAATATAGATACTTTTTTAATTAAGAAGCTCAGGCTATTGGCCATTTGGTTCTTTAGCTCTTTTCATATTCCTTCCTGTAGTGCTATTTTGTTTGGAAAAATTAATTGAACATTAAATTGGATATAATCATGTTGATATGATAAGAGTACAAATAAAAGATAATGATCAGAGGATAGCTTCTTGCTACAGTGAGGCAGCTGGCATATCATAAATGTATGAATAAACTAGGATGGATCTTATTGGCGTCCCAATGAGAAAGATAGACCACATAAATAAAAAAACAACCAACCCATCTAGAAAACTTGTCATTGCCACACCTTGACAACTTCATATGTAAATGGTATCACAGTTCTTTTATCCTCCAAAATTTTCCATTGCCATTGCCACACCTTGGAAACTTCATATACAATTGCTATCACAGTTATTTTATCCTCCAAAATTAATACTTAAATGTTGGTGCAGACCTCCCAAGCCACAGTGAGAATGTGGAAACCTAATAAATGTAAAATTACATTTGAGCCCTGAGCTTCTCAGCTCAAAATCAAAATTCTTAAGAGCAACTCTGCCAAACATTATCATACACATCGTCTGCATGAAAGTCTGTGTGATCCAATTAGAAAACCCATCTAAGAGAGTTGCTGATTGAATATATTTTATAAGATTCATACTTACCTTGATGTATGTACTTCATTGCAAACCATGGATAGAGCAACACCTGAGCTTTTACCAACTCTTGTCCCTAAATAAATGGCTTCTGTTTAACTCACAGGTTTCATGTTACCTGCTACCAGTTTCCTGCTCGTCATGTGACCCAAAGGATGGCAACTCTGTTCCTGGGTTCTGATATCTCAAGGGTTTTCCTTCTGTTATATTGTTGTTTGCCAAAGTACTACTAGAAACAAAGTGGCTGAGCCCATAATCATTAGTGCTACTAAAGCTGTAGTCATGAGTACCATATTCTTGATTCCCGAAAGCCATCATACGAATTCTCTTGATGAATGCAGAGTTATCTGCAGAGTATTCAGCACTATGGCCAGGTTTAACCCCATTGCTCAGATCATAGTGGCCACCATCACTTTCTAGTGCCCGTGTCACCTTAACAAAATAAGTATTTGTGAGAACAGACATCATATTACTGCAAATAAATAGATCTAAAATCATAATATTATGCAATATCTTCTCATAATCACCTGTCTCATACAAGGCCGCCTTTGAGCAGAGTGACAGACACATGCCACTGCTGCCTGCAGCATACGGAACATCTCATCGTGATCATAATTGTTCTCAAGCTTTGGGTCAGCTAGACCCTCCAAGTTTCTATCTTCTAGTGCATGATTCAGCAGAGGTCGAGCCTGTAAAATTCACAGTTTTATCATTATACTAAAAGAATGTGACTGATGAGGAAAGAAGATGGATTCCGATACTAAAAAATGTTATAATGCTGTAATTGGATTCATAGCATGGCATCAAACAAGAAGCTATTTCAGTCCTTTCAAAATCATCCCATGTCCAGATGCTGGTCCTCAATATCTATTGGATAAATCTTAAATTAATCAACTCTGGGTTCAGTTTTGCATGTTTCAAGAGACTATTAGAGGGAATTCACTAGTTTGTCACTCTCTGACAAAAATAACACCTAACATTAATGTCATGTAATCAAAATAAATGAAAGTTAACAAACCAATCATAAATGAGTAGTCTGATTGTTAGTGTTAAAGTTTTAGGGTTAGGTCAGGTTTTAACATAAAAAAATATACTTTAATGCATAAACGAAACCAGATTCAGAATAGTACTGCTCTTATAAATTTAAACTGCAATAAAATCAAACATACTTTTTATCTCTTTCAACTTTAACACTCCATTGGTCACTGCGTTAAAGTTGGTTCTCGAGATGATTCACCAAATGCCATGTACAGTAACAAAAATGATAAAATAATGTACAGGAGATATCAGCAGTAAAGAATCGTAACAATTATTTTGAATCAGCCTTATACTCAGATACTTTTAGTCTTTGATCTTGTCACTGAAGGGACAAATCAATTGGGTAAACAAATGACGTACCTTGAGAGAGAGGGTTAAAGCAGAAGCAAAAAAGACCCCAGATTCTTAGTCAACAGGCAGAGAAACTTCAATTCAATACTCAGGCTTTAGCAATCCAGTCATATTTAGTACAGTCACACTGACAAAAGACACACAGTCACGCTGGGTAAGAATACTGTCACGCTGAGCTGTGACACACAGTCACACGGCGCAGTGACACACATTCAGGGATACTGGCAGGGATATAGTCAGGCTTTATCTCTTTCAACTTTAACACTCCATTGGTCACTGCGTTAAAGTTGGTTCTCGAGATGATTCACCAAATGCCATGTACAGTAACAAAAATGATAAAATAATGTACAGGAGATATCAGCAGTAAAGAATCGTAACAATTATTTTGAATCAGCCTTATACTCAGATACTTTTAGTCTTTGATCTTGTCACTGAAGGGACAAATCAATTGGGTAAACAAATGACGTACCTTGAGAGAGAGGGTTAAAGCAGAAGCAAAAAAGACCTCAGATTCTTAGTCAACAGGAAGAGAAACTTCAATTCAATACTCAGGCTTTAGCAATCCAGTCATATTTAGTACAGTCACACTGACAAAAGACACACAGTCACGCTGGGTAAGAATACTGTCACGCTGAGCTGTGACACACAGTCACACGGCGCAGTGACACACATTCAGGGATACTGGCAGGGATATAGTCACGCTAAGTGGTGACAATCAGTCATGCTGGAAGGAGACAAGCCAACACGCTGAGCAGTGACCCATAGTCATGCTGACAAGAGAATACACTCACGCTGAGGGAGACAACAGTCACGTTGAGGGGAGACTCAAGCTGAGCAGTGATACACACAATCACGCTGAAGGAGACAACAGTCACGTTGAAGGGAGAGTCACGCTAGGGCAGAGACTCGGTCACGTTAGGGTAGAAACTCAGTCACGCTAGTGCAGAAAAAGGCAGTCACGCTGAGCAGAGGACCCACAGTCACGCTAGTGAGCATAGACGCGGTCACGCTGGTGCAAGTCACGTGGAGCAACAGGTAAGCACAATCACGCTGGTGACAGAGACACGCGGCAAGTCGCATGGAGCAGCAAGTAAGCACAATCACACTGGTGGCAGAGACACGCGGTCATACTGGTGCGAGTCACATGGAACAGCAGCACACAGACACATTAATCAGGGAGAGACACACGATCACGCTGAGGCAAGTCACGTGGAGCAGCAGGTAAGCATAGTCACATTGGTGAGAGAAGCACAATCAGGCTGGTGACCGAGAACCTAGTCACACTAGTGGAGGAACCAGTCAAGCTGTTACCGGTTGAAATGGCAGGCCTAGCCACCGGTAAGCATATGAGGGAAAAGTGACGACTATCACCTTAGTCACTTGTCCCCAACTACTTCAGAAGTCAAAACCTCCTAGGGGAGAGCCCTGTTCCGATCCTGTAAGGACATTAAACACCAAATGTTCTCTTTCGAGGTTGTTAGTAACCACTGCCTTATGGAGTCTAGAGAATGAGCCTTAATACAAGTGTATATGGAGTGCATTAGTGTTATAGCAGCAGTATATCATCCCAAAGATCAGTCTTATACCATGGCAAAATACAAGTGCAATCGTTGATCAAGTACAAGCACTTATCAAAAACCCAAGCAGCACATGCAATGAGATAGATAATTATGACAGCAGTAATCCAAATGTAGCATGTATGTATTCAATTACATTCAGTATTTATGGTAGCATCAATCATGTGAAGATAATGAACAACAGTATACACAATGGTGTCAATTCTCATTCAAGAAGGCATGTGCACTTAATTGCAATAGATCACTTAGGGTCTGAAGGTACAAAGTGTTGTATGTTAGTATAGCAGCAATATATATTCAGTCATTAATTACAGTGTTTGTAGCAGCATTTGGTTAATCCAATTTGATGTTTAATGACTAGTACAAAGGCTGAGGTAAATGTGTATATTTGCAAACCGTACGTGCTCAATAACAATTGTACCACAAAAAGTAAGCAGCAGTAGACAACCCAATCATTGAAGGCATTATTAGCAGCAATATAGTGTCAGTTATGACAGCAGTATTCAACACATGTATGTTTATTTTATATATCTTTGTAATTCATGTAACGTCCGTAAAATACTTGCGAACATCAATTTGAGGTGAGTGTGTGTTTATGTATTTATGTGCAGACTGTGTGTGTGATGGAAGAGATGCAAAACACTCCACCTTAAGTTGTGATCTATGTTACCAACATAAGTCAACCTACACTAACTGTTGTGTCCTTCTTGTATACAGGGTTTGAAGGAGAGAAAAGGGAGGGCTGCCACTGTAAGGGCAGCCCTAACAGCCTTAGGGAAGAGAACCACTGTGGTTAGTTTAGGTCTATAGCAGCGAAGGAGAAGCAGGCTGTTAAAACTTAAGACCCTTTTGGAGGGAAGTGAGAGTAGTAAGGGAGCTAGGAATGGCCTAGCGAGGTAGGGAAGAGGAGGCTGCTAGGGGTAGTTAGGTCTGATTTTAAGACTGTTTTAGGGCCCTTTTAGGGCAGAAATTAAGTTCTAGGAATTTTTTATATTTTTAGGGCCTCCTAAAATTTCGCCCTAGGGTTTCTAGGGACAAATAGGGCAAGGCAAAATTATAGGAGAGAGAGCCAAAATTTTAGGAGGGCAAAAAAATTTAAAAAAAAAATATTTTCTAGGGTTTTAAACATAAAATTGCAGACCTACTTTTAACTCTAATTCTGCCATGAAAATGCAAATTTACACATGCAAATGCAATCTGTCTAACCCTATTGACTAGGTTTTCGAAAAGAAGAAAGATGTGACAACCAAAGGAAATCTACCCTAGCACAAGCCCTACCCAACCTAGGGCTTCTAGGGAGACTGGCTAGTCTAGTGAGGAAGGGTCCTAGGTCAAGCACCTAGCCTAGAAAAAAATAAGGAGAAACCCTAGGCCACCCTCACAAGGAGACGTGTCGTTGTTTGCTAAGGTGACAAGAAGGAAAGGTAATGGCCTATACTAGGAAAAAGTGCAGCTCTAGGGCTACCACTAAGACTTGAACATGGACATCCACCAACATTCAAACAAAAAGGTAAAAGAGCCTGATCTCGTTGTGCTCGTGTTCATCCAACAAATCAAAGCATCACCAAAAGCAGAGATTCACCAAAGAATTACCATAAATAGCTTGCATTAACCAGAAAACTTCCTCAAGAGGAATGCATCCATCCAAAGAAACCCTAGCAGGGGTAAAACAAGTTCATAGTGTATTATCCCATAAGTTTTGTCTTAAAAATGAAAGTGAGGAGATCTATTTATATGATATCACACTCACCTTTTATGTCACGTCCCCAACCCTCTGCCGGAGAGAGGACGCGACTATGTTGCTATCTAATCCGGGCAAACTAACCTCATGAATGTAATATAAAAGTGGATTGAAGTAAAAACATGCACATATGCATAAATCTTTAATATACAGTTGAAACAAATACATTCCATTCATTCACATGTTCATCTTAATTCATTAGCAAGTGTAAATACAGAGATTTAACACAAGAATACTTATCTTGGAAGCGAAGCTCGTCCCGCAACCAGCTATGTCGCTGCAACATTCCACCCAACCATAGGCCAGTGTGCTCATCAATCTCTCAGCAGCACTGCCACCCCCGAGTTGGGCATGACTCCCACATGGAATAAAAAACACTATCAGACTCACACATAGCCAAGGATACCACAAAATTTAGCCAAGCCAACACAGTTGGGTTTATCAGGCTACAAAGGAGCTGGAAAGGTTGAGTGCTAAGCTAGTGAGCTCAACCACAGAGCTATGGACACCTGCACGAGATCTAGCCTAGCTTCTAAAACATCTACACACCCAACACAAGGAAGCATCCCCTTCTCTGCTACACAGTCCCTCAGGCTATGCCTTCCTTTCCAGTGCTATTTAGGGTGTGCAAACAAGAAACCCAGCCCCCTAGACCTGTTTGTGAGGTTACCTCTCACACTAAGCTTATCAAGCTAGTTCAGACCCCATTTCCACTCCCAAACCAGTTCAGAGACCAAGCAAAATATGTATACACAGCAATTACAGTTCTGGCTTGAAGGAAAACATCACGGGACCCAAAATCAGAAGTGCTAACTGAGGAAAAACAGTCCCTGGACCAAAATCGATGTCACCAACTGAGCAATAGCTTCACGTGGGTGTACATGGCTCAACATCCACTCAGAAATTGTGGTCTCTTCCTCAGTTTGCTGGGCACAACCAAAATCGACTTCCAGTCGTGGGAGAATGGAAGCGAACTTCCAAAATCATGCAGGAGAAGACGGACAATGGTGGACTGGGGAACTAGACAATCGCGTGAGTGAAAATCAACTGTTGGAGTGCATGAGAAGAATGCTTGTGCGAGGAAACAAAATCAGCTGCCTAAGAGTGAGAGTAATCCGCTCCGTTCCTCCACGTGAGGGATAATGGGTGAGAGATCTCCCTTGGGCATGCGTGTGGGCAATGGCCTACGGCCCTGCCCAAGAATGATGACTCCACCCACCTCTACGGTTGCCCATGCCTCACGTCCCTCAAGGCAATAACTGCCCCAACTAATTCCAGGAGAATTTAATTGGTTGGTGAATAAGACAAGAAAATGTGAGTAAGACAAAAAGGTGGCTGACAGCTAGATGGGTTCTCCTTTTGACACATGGCTTTTCCCCAATGGCTCAGAGGTTAAATATCCCCCCCCTTATCCTTAGGAAATCATGCCCCCATCTCATTATTTGTTGCATTGACATAGCTGGTTGTGGGTTTTTTTAAATTAAATTGCATATTTAAATGATGTCCAAAATTATAATGTGTCGGCTAGCATGAAATACCATCGGCAACGATTTTAATCGCCAAACCTAAAACGATAAATCAATGGTGGGGCTTTTGCCTTTAGCTCCACATCACGATTAAATACAATATAAACATCATATACATTTTTAATGCAAACGGGGTCAAAACCGAGGTGTTACATTTTACAAAATATCCAAGCCTACATGCCTTAAAATATGTCAACTTGAAATTATAAAATGTCAATTGAAAATTAAAAGAAAATAATAATAAAATATAGCCTAGGGTAGGCTTAAGGTAGGCTACCTAGGGTATTAGTACCCCAAGTGCCAAAAAACGCTCAAATAAGCGAATCACTCCGAACGAAAGGCTGGAGTGAACTGGAGGGAGGGTGTTATACCCCATCTAACCCCTAGAATACTGTAAAATTCCTCAACGCCCTCCTCAAAGCATAAAAACAACCTGGCATGGAAGATGTCTTCCTCTGAGGAGATAAGGCCAAGGAGAGTAGGAACCCACTGACTGAAGGGTCAGGAGGGTGTCCTAAGTGGCTAAAAAGGAAGACGAATGTCTCACAGCTAAAGCAAAGGCCACCATAGCACATAAACAAGATATGGAGCCATGTGACCCAGTGGTCAACCCTTAGGGGCCCCGGACAGCAACCTCGAGGTTTAAAACCCCAATAAAGGGCAGTTAGCAGTGCCATTAAGCCATAGTACCCCTAAAGGATGACCAAAGGGCCCAGCCATGACCACCATTGCTCGATAACACCCCTCCTAGTCGAAAAACTTGGCCCTCTCTCCTTGGGGTGCACCTAAAGGTGTGCTGGGTACAGGTGCAACGTAACACAAGCTAAGGAAGAGAACCCAGTCACGCTAGCAAAGGAGTCCAACAAGGAATCAAATCCGGATACATGATTAAATCAAAACCTTTCAATTTATAAACTTGACAAACCTTAATTTAGGGAACTAAAGGTCCAAAGATAAAATATAAAAAATAAAAGGTACAAAATAAAATCATAAAAATAAAGTGGTCCAAATAAAACAATAAAATAAATGGTCCAATGGTCTTATAATAAAACCATAAAATAAATGGTCCAATGTTATTATGATAAAACCATAAAATAAATTTAGTTGACTTAGGATAGTGTACTAATAGACAAAATTAAAAGCCATAAGGTAAAAGTCATCATAACAAAGGTACACACAATAAGAGTGCTAGGACCAAGTAAGATAAAGGACCATAAGTCAACCAAAGGGGGTCACAATAAGACAACCTTCATACCCATAAGGGGGTCTTTTCTCTCTCTCAAGATACATTGTTTTATATATTTTATCATCATAGTATAAGGGAAAGATCCAAACTATATGATGTGATCCTTTGGTCCTCAGTGCCACTCCTAAGGGTTAGTTGCTAGTGACATCATCAAGGGGTGGCTTGTCACTTGAGAAACAACCTAGAAATAACCGATTAGGAGAGAGGACATCACACATCATCATCTTGGTGTACTTGACCAAGATTCACCTAGTTAACTGACTAGGAGTGCTCCTATAGGAATTGCTTGGTCCCAAACCAAGAATCTAGCTGGTCCCAGACCAGGAAGTCTATATCTCATTCTGCAGAATCTGCTTGGACATTGTGTCCAAGAAACTGTCTGGTCCTAGACCAGAACACCCTAGAGACATATAGGGGCCCTAACCGCATGTTAGGGACTTTGCCATGGCATCAACCTACTTGGTCCCAGACCAAGAACCCATGGAGACTACTGGGGGGCCTAGGGTACCTTCTAAGGTCTTACTCTACCCTAGTTAACTGACTAGGGTACCATCGTCCCTGAGAATGGGTCTCGCAGTTGCACTAACTTTAACACTACCTCTCAGCACATCGATAACATACTACACCATTACATGGTGATAACTTTTCTCGATGTGTTCCAACCTATCATCAAATAAAGGATTTTTTGAGAGCTTCAAACAACTTTCCATCTCAACACGAATCATGATCTCATAGATCCTCTTGGAAGTTATAGATGACTTCCTCTGATAGCTGAGAATCACTTTCCACATATCATCTTTCCAAACCTATTGTTTGGCTGACTCCTCATAATGAGAGTAAACTGAATCAGTGACATGGTTCTTGTTGGAGCAAGCTTGAAGCTTTTCAATAGTCTTCTTAAAGAGATCAAATGAAGGTTGCTCGACCTTCTCCCTTCGCTTCTCTAAGCGAGAAGTGTTATACACTTCCATCTCTGAGTCACTGGAGGACTGATGGAAGATCACCTCTATACTTCCCTATTCTGCAACCCCACTCTGTTGGGGACTGAAGAGCACAGTTGGCTCCCTCTTGATCTCTAAACTTACCAATTGTTTCATTCTACCAATAACAAAAGCCTCGCAGCTTCTCTGGGAGGATGAACATCCAACATAATTGATCCTCCATCTTGTGAAGCCTCTTGCTCCCTCTGTACCTGAGCACTCAGCTCCCTCTTAAGTTGTACAATTAATTCTAAGCATAAACATGATTTGCAAGAATCCATTACTTGTCACATCCTCCTCGTCTATTAGTTAAGTTTATTTGTCATCAATGGTTAATATCAATTTCACATAATAACATGATCTTATCATATATGTACAAAGCAGCTATCTTAATGCCATCAAGAGCATGTCCACATGACATTATTGTTAGATTTTTATCAATTAGAGAGTATTATCTTAGGATCTTATCTGAGAGAATAACATGCACAACAATCAATCACAAGAGACAATAGACACAAAGATTTTCCTCTGGGAAACCATAAAGGAGAAAACCCTGCAACTTCCTCAGAGATAGAATGAGCACCAATGGCAGCAGTAAAACCCAAAGTCAGAAAGATGATCTCCAACGACTGTTCTCTCTCTCACTTGTGTGAGCTCCTCTTCTCTCACCTATGCGCTATAGCTGGGTGAGTGTGTGTTTCAAATAGAGAGGTTCACTCTCTATTTATACTAATTTCTGACTTGACAATTACTTACCAGGGCCAACTTCTCTAGGAGAGTCTAATAACCCTAGTGCCCTGAAACTGTGGGGACTTTACCCTCCGATCAACTAGGAGGGTTAACCTCTATGACTTTACATGACTTGATTACACTAATGATTCTCCCGATAGGAACATCGGGGACCAACGAAATACAATATAAAAAATATACAAGTGAATACATTCCGAAGTTACAAATACATCAACACTCCCTCTTAACTAGGAAGATATTCTCTTGACACAATTCATCAGCACAAGTCTTCATCACTAGATCAAATTTGGATCATCATCAAAGCTGGATCATCACTGGATCATCATCATCATCACTGCTTCTGCTATCTCGATCAAATGGTGCTATCTTTTAATTCTTCTCGTCATAGGAAGTTCTACAGAGCCAGTCCTTTTTCAAGCTGGTTGTAGGCCTAGCCTCCATGTAGGTCTTCATCAATAGCGCTTATATCATCAGCATGGTAGGACACACCTACTACCATCCGAGAAAGGCTCCAGCCCTCATATTCACCAGCATGGTAGGACACACCTACTACCATCCAGGGAAAAGCTCCAGCACTTACATCCACTGGCATGGTAGGACACACCTACTACCATCCAAGGAAAGGCCCTGCACTTACATCCACTGGCATGGTAGGACACACCTACTACCATCCAGGGAAAGGCCCTGCACTTACATCCATCAGCATGGTAGGACACACCTACTACCATCTATGAAAAGGCTCTGCTCTTACATCCACCAACATGGTAGGACACACCTACTACCATCTATGGAAAGGCTCTGCACTTACATCCGCCGGCATGGTAGGACACACCTACTACCATCCGGGGAAGGGCTCTGCACTTACATCCGTCGGCATGGTAGGACACACCTACTACCATCCGGGGAAAGGCTCAGCACTTACATCTGACCATGGGAGGAACCAATCTTGCCACAATGTCAGAAGGGCACAGCACTTATATCTGACCATGGGAAGAACCAATCCTGCCACCATGTCAGAAGGGCACAACACTTATATCTAACCATGAGAGGAACCAATCTTGCCACCATGTCAGAAGGGCTCATGGACTCATCACTTCCTATTGGAAGGAACCTCAATCTGGAGAACACCAAGCTTCTCCCTAAAGTACTCAAACTTCACTTTGGCTAATGGCTTGGTCAACACATCAGCTATCTCTTCGTCCGTCGCAACATACTGGAACTTCACTGCTCCTCTCTGCACCATATCCCTGATCTAGTAATATTTGATCTCGATATGCTTCAACTTGTCATGGAACACCGGGTTCTCCGACAACTTCACACAACTCTGGTTGTCGCAATATATACAAGTAGCATCCAATTGGAGATCAAACAAATCAGATAGTAGCTTCCTCAGCCACACTGCCTCACAACTAGCCGAACAAGCTACGAGATACTCTGCTTCGGCTGTACTTAGTGCCATGCAAGACTGTTTCTTGCTAAACCAAGAGATCACACCTGATCCCATACTGAAGCAGCACTCCGAAGTGCTCTTCCTATCAATGGCACTGCCTACCCAATCTGAATCCACATAACCTTCCAAGTTAATCTTTTGATTCGCCTCATACTTGAGCCCATAAACAACTGTACCTTTCAGGTACCTCAGAATATGCTTTGCAGCAATCAGTTGAACATGTCTCGGATCCGTCAGGCACTGGCTCAATGTGTTCACAGCAAAGCAAATATCTGGTCTCGTGTTCGTCAGGTACATCAAGGACCCAATCATCTGACGATACATCGTATCGTAGCATCAACCGACTCTGCTGAAGCATCACTCAATAGCTTCAAGTTCGATGCCATAGGTGTGGTCATGGCCTTGCAGTCCATCATCTCGAACCTCTTCAGGATCTCTACTGCATACTTTCCTTGTCCCAGGGAGATTCCATCTGCATTCTACCACACCTCCATGCCTAGAAAGTAGTGCATCATACCCAAGTCCTTCATCTCAAACTCAGCAGCAAGCTTCCTCTTTGTATCAACAATCAACCCATCCTCACCTGTTACAAACGGGTCATCTACATACAGTACGAGTATCATTGACTTCCCTTCCTCGTAGTAAAGGTTGGAATCTGCTTTACTCTTGTTAAAGCCCAAACTAGTCAGGAAGTTGTCAATCCTGTCGTACCATGTCATGGGTTCCTGTTTCAAACCGTACAGGGCTTTCTTTAATTTACACACGAGTTTCCCTATCATGTGTCTCAAAACCGAGTGGCTGCTCCACATACACTTCCTCTTCCACTACACCATTCAAGAAAGCAGTCTTGACATCCATCTAGTGTATCTTCCATTTCATTACTGCAGCCAAAGCAAGTACTGATCTGATGGAAGTGTATCTGGCTATAGGTGCAAAAGTCTCTTCATAATCTATCCCTTCTTTTTGGGAGAAGCCACAAGCCACAAATCTTGCTTTATATTTTTCTATGCTGCCATCTGCAGCATGCTTGATCTTGTAGATCCACTTGGAAGTCACAACAGACTTCCCCTCTGGTCTTGGGACAACATCTCAAACATCATTCTTCATGATTGACTGGTACTCCTCGATCATAGCATCCTTCCATTCTTTCTATGTCGCTTCTTCATAGTTGGAAGGTTCTTTATCAATGATGTCACATAATAGGGCTACATATCCGAAGTAGGTCCTAGTTCTTTTCCTCTCTCTGTGCATTTCTTATGGAGCCCCATATCTTTCTGCACCTTGGATAGCCTCTCGTACCCATGCAGGTTTCCTCTTGTGAGGATTCTTCTCTTGGGGTAGATCTACAGGTTCCTGGGGTTCTTCTATTTCTCAATCTTCTTCTTGAGTTGCATCGTTCATAGTTGTATCTTGAATCCTGGGTACTTATGTTTCTTCAGGGTATTCAACTGGTCTATTTCTGGATTTGATGTAAGCTGAGTCTTCGTCGAATGTTACGTCTCTGCTGATGTCGATCTTCTTGAATCCTGGGAAGTATATTCTGTAAGCCTTCGAGCTTTCACTATATCCCACGAATATACCTTTTTTTTCCTGAAGGATCTAACTTTGTCCTCTTTTCTTTTGGAATGTGTATGTACACTGGACAACCAAATATTCTGAAATGGCTGACTTTTGGTTTCTTGCCGGAAAAGACTTCTTCAAGTGTCTTGTTCTCGAGTACTCCGTGTGGAGTACGGTTTTGTACATACACAGCTGTCCTGGCAGCTTCTGCCCATAGATGCATGGGAAGATCTTGATCATGAAGCATTGCCCTTGCAGCTTCCATGATCGTTCTATTCTTCCTTTCTGCAACCCCATTCTGTTGTGGATTATATAGAGTGGTCAACTCCCTCTTAATCCCTGAATCTCTGCATAATTCTTTGAATTCATTTGATGTGAATTCTCCGCCATTGTCTGATCGAAAAGTCTTGATTTTCTTTTCTGTGTGGTTCTCGATCAAGGCTTTGAATTCTTTGAACTTGTTGAATACTTCATCTTTGTTTTTCAAGAAGTATATCCATGTCTTCCTAGAAAAACCATCAATGAAAGAAACATAGTATACATACCCACTCAATGAACTGGATGACATCGGACAACATACATCGGAGTGGATGATTTCCAAGATTCATTTTGCCTTACTCTCGCTACTTGGAAATGTCTTCTTTGTGTTCTTTCCTTTTGCACATCCTTTGCAAACACCTTCATGCTTTGCCTGTATTTCTGGAAGACCTTCAATAGCTTTGCTTGCAAGTGGTAGTGCGCTATAGTGCACATGTGCAATCCTTCTATGCCAAAGTTCATTTGGCTCAACTGAGTCATGGACCAAGGCTTGTTCTGGTTGGCCCTTTAGCTTGTATAGCGTCCCTCTTGCTCTCCAATCATTATTGCATCATCTATAGTCTTTCCCTTTGGCCACATATGGACTTGGCCATCTACAAATGCAAGCCTTATGCCTTTTACATCTAATGCAGATATGGAGAGGAAATTTTTCTTTAGTCCTGGTACAAACAAGACATCCTTCATTTTCATAGACTTTCCAGAGTCTAACTTATAGGAGGATTCACCACTACCTTTTATTGGATACTGGTAGTCATCCCCAAGTTTTACTTTGTGGGGTGATTCATGTTCAGATAGTTTCACAAAAGATTCCTTGAATCTCGTCATGTGCTTGGAAACCCCACTGTCTATAAGCCAATCATTGCTTCCATGTGTGACGGTTCCCGTGAGGGCAGAAATCAGAACATATTCTTCATCACTTGAAGAATCATCACTTTCTTGTTTGATTCTCTTTATGGAAGGTTCATCATCCTCTGCAGTGTGAGCATGATGTCTTCTCTTGTTTCCCTTCTTCTTGTGAGAGCCACCTTTGTTTCTAGGACATTCTCTAGCAAAGTGTCCTTTCTCGTCACATGCATAACATCTGATTTTAGACAAATCTCTGCTATATCTTTTAGGGTTATCTTTTTATGTTTCAAATAGAGAGGTTCACTCTCTATTTATACTAATTTTCGACTTGACAATTACTTACCAGGGCCGACTTCTCTAGGAGAGTCTAATAACCCTAGTGCCTCGAAACTGTGGGGACTTTTCCCTCCGATCAACTAGGAGGGTTAACCTCTATGACTTTACATGACTTGATAACATTAATGATTCCCCGATAGAAACATTGGGGACAAATGAAATACAATATATAAAATATACAAGTGAACACATTCCGAAGTTACAAATACATCAACAATTATAATACAAAGAATAAACATAAGTTGGGATAGAAAGTCTTCCCTCTTTATATATGCCCGTATACAAAAATTACATTTTGCATCTCATTGAACATGTACCCTTAAAGGTGTCAACATCATATCGTCTTCATGCAAATGCATTAGCACAGTCTAGGTTAGATCATAATCCTAGACATAAGCTTTAAGGTTCTTTGCACTTGCAAATTCATATTACATTGATGCATCACAAACAATCATTCTACATCAATGTCCTTTAAACCTGAGCATGCACTTCTTAAATAATGCCATTCTCATGCATCATCACGCTCGTTAGTACAACATAATCCAAGATAGTTATACGATCATGATCATGAACTCTAACTTCCTTGTACTAACAATTCTTGATCACATCCATCAATGAGTCATTGCACAAAACAATGATCAACTATAAGATATCATAATTAAGTAAGCTTTCTTACTTATCATTTGTTGGTTATAACTAACATGCCTCTTGAATGGGTCATCATGTTCACAATCTATCAAATCCATTTTCTGATATAACACTTGTCAGTACCATAGTTTTAAAAATCGATCTGACCGGTTTCGGAACTGACCGGTTCACTGGTTTGGTACCAAACCGGGTCAAACCGACAGGTAAACCGGATCAGTGACCGGTTAGTTACCGAACCGGCCGGTTGGTCACCAAACCGGTCCGGTTCGATAACTAACCGGTTTGACCGGCCGATTTCGAAACTGACCGGGCCGGTTGGCAATTTCCAGTTTTTATTTTATTGTTTTTTTTTTAAGTTTAACATTATTTTTTTATTTTTTTTATGTTTTATATTTTACTAACCTATCTACCTAACCTATCCCTAACCTAACTACCCAACCCAACTAGAAATAACATCTACCGGTCCACTTCATATTATTTCTTTTGTTTGGAGTCTTGGACGCGGTTTGGAGTGGACTGCGCAGTGTGGAGTTGCACTTGCTACAGCGGTGAGTGCTTAGTGGACAGAGCTGAGAGGAGTTGACAGTGGCACTGTGGCAGTGGAAAGTGTTGAGTTGGGTGGAGTCGGTAGACACTACTGAGTTGGGTCACGAGTGGACAGTGCTGGCAGCTAGACAGCAAAGTTGCAAACAGTGTTGAAGCCTGAGAGTTGGGTGGAGTCACGGTTTATAATTTTGAAGTTTGCACTTGCAGAGGTACAAGTGTCAAGAAGTGGGCAGTCTTCATTGTTCAAGAATCAATATCAAAGATTCAGAGGTAAGTAACAAATTTATCTAAGTTTATGACATATGTTTTATAAAAAAATTAAAATTTCTATTTATCTAAGTTAAAATTTCTATTTATGTAATCTTGTATTAATTATTAAATAGAGATCTCTTTTGCAAAAAATTTATAATTTTAAACAGTAGTTCTATAATTTATTATTTTACCAATTGGTAAAAGAGATGAAGATCCCTATATTTTTATAATTTTATAATTTTGCTCGTTGTTGTTTCAACTTTCAGCCAATCCGAAATGGCCCCAAAAGCAAAAGATTCGGCATGGGCCCATGCAGATGTTGTTGACGGGGTGATGCATTGCAAGTATTGCAAGAAGTTAATTAAGGGTGGTGGAATTTACAGGCTTAAACAACACTTGGCTGCCATCAAAGGGCAAGTGAAGGCATGTGAAGCTCCAGTAGATGTCATTGGACAAATTAGACCTGATATGCAAGAATATTTTAAGAAGTTTGAAGAGACTAAGGCTAGGCAAAGAGAGATAAAGGAAGAAGTAGGAAAGAAGAGGAGGCTTGCTGAAATGATGGGTGGGACCTATGCTCTGGGTTCAATTGAAGGCTCTTCATTTATCCCTTCTACCGATCTTAGGGATCCTTTTCAATATGTTGCACCCTCCGATACTACACAAGAGAAGGGTAAATCAAAAAAGAAGGGTGGCATTCAAAGCTATTTTACATCATCTGCTATGCCAATGCTTCTTAGATGCCTCCAACACATGTTCAGCCCACCTTAGATGACCATTGGAAGAAGAAATACAAAGAAGCTTCCCGTGAGTACATAGCTAGATGGTGGTATGATGTTGATCTCCCCTTCAATGCTGCACGCTCTTCTTATTACCAACCTATGTGGGATGCTATTATAGCTGTTGGTAAAGGCTTCAAAGGCCCTAGTATGCATGACTTGAGGGGATCTCTTTTGCAAAAAGAGATAGTGTCCATAGAAGAAAACCTGAAGGATTTCAAACAGTCATGGGTCAGAACAGGATGCACTATCATGTCAGATGGATGGACCAATCAAAAGGGTCATACTCTCATAAACTTTCTTGTCTCTTGCCCACGAGGAACCATGTTTTTGAGATCAAGTGATGCATCTAATCAGGTGAAAGATGCAAATCTGTTATTTCGTCTTTTGGATGAGGTTGTTGAGGAGGTGGGGGCAAGTAATGTTGTACAAATCATCACAGATAATGCTTCTAACTATGTTCTTGTTGGTAAGATGTTGGAGGAAAAACATAAAACCATATTCTGGACTCCATGTGCGGCACATTGCATAGACTTCATGCTTGAGGACATATGCAAACAAGATTGGATCAAGGACACTATAGAGCATGCCAAAAGCATCACCAAATACATCTACAACCACGGTTGGGTATTGAGCTTGATGAGGAGACACACACAGGGCAAGGAGCTTGTTAGGCATGCAGTTACTAGATTTGCAACTCACTTCCTTACGTTGCAATCTCTCATTTCCCAAGCACAGAACTTGGAGAATATGTTTTCAAGTGATGAATGGAATTCATCACAATGGGCCCTCAAACAAGATGGAAAAGGCATCAAGAAAACAATTAAAAGCTCTTCATTTTGGAAAAGAGCAGCAGAGGTTGTGGCAATTACTAAGCCACTTGTTAAGGTGTTGCGGTTGGTTGATGGGGAAAAATTGGCCATGGGCTACATTTATGAAGCTATGGATCAAGCAAATGAGCAGATAAAGGCAGCATACAAAGCTAGAGTGGCCAAGTATGGGCCTATTTGGGAGATCATTGATAGGAGATGGAACAATCAACTCCATCACCCTATACATGTAGCTGGGTATTTTCCATACTTACCAAACTCGGAATCGACAATAAATCGGCAAGGCAAAAGAGCGAAGAGTTTGAATCGGATCGGAAAAAAATCGAGAAAAAATCGGCAAATATAAAAATTAAATAAATACACATTTTGAATTAAAAAAACCATTTTTCATAGATATTAAAGATAGCCATATCCATATACACCAACATATCAATAGATGTCCAAAAATATCAATAAATGCCCAAAATATATCAATTATATTCCAATTCAAAATTTGTAATGAGATGACTATACCCTTAAATTAGTTAATATTAACTTTATTAAAATATAAATGATTTTTTATTATATATTAACATATCACATAATTAGGTATTATAAAAAAAACTATATTTCATATATTTTAAATTTTTACATATAATAAACTAATTAATATTTAATAAATAATTTAATTTAATTTAAAACATAAAACAAAACTCTACCATAACATGCATAATTTAACTTATTAACATTCACCCCTATGATATATTCGTGGTCGATAACCCTTAGTTGTCCGCCCACAATAGCTAGTTGTTGTTGACTAAATTGTCATTGATGCCAACAGGTGTGTGTCATTGTGCCTTGGTACGAGCTTCTAAGGGTTGAGCAAGTGACAGTGTCTAAGGAGACCTTTTGACTTTGTCCAAGCTCAAGTCTGAAGCCCTTGGAGCCGTTGGGACATTGCCAAAAGCCCTGTAGAGTGTTCAAGTACCCCTATGTTGCCTTATGGTTTCCTAGTACCACAACCATGCCCTTTTTGTCTTAGATTGTGTCCTTGGTGGGTTGAAAATGTTGTAAGAGTCCAAATGACCCTTTCAGTGGTCATTTGCGTTTGTTAAAGGTCATGGTGCCCTAAGAGAAGCCCAGGCACTCCCACACCTTGATGGTCTTGTTTATGAAGTTGTGGTAACTTAACTAAAGTCCTTAAAACCATTACCTTTGGTCCCCTAGCCTACATCTACCCTATCATTACGTAATGATACCTTAGTACCCTTTACAGCTTTATGATGCCTTAACATATCAAAACCCTAAAGTAATAATAGAAATAAAACATACACATGATTAAGGGTATATTTAAAATAATAATTAAAAGTGTTAAGAAAATATAAATTTAATAAACTTTAAAAAAAAAAATTTAAAATGTGTATGTTGCTTAAAACTCTAATAATTTAATAAAAACAAATAGTTATTAAAGCATGTCAAATGAAAAAAAAATAATATTTTTTTTTAATTTAACAATATATCCCCCAACGTTGGCCTTTTTTTAAAGTGACACTTTATAGTTACACATTTTCTTAAATATATTTACAAACCTTAAATGGCAGAAGTCGGCCCCATCAATTAATAAAATAATAAAACTTTCTTTAATTACCCTCATGAAGTCGGCTCCTAAGTTTTTTTTTATCCTCACCGCATATAAATAAACTAACATCTTGTGACATAAAAAAAAACCATGAATGTGTAGAATGACTGAGATATCCCGCAGATTGTAGTCTGAGACCTGTTTCGTGCTTTTTAGTATGTAATTCGTCGTTTCCTGAAGGCTTTGATTTGAATCTGTATGGATTCATGCGGTACATTTAAAGTTTGTGAAATCTGTTGTGAAAAGCAATCGGATTTTCTTGGTGAAAATTCCAGGCCTTTGTGATGAGAATTTGCTGCTCGTTTCGTACTTCTTTGTCTGAAAATTCGTTTCACGGAAGCTTTCAAACCTTTGCGGATCAGGCATGTACTTGGACTACAATTTTGTAAAAGCTTTTGTGCGGAAATAAATCAGCAGCAGCGAATTCTTCAAAGACAAATGTTTGGGTGAAGACTTTTACAACAGTCCCGAGCTGTGATAGCAAGAGAGACACCCAAACTTAACACAGAGAGCACCTTATTTTACACTCTTTTTCCCGTTTGGAAGCCTGGTGTTTTCTACTGGTAATTATCTCAGACTTGTTATGACAGAACCGAGTTTCCTAAAGTGAACATCCTGGCCTGTCTTGGAGTTGCAGCAGTAACATATCTGAACTTCTACAGCAATTTTGCAGCAGTGACATATCCGAACTTCTACAGCAATTTTGCAGCAGTGACATCATTCTCAGACCCAAATTTTTTACAGAATCTTTGCAGCAGTATAGACATATTTTGAAGAAAGTGACAGCCCGAGTTTTCAAGAAAAGAACAGTCTGAAATTGAGAAGGTCTGAGATCCTTCCAGTGGTGAAGACTGTGTACAATTCAGTCCTTCTCTGATAATTGCTTTGGAGAGTTGAAGTTAAGCTTTATTACTGCTATGAGTATGACCAGCCTGATGTCTGCACACTTCGTGAACAGAGAAGGTATGTAAGAGTATACAGTGTGTACTTGTGAATGTGAAAAGAAAAAAAAGTGCAAGTAAATGTACATGATATGTGTATAGAACAGTATGTTGAGTGTGCAGTATATGTTTAGTGAAGTGTAGAGGTGTTATGTACAAGCAAAAGTCCAGTAGTGTGTACAAGTGTCTGAATATACAGTGATATACAAGTGTATAGTGGTATATTGATGCATTATATATATATATATATGATGATACAAGCTATATTGATGAAACGATCCTATACCCTATGATGATGCACTTCTATATGATGAACACTTGGTTATGATGATGATAAGGATGCATACCCTATGATGATGCTATTCACTATGATGATGTCTGAATATTGTACATGATGAGGATGTATAGAGAAGTGTGTGTGGCTATGATAAGGCTGACTTGGCAGTAAACAGTGAACAGAGGTTATCAGCAGCAGAAAGTTCAACACACAGCACAGATCTATTGAAGGGACAAGCAAGTAACCAGCAGTGTTGATGAGCAGCTTGATCAGCAGCTTTAATGTTTGATATGACAATGATGACATGGGCAGAAAGATGATTTGACAGTGACTAGAGTGCAGAGATTATCAGCAGTAGAGTTTGATGTGTGACAGGTCCACAGGTTCGACAATCTTCTTCTTATCAGGGTGGCAGGACAGGGCAAGGAAAGGAGGTCATAGCCTCCTTCCGGTGGAAGCCGAAAAACTAGGGAGTGGCAGCTTCCTTCAGGTCGTAGCCTGTAAATCAAGGGGTCGTAGCCTCCTTCCAGTTGAAGCTGGAAACTTGAAGTCTATATAATAAGGGAGTTGTTCCTTCCTTCCAGTTATTTCTAGAAAACTATTTTTAAAAAGGCTTCCGTGGTTTTACCCCCAGAACTTGGGTTTCCACGTTAAAAACTATTGTGTACTATGCATCTTGTTATCTTTATACACATTGATGATGTGCTGTGATTGGTGATCAGTGACCTGCTTTTGATTAAAGTTTTAGATTGTACAAATACTGATTCACCCCCCCCTCTCAGTATTTCAACAATTGGTATCAGAGCAGGTTCCTTCAGAACAGACTAACCGCTGGAAGGTAATCATGGGAAAATTTGCTAAACAAAGCAAATCTGGAACACCCTTGTTTGATGGGAGCAACTATGCATTCTGGAGTATAAGAATGAGAGCCTTCATAGAAGCTCAAGGAATCGAAATATGGCAGAGTATCGAGAATGGGTACAAAGTACCAAAGACCGTGCCCACTGATGCAGGTGAGTTGGTTCAATACAACAACTCAAGGGCCAGAAATCATCTTCTAAGTGCTATAGACAAATCTGTATTCAACAAAGTGATGAACTGTCCCTCTACAAAGGAAATGTGGGACAAACTCCAAACCACATATGAAGGAGACAGCAAAGTCAAAGAAGCCAAACTTCAGACTTACAGGGGACAATTCGAACAGCTAAGAATGAATGAAGACGAAGACATAGCAGCCTATATTCTTCGGGTTGATCAACTAGTGAATACCATCAGAGGTTTCGGAGAAAAGGTTGAGGAGACTATAGTTGTTCGGAAAATTCTAAGAACTCTTCCCAAAAGGTTCAACCCCAAGATCTCTGCTTTAGAAGAAAGAACAGATCTGGATACTATGACAGTGGACCAACTGCATGGGACCTTAGTAGCTTACGAAATGAGAATTGAAGATGAAGATACATCAAGAAAGGAAGCAGCATTCAAGGTCTCCTCCAAACAAGCTGGGAAGAACAAATCAACGAAAGGAAAACCGACAAGTGATGAATCTGATGATGAAGAAATAGCCAACTTTGTTCGGAAATTAAAAAGAGGCACTGGAAAATATAAAGGTAAGTTACCTCTTAAATGTTTTTCATGTGGAAAGATAGGTCATTTTGCTTCTAAATGTCCATATGCAAAGAACTCAGATGGTGAAGAGGATGACAGTTTTAAACCCTACAAGAAGTACAATAATTACAAGAATAAGAACATAAGAAAGTTTGCAAAGAAGAAAAGTCTCTACACAAAAAGAGACAATAGCTCATCCAATGGTGACTCCGATAGTGACAGTGATTTTGATGATGACGATGAACCAGACAAGGTACTCTTTATGGCAATAAGCTCAGATAAGGATCATAATAGTAAGGAAGAATCTGAAGATGAAGGAGAAGTAGATCTTGAGGCAGAACTTGTAAGCGCCTTGAAAGAGCTGAAGAAAGTCAGGAAAGAAAATAGATTGCTTAAGGAAGAGGAACAACGGTTTGAACAAACCATTGTTGACTTGAAGACCAAACTAGAAGAAGCCAAACGAGTTGAAGACTTTCTCACTGAACAACTAATGACAAATATAAGAGAAAAGGAGAACCGTGAGGCTGAGATAGTATCTCTGAAGAACAAGCTGCAAATGAAAAATATCGCAAAGGGTTATGAAAACAGCTCCAAGGTTCTAGAACAA
Source organism: Pseudotsuga menziesii (assembly GCA_001517045.1). Lineage (NCBI taxonomy): Eukaryota > Viridiplantae > Streptophyta > Pinopsida > Pinales > Pinaceae > Pseudotsuga > Pseudotsuga menziesii. Next base: position 80,530 of record LPNX010507014.1, on the reverse strand, counting down.
ATCATCAGCAATCAAAAGTCATTCTTCGACAAGACCGGTATAGGATACAAGCAGAATACAAATGAAGCCTCAAGCTCAATGTTGACAGATAACGAAAAGAAGCCAAGAAGGTATGCAGAAGTTGTCAAGGACTACAAGAATGAAGAAGAGATTGAACGTCAGCCAAAACAACCTGTATCAGAAGAAGGGCCAGCAGAAAGATCAGATCTCAGAAAAGCACCTCCTCCATATATTCCCAGGTATGGATACTTCTTTTATGGGCATTGCTTTACATGTGGAAGATTTGGACACAAAGCTATAAACTATTTTAAAAGAAGAAACTTTGAGACAAGGAATAACCTTGCAAGCCTCAGACGACCACAGTACAACAACAAATTTGATCCCTTGAGATCAGAAATAGAATGTTACAAGTGTAACAACTTTGGACATATAGCTAGAAATTGCAGAATGAGGACACCAACAGTAAGAAATGAGGACACGCCCAACAAGGTATGGATTAAACGCAATAACAACAACTATGAATGTGGTATTGCTCTTCAAGCTCAAAATCACGGCTCTGGAAAATGGTATGTTGATAGCGGTTGCTCTAAGCATATGACGGGAGACAAAGATGCTTTCGTCAATATTGAAAAGGATAAAAGATTTGTATCGTTTGGAAATAACAATTCAGCAAAAGTATTGGGAAAGGGCACAGTAAAGCTCGGAAGTAAAAACTCCTTGGCTGAAAATGTCTTGCTTGTAGATAACATGAAACATAATCTACTAAGCGTCAATCAGATGTGTGATTCAAGGACATGAACTCATCTTCAACTCAAGAGGATGTAAAATAAGAAAGCAAGGATCAAGGAAGTTAGTAGCCACAGCCACTAGGACTCCAAACAACATATACGTGTTAAATGAGATTGAGTCCGAAAAAGGTCACTTGGGAAAAGAAGATGAAAGTTGGCTTTGGCACAGAAGAATGGGGCATATACATTTTGACAATTTGGTCAAAATCTACAAAAACCAAGCAGTTCGAAATATGCCGGAAGTCACAAAACCTGCTAACTCTATATGTGAACAGTGTCAACATGGAAAGCAAACAAGAGTGCATTTTAAGACGAAAGAGCATTCATCTACAAAACCTTTGGAGCTTGTTCATACTGACCTATGTGGACCAACCAAAGCAAAGGATTGAATGATGAAAAATACTTCATGCTACTCATTGACGACTATACCAGGATGACATGGGTATGTCTTCTCAACAGGAAATCAGAAGCATTTGGATGTTTCAAAACGTTCAAGGAACTGGTCGAGAATGAAACAGGGTCACGAATCAAGTGTCTTAGATCTGACAACGGTGGAGAATTCACTTCTGATGAATTCAACAAGTACTGTGAAGAGCATGGAATAAAGAGACAATTTTCAGCAGCCAGAACACCTCAGCAAAATGGAGTTGTTGAAAGAAAGAATAGATCAGTAATGGAGATGGCTCGAACCATGTTGAATGAATCCAAGTTAAATGACAAATTTTGGGGACACGCAGTTCAAACAGCAGTACACATCTTAAACAGAGGATTACTCAAAAACAAAAATGATAAAACTCCCTATGAGCTATGGACCGGAAGAGCAGCAAGTGTACAACACTTCAGAATCTTTGGAAGCAAGTGTTACATCAAAAGAGATGATAAGAAGATTGGAAAATTTGACTCTCGAGTAGATGAGGGCATATTTGTTGGATATTCATCGAAGAGGAAAGCTTACAAATGCTACAATCTGAGATTAGACAAAGTGATTGAAAGCATTAACGTGAAGATAGTTGAAGGAATGCTAACATCATCCAGAGAAGACTCAGAAGAATCAGACGATGAAGAAGAGAAAGGTTCCAAGAAAAGAGGTATGAAGAAAATTAAAATGGAAGAACAACCCGATGAGGATGAAGAGCAACTCATGGAAGATGAAGAACTGAATCAACCAACTGTCGAACAAGAAGAACCAAAAGATCATCCATCACCTAAGAATTGGTACCAAAAGAATCATCCATCAAATCAGATAATTGGTGATAAGGATGCCAAAATAGGAACGAGAAGAAGACAATCTAGAAGAAACGAGCAGGTACACTTCTCTCTTTTGTCCACAACTAAACCTGGAACTTTTGCAGAGGCCAGTACAGATGAACAATGGGTTAAAGCTATGGAAGAAGAACTAGATCAAATCGAGAAGAATGAAACTTGGGAACTTGTTCCGAGACCACATAACAAAAATGTTATTGGCACAAAATGGGTTTTCAGAAACAAAATGAATGAAGATGGACAGGTAATCAGAAACAAGGCTCGATTGGTTTGTAAGGGTTATGCTCAGATCGAAGGAATAGACTTTGAAGAAACATATGCACCAGTTGCCAGAATGGAAGCTATCAGAATGATATTAGCCTACGCTTGCTCCAAAGACATCAAAGTGTATCAGATGGACGTAAAATCAGCCTTTCTAAATGGGGAATTGGAAGAGGTCGTCTATATCGAACAACCAGAAGGATTTCGACTTTCAGAAAACGAGGACTATGTATGCAGGCTCAAAAGGGCCTTATATGGACTAAAGCAAGCTCCAAGAGCTTGGTACACCAGATTGGACAGGTACTTACTACAACAAAACTTTAAGAGGGAAAGTGCAGATAGCAATTTGTACATCAAACAAGACAATGACAGCATACTCATCATTGAAGTTTATGTTGATGATATCATATTTGAAAGTGATAATGATTCACTGAGTCAACAATTTGCTAAGGACATGCCAAAT
>LPNX010507014.1:0-77729 GCA_001517045.1 Pseudotsuga menziesii | reverse complement strand
GACCTTCTTCTTGGGACTCCAGATATCTCAAAGAACAGAAGGCATTTTTATTACCCAGACAAAATACATTAAGGAGATGTTAAAGAAATTCCAGATGGAAGACTGAAAACCTGTGAGTACCCCTATGATCACCGGTTGTAAGCTAAGCAAAGATGATGAATCTAAGGAAGTTGATCAAAGGCTCTATAGGTCAATGGTTGGTAGTCTACTATATGTAACTGCCTCCAGACCACATGTGATGCAAGCTGTTGGACAAGTGGCAAGATTTCAAGCTGCCCCAAAAGAAAATCACATTGTAGCAGTTAAAAGGATCTTCAAGTATCTCAAAGGAACTTTGGATTTTGGACTTTGGTATCCAAAAGGGAATGATCTGACATTGATAGCATATTCAGATGCAGATTGGGCAAGGATGTGTTGACGATAGAAAAAGCACTAGTGGAACAGCTTTCTTTTTAGGTGGTTGTCTGGTATCTTGGTCAAGCAAGAAGCAGACTTCAGTGTCCTTATCAACAGTAGAAGCAGAATATATAGCAGCAGCAGCTTGTTGTACTCAGATTCTTTGGATGAAGCAAACCCTGCAAGACATACACGTGACATGTAATGAACCGATTCCTATTCTATGTGACAATATGAGTGCCATCGGTATCTCTAAGAATCCAGTTATGCATTCCAAGACCAAGCACATTCCAATCAAGTTTCACTTTCTTCGGGAACAGTTCACAGAAAAGAATATCAAGTTGGAATATATTGGGACAAAAGAACAGGTTGCAGACGTTTTTACTAAGCCTCTCCCAAGAGAGACTTTTGTGTACCTTAGAGAAAAATTGGGAGTCATACTATCTCCTAATTGAATTCATCTATCTTCAACAACACTACAATATGATAGGGGGAGCTTGACAAAAGTTCCCTTTGCCATTGATGCCAAAGGGGGAGAAAAAGTTGAAACAAGGTAGGTAAAAGAAGCATGATCTAAGGGGGAGATCTGTGGGGGAGCTTTGGAGTTGTCATCAATGACAAAGGGGGAGATTGTTGACTAAATTGTCATTGATGCCAACAGGTGTGTGTCACTGTGCCTTGGTACGAGCTTCTAAGGGTTGAGTAAGTGACAGTGTCTAAGGAGACCTTTTGATTTTGTCCAAGCCCAAGTCTGAAGCCCTTGGAGCCCTTGGGACATTGCCAAAAGCCCTGTAGAGTGTTCAAGTACCCCTATGTTGCCTTATGGTTTCCTAGTACCACAACCATGCCCTTTTTGTCTTAGATTGTGTCCTTGGTGGGTTGAAAATGTTGTAAGAGTCCAAATGACCCTTTCAGTGGTCATTTGCGTTTGTTAGAGGTCATGGTGCCCTAAGAGAAGCCCAGGCACTCCCACACCTTGATGGTCTTGTTTATGAAGTTGTGGTAACTTAACTAAAGTCCTTAAAACCATTACCTTTGGTCCCCTAGCCTACATCTACCCTATCATTACATAATGATACCTTAGTACCCTTTAAACCTTTATGATGCCTTAACATATCAAAACCCTAAAGTAATAATAGAAATAAAACATACACATGGTTAAGGGTATATTTAAAATAATAATTAAAAGTGTAAAGAAAATATAAATTTAATAAACTTAAAAAAAATAATTTAAAATGTGTATGTTGCTTAAAACTCCTTTAATAATTTAATAAAAACAAATAGTTATTAAAGCATGTCAAATGAAAAAAAAATAATATTTTTTTTTAATTTAACAATATATCCCCCAACGTTGGCCTTTTTTTAAAGTGACACTTTATAGTTACACATTTTCTTAAATATATTTACAAACCTTAAATGGTAGAAGTCGGCCCCATCAATTAATAAAATAATAAAACTTTCTTTAATTACCCTCATGAAGTCGGCTCCTAAGTTCTTTTTTTATCCTCGCCGCATATAAATAAACTAACATCTTGTGACATAAAAAAAAACCATGAATGTGTAGAATGACTGAGGTATCCCGCAGATTGTAGTCTGAGACATGTTTCGTGCTTTTTAGTATGTAATTCGTCGTTTCCTGAAGGCTTTGATTTGAATCTGTATGGATTCATGCGGTACATTTAAAGTTTGTGAAATCTGTTGTGAAAAGCAATCGGATTTTCTTGGTGAAAATTCCAGGCCTTTGTGATGAGAATTTGTTGCTCGTTTTGTACTTCTTTGTCTGAAAATTCATTTCACGGAAGCTTTCAAACCTTTGCGGATCAGGCGTGTACTTGGACTACAATTTTGTAAAAGCTTTTGTGCGGAAAGAAATCAGAAGCAGCGAATTCTTCAAAGACAAATGTTTGGGTGAAGACTTTTACAACAGTCCCGAGCTGTGACAGCAAGAGAGACACCCAAACTTAACACAGAGAGCACCTTATTTTACACTCTTTTTCCCGTTTGGAAGCCTGGTGTTTTCTACTGGTAATTATCTCAGACTTGTTATGACAAAACCAAGTTTCCTAAAGTGAACAGCCTGGCCTGTCTTGGAGTTGCAGCAGTGACATATCCGAACTTCTACAGCAATTTTGCAGCAGTGACATCATTCTCAGACCCAAATTTTTTACAGAATCTTTGCAGCAGTATAGACATATTTTGAAGAAAGTGACAGCCCGAGTTTTCAAGGAAAGAACAGTCTGAAATTGAGAAGGTCTGAGATCCTTCCAGTGGTGAAGACTGTGTACAGTTCAGTCCTTCTCTGATGATTGCTTTGGAGAGTTGAAGTTAAGCTTTATTACTGCTATGAGTATGACCAGCCTGATGTCTGCACACTTCGTGAACAGAGAAGGTATGTAAGAGTATACAGTGTGTACTTGTGAATGTGAGAAAAAAAAAGTGCAAGTAAATGTACATGATATGTGTATAGAACAGTATGTTGAGTGTGCAGTATATGTTTAGTGAAGTGTAGAGGTGTTATGTACAAGCAAAAGTCCAGCAGTGTGTACAAGTGTCTGAATATACAGTGATATACAAGTGTATAGTGGTATATTGATGCATTATATATATATATGATGATACAAGCTATATTGATGAAACAATCCTATACCCTATGATGATGCACTTCTATATAATGAACACTTGGTTATGATGATGATAAGGATGCATACCCTATGATGATGCTATTCACTATGATGATGTCTGAAGATTGTACATGACGAGGATGTATAGAGAAGTGTGTGTGGCTATGATAAGGCTGACTTGGCAGTGAACAGTGAACAGAGGTTATCAGCAGCAAAAAGTTCAACACACAGCACAGATCTATTGAAGGGACAAGCAAGTAACCAGCAGTGTTGATGAGCAGCTTGATCAGCAGCTTTTATGTTTGATATGACAATGATGACATGGGCAGAAAGATGATTTGACAGTGACTAGAGTGCAGAGATTATCAGCAGTAGAGTTTGATGTGTGACAGGTCCACAGGTTCGACAATCTTCTTCTTATCAGGGTGGCAGGACGGGGCAAGGAAAGGAGGTCATAGCCTCCTTCCGGTGGAAGCCGGAAAACTAGGGAGTGGCAGCTTCCTTCAGGTCGTAGCCTGTAAATCAGGGGGTCGTAGCCTCCTTCCAGTTGAAGCTGGAAAATTGAAGTCTATATAATAAGGGAGTTGTTCCTTCCTTCCAGTTATTTCTGGAAAACTATTTTTAAAAAGGCTTTCGTGGTTTTACCCCCAGAACTTGGGTTTCCACGTTAAAAACTATTGTGTACTGTGCATCTTGTTATCTTTATACACATTGATGATGTGCTGTGATTGGTGATCAGCGACCTGCTTTTGATTAAAGTTTTAGATTGTACAAGTACTGATTCACCCCCCTCTCAGTATTTCAACAGTTGTCTGCCCACAACCATCAATTGCCATTGACTGCGTTTGCGGTCACACAGATGGAGGAGAGGAGACTCGTCGCCAAGGAGAGGTGACTGTTGTCGTCGGCATAGAGGAGAGAACCCAACTTGAAACCCTTGAAAATGAAATGTCTCATCGCGTGGATAGGGGATCGCATGGATAGGGTAGAGGATACCCGCCAGCATAGATGTGTCTATTGTCGTGAGGGCAGAGGAGAGGATCGAGCTTGAAACCCTGGAAAACGACCACCACACACCCGACTACAATTAATCCGGAAAAATTGAAAACGGAATATCCTCAGCTCGAGTTAAACTCACCCCGAGGTGGATAGGATCGTTTTGCCGACGAGCCGAGTCAAACTCGCGTGTATTCTGGTTTGACTCGCAATTCCTGTGACTCTAGTATTTTCTTAACCCAAGGTATCAGTATAGAGAGCATATTGATCCAGATCCGATTGGGGAGGTAGCAGATGGATTGTATTCTTGCCTTGAGCGCATGGTCCCAAATGAGGCGGACCAATAGGAGATACATCGACAAATCAACTCTTTCACCGCCGCCATAGGTACCTTTGCCAATAATGTGGCTAAGATTTCAAGAGAGGATGACCAACCAGGTAAACATTTCCATTGTTTGAAACTTTGATTAACTTCTGTTTTTAAAGTTTAAACTGCAATTCTTAAATTATAAATAGTAAATAGTAAATACTGCAATTCTTAGCCAAATTTACAATCGAAATTGTTGAATTAAGTTATTAACTACCTTGACTCTTCACATTTGCAGCACAATGGTGGAAGGCATTTGGTAACCATACTAAACTATTGCAAAGGTTTGCAATTCGGGTCCTGAGTCAAACCTGCAGCTCTTCTGGGTGTGAGCGCAATTGGTCTTTGTTTGAGCAGATTCACACAAAGAAGAGAAACCGTTTAGATCAAAAACGGTTAAACGATCTAGTCTTCGTGTAGTACAACCTCCGACTCAGGCGCAACCAATTGATGAGCAAAAGACCTGATACGGAGCCCATTGTGTTGGATGATATAGATCCAACCTCAGATTGGGTAGTGGAGACCCAACCGCCAGAGTTTGGTGATGACATGGATGTTGAGCTGGAGAACTTGCTAGATGTTCCGTTGGATGCAGATCCTTTATTGTCGATGCCATCAGTTCATACATGTGTAGATGCTGAGAGAGCAGTGCCAGGCATGGTGGGCACTAGCTGATCAAGACCTCGTACTTATAGTCGTCGACGACGTCAACATTCAGCCAGTACTACTACTTCATTAGGAGATGACTTTGATCCTGAGGAGCCCAAGACTGAGCTAGATCGTGATGCATTTGCCAGTCCTTATGGTTCTTCTTCTAGTTCTAGTTCTAGCAGTGGTGCTAAGTTTGATGATGATCATTGATGATGTATTATGTAGTTGATTATGTAGCATGTTCTTTGGACTCTCCAGGCCATATAGCCTTTACTATATAGGGCCTAGCCGCCTAGGCCTCATGGATTATGTATTTTGTTCTAGTATCCTAGATATGTTACATGTATTATCATTTATGTATTGCACAGAGTACAATCACAGACTCCAGATTACAATACACTTTGTGCCATTTTGATATATTAACTCTTATATGGTATATACATGAGCAGATTTTGGTTATTTTATCTTCAATGCCTTGGAATCATGGATTATAATCTTGAAAATGTTGTTTTTCTTTAAAATTTAAATATGTTATGTATTTTTTAGCAACCGATTCATTAAATTCAAATTGGTCGATTTATGAACGATTCATTACCGATTCTGATTCCAATTCTGAGTTGACCCTCGACCGATTCCGAGTCCGATTCCGATTTTTAAAACTATGGTCAGTACTACTAATATAAACATATCCCTTTGTTCGGTTGTCATTGATCTAGTCAATTAGTGAGGTCAACCAATTGTGTACGTATCAGATCTTTTTATCATCTTTATCACTTTGATGGTCAATGAACTCCTACAGCCAAGATTAAAAAATTTCAAACCCTTACTGTTACTTTGGCAATATTGAAACCCATATCTTAGGATCATGTAGACTCTATTGGCCTCCAAAACAGAGTTAACTATAGCCTAAGCTCTGATACCATGTTAAAGTTTTAGGGTTAGGTCAGGTTTTAACATAAAAAATATACTTAAATGCATAAACAAAACCAGATTCAGGATAGTATTGCTCTAATAAATTTAAACTGCAATAAAATCAAACATAATTTTCATCTCTTTCAACTTTAACACTCCATTGGTCACTATGTTAAAGTTGATCCTTGAGATGGTTCACCAAATGCCATGTACAGTAGCAAAAATGATAAAATAATGTACAAGAGATATCAGCAGTAAAGTTCGTAACAATTATTTTGAATCATCCTTATACTCGAATACTTTTAGTCTTTGATCTTGTCACCAAAGGGAAAAGTCAACTTGGTAAACAAATGGCATACCTTGAGAGAGAGAGAGGATTAAATCAAAAGGAAACAGACCTCAGATTCTTGGTCAACAGGAAGAGAAACTTCAATTCAATACTCAGGCTTTAGCAATCTAGTCATATCTAGTACAGGCACACTGACAAAAGACACACAGTCACCCTAGGTAAGAATATTGTCACACTGAGCTCTGACACAGTCACACGATGCAGTGACACCCAGTCAAGGATACAATCACGCTGAGTGGTGACAATCAATCACGCTGGAAGGAGACAAGCCAACACGCTGAGCAGTGACCCATAGTCACGCTGACAAGAGAATATACTCACGCTGAGGGAGACAACAGTCACGTTGAGGGGAGAGTCAAGCAGAGTAGTGATACACACAATCACACTGAAGGAGACAACAGTCACGTTGAAGGGAGAGTCACGATAGGGCAGAGACTCGGTCATGCTAGGGTAGAAACTCAGTCACGCTAGTGCAGAAAAAGGGTAGTCACGCTGAGCGGAGGACCCACAGTCACGCTGGTGAGCATAGACGAGGTCACGATGGTGCAAGTCATGTGGAGCAACAGGTAAGCACAATCACACTGGTGACAAAGACACGCGAAAAGTCACATGGAGCAGCAGGTAAGCACAATCACGCTGGTGACAGAGACATACGGTCACGCTGGTGCAAGTCACGTGGAGCAGCAACACACAGTCACATTGATCAGGGAGAGACACACGATCACGCCGAGGCAAGTCACGTGGAGCAGCAAGTTAGCATAGTCACACTGGTGAGAGAAGCACAATCACGTTGGTGACAAGGAATCAGATCCAGATAGATGATTAAATCAAAACCTTTAAATTTATAAACTTGACAAACCTTAAGTTAGGGAACTAAAGGTCCAAAGATAAAATATAAAAAAATAAAAAGTACAAAATAAAATCATAAAAATAAAGTGGTCCAAATAAAACCATAAAATAAATGATCCAATGGTCTTATTATAAAACCATAAAATAAATGGTCCAATGGTATTGCAATAAAACCATAAAAGAAATGGTCCAACGATATTATAATAAAACCATAAAATAAATGGTCCAATGTCCTTATGATTAAACCATAAAATAAATGAAGTTGACTTAGGATAGTGTACCAATAGACAAAAATAAAAGCCATTAGGTAAAAGTCATCATAACAAAGGTACACACAATAAGAGTGCTAGGACCAAGTAAGATAAAGGACCATAAGTCAACCAAAGGGGGTCACAATAAAACAACCCTCATACCCATAAGATCAAGGTGAACCATAAAGGTGGACACACGACTCCAAGACCAAAGATTTTAATCTTTTCTCTCTCTCAAGGTACATTGTTTTATATATTTTATCATCACTATATAAGGGAAAGATCCAAATTGGATGATGTGATCCTTTGGTCTTCAATACTGCTCCTAAGGGTTAGTTGCTAACTTGCTAGTGACATCATCAAGGGGTGGCCAATCCCTTGAGAAACAACCTAGCAATAACCAATTAGGAGAGAGGACATCACGAATCATCGTCTTGGTCTATTTGACCAAGATTCACCTAGTTAACTGACCAAAAGTTCTCCTATAGGAATTGCTTGGTCCCAGACCAAGAATCTGCCCAATCCCATACGAGGAAGTCTCTATCTCATCCTGCAGGATTTGCTTGGACATCGTGTCCAAGAAACTGTCTGGTCCCAGACCAGAATACCCTAGAGACATATAGGGACCCTAACAACATGTTAGGGACTTTGCTATGGCATCAACCTGCTTGGTCCCAAACCAAGAACCCCAGGAGACTATTGGGGGCCCTAGGATACCTTCTAGGGTCTTACTTTGCCCTAGTTAACTGAATAGGGTACCATCCTCCCTAAGAATGGGTCTCGCAGTTGCACTAACTTTGACAGTTAGAGCCCATAAAAATGCCTCATCGGTATATAAAGAAGTGTCTACATATTGAAGAAACTACCGATTGAGGAATCTGTCCCACGCATAGGTGCTAACAAATTACGAATTGTATGTGCAACTTTACAACTGGGATTGACTTTAATCCTAATTTAGGACATGTGGGACCAAATGAACAATAGACCTGGCACCCTTTGGATGCCAAGGCAGGATCAACAACCCCATTAGCAAATGTTCAACAACTTAACAGTTGTCAAGCACATATAGAGAAGCATGGCTAAGCTAGGGAGATCAGTCAAGGTGTTTTGATATCACTTAATCAGTATAAATTTTCCCTACTCCAAATTTTGCATCTGATCACCATTTGTGAATAATATCCAAGGCGCTCTTGTACAGGAATTGGGAAATAAGCCTCATAAGGAGAGCAGTCTTTAGGAGAACACTGCATGCATGAAAATGTTTTGTTTGTTTATTGTAAACAATTAATACTACTTATCAATTTTGTAAGGGAACTAACCCCTACAAATGTTACAAATGGAGAAGATATCACCAGCAAGTGGTGATCTCATTTTTTACTGTGCAGGTAATGTCTTCTAGCTGCTGCTGCTGCTATAATTAGTTGATGCCTACTTGTTTTACAGTGAGGAATTATATCCTCCCAAATGTGTGTTGAAATTCTTCAGTGCATTCTAACAGTCCTACTATGATTTATAACCTATCTAGGAAAACAGAAAACTGAAATCTCTATCAAACTGCTATTTAAAATCTAAGAGATATTGAAACACATCCCATTGAAGAAAGTAACAGCAAGCACACAGATCTGAAACTTCAATCACATTGCTGTTTGTTACTCTTGAAAACAGGAAATACACTGAAAATTTCAAACTTTAGGATTCACCCACTGCTTCTACAGTGAAACCCTGAATGAATAAAGCTTATATGGTTATACCCCTGCCTTCTCCTTTATACTATATAGACTAGGAAGAAGAGAAGGTACAATGAATCTGGGTTCATGCAAAACAGCACCTTAATATAAATAAACTTATAAACCTAAACCTTAGATCTATTCCTAACCTTGGGATTAGTGCCCTCAGCCCACATGAAGGATTTATTCATAGAAAAGTGCACACACTAGAAGAGAGTGCTAGTATGCATGCATGCATTTCTTTCTTCTAGACATATGTGCCCCGTCTATTCTTGGAAACTTTCCACATGCAAGCACCCTAACTAATTGTGCATGCAACTTCTCACCAAAGCAAAACTCGGAAATAGAACTGAACTGCTAAATCATCTAAACTTGAACTGAACTGACGATGGTGCATGCATGCACCCTCTATCTCTCTCTCATCCATAAATGCCCCTACACTCTCATTCACTGCTGTACCGATCTGTTGAAGGAGAGCGTACTGCTGCTGTTGTACATACTGTTGTACAGAATCTTTTCTGGAGTACCTTCTCTGCATGCACCCAAATCTTCTCTACATGCCGCTTCCATTAATGGCACTCTGCTGGACATTTCTGAGGTACTAAAAATGCAACACTCCCTCTTACTGCAAAAAGTGTTCTCTGCCAAACGGACGATACTCCCTCTGCATTGGGAATCTCCCCTCTACTAGGGGCTTGGTCAAATAGTTGACCATCAACAAACCTGAAGAAGCATGATTCTGTATCACTGCTTCCTTTTGTGCTCTGAACTCTCTTCAGAATCTTCAAGGTGAAATACTTTTGTACAAGGAACACTGCATCAGCAACTTGCCAACCTCCTTTGTCCGTCATGCCATCTTCACTAGCCAAAATCTTCTTGCACCACATTATGAACTGTTCTGGACTTCTAGCAATAGTGAACTTAACTGTATATAGGGCCAAGACAAGTATATCAGATCTACCAAATAACAAATTGAAATCTGCACCAAACTCATAACAGCCCAACATGAGTACAATCTCATTGATACCAAAATCCAATATCAGTGGTGCATGCATCAGCCCATCCAGGGCAACGCGCTCTTCCTGGGAGAATCCTCTGGAAACTAGAGCAAGAGTCATCAAAGTCAGCTACCTCTTGCTCAGAGAACCCTTTTGTAACAACCTTCTCAACTCTGGAGGAACCCTCCTCCATCATGGCATCTTCCCATGGCTGCTCAACTGGATCTATGAGTACCTTGTAAAAGCCACCTTTTCACACTCCTTTGGCTAAAACTCGACCAGATCCATGGCTATTGTCTCTGATGGTGACTTGTGGACCATCAAACTCAGCCAAACAATGTAAATTTTCATGCAAGAAACTGAATGCAAACTTAAATCAGGAACATACAAGACAAAATCTAACTCAAGAACATCACCTTAAGGCATTTAGAAAAATATGGAGCCCAATCCCTTCACAAGATACGTGGCATCAGCACCCAACACCACAAGAATTCCTCCCTCTTGCTCTTTAAACCTGCTCAAAGTCTTTTTGTCACAAGTCATAAGCCTCAAAGCTCCACTATCCACATACCATCCAACTCCTAAAATTGTGTACATGGAAGGACTAGACACCATGGCAAAGTGGGTATCTAGCTTGGCAATCAAACTATCCACATCAAAACCATCTACACCCACTGCAAACTCCTGTTATTGCTGCTTACCCTTTCCCTTCTTCTTCTTAGGACAATGAGTGGCATAGTGATTGTGTTTGTTGCACTTGAATCATTTGATATGACTCAAATCTTCTTCCCCTGGAATGAAGAATCTAATTCTCCCCCCCTCCCCTTTTGACCCCTCCTGGGTTGTCCTCTCCTCCCCATCCTAATGAGAACTAGGTTTGGTATATCATCCTCATCCTTGTTACTGGTTGAGACTTTCTCTAGTCTCATCTCCTCTCCAATGAAAGCATCCCACAACTACTCAAAGTTGGGAAACTTCTCTTGACCACCAACTGCACCAAATTGATCTCTTAGCTCTGCTAGCTTCATCATATAGTTAGCTACTATATCTGCTTTGCACATGCCAGTTGTGGTGAGCTTGTTCCTAAGGAACATCTTCCTAGATATGTTCACACTCTAGTGCAGAATGTTGATGTTTTGTAGCTTGGACAGGTATTTCCATGGATGGGTGTCTTACCCATGGGAATCATCCCTATCACCTCTCATGTACTTAGGAAATTCACTTTATTTAAAGGACTTTATAATTAATTGGGGTTAATTTGGAGAAAAACCTAAGTTTTGGGGCTTTAGTGATTTAAGTTAATCAAATGAATCTTAGCCCTTGATCTCAAGTGGATGAAATCTAATCTTGGCCATTGAAGTTGAGGTTTTGGTTCAACCCAAAAGTATAAAAGGGGGCTAAAGGGAGACGAGAAAGTCACAAGAGAGAGACTCAAGCATTGAGTGAGAATTAGGAGGACATTCTGATTTTCAGTCTCTTGGAACAAGGGTGAAGGACTTTCATCCAAGGAGGAGAGAAGAAGGGATTTTTTATTTCCAAGGCTAGAAGAGAAGGGACAGTAGTCCAGGAGCAACATGCAGTTGTACCAACATGGCAGAGGTAGCTGATCAAGAAAAAGCTGCAGTGTAGTTGTACAGATTCTGTACATCCAGACAGTGCGGTGCAGCAGCAGCAGAAAATTAATTTTTGGGGGTTCTTTTTGGGTTTTTTCATGGATATTTCCAGGGCAAAGTTTTAGCTGATTTTGGTATTTTGAAGGTGTTACCGGTTGAAATGGAAGTCCAAGCCACCAGCAAGCATATGCAGAGAAAGTGACCACTGTCACCTCAGTCACTTCTCCTGACTTCTTCGGAAGCATAAGCCTCCTAGGGGAGAACCCTAATTCAACTCTGGAGAAGACACTAAACACCAAAGAATACGTCTTACGAGGTTGTTAATGAACAGTGCCTTATTGGAGTAAAATCATAAGAGTGGGAAAGGAATGTACTAATGTGTTCGCAATTCCTTCAATGATAAGCAAGTAATTAATAAGAAATGCAATGTTATCATACAACCTTATAAGCGTATGTATAGCAGTATAATGTCAGTAGCTAATTTAAGTGTTACAACAATAACCATGCATTCATCTCATTAATATGCCAAGTCTGAAAACAATATTGCATTTATTAGCAGCAGTAGTAACTTAGTATAAGGAACAATTGTATGACCTTAATGTGTACATACAGTAATGTGCAGCAGAATATACCAGCCTTATGTGGTTAGTTAGGCATTCGTTTTAGCATAAGAACCAAGTCCATTTAACCATATAATTACCAAGCAATCAATCCAATCCTAAACCATGCAACATACTGTAAGTGTGTTCGTGTGCAGCTTGTGTGAATGATAAAGAGGAAGCAAAACAGTACACCTTTAATCCTAAACTAGCAACCAGCATGTGCATTTAATCAGGCAATTGCATTAACCTCTGATAATGTTGTAGATTGTACAGGAAGATAAAAGCAGAGATACACACAGCCCACTACATCATCCCTCATTAATTAAATTTTTGCATGAAATATAGTAAGTATGAATACAATCATTAGCAGCAATACACAGACCAATCAGTGCTCCACTTGGTGACAAACATTAACCAAATGTGTAATCTTCTAACCTTTTATTGGTTTGTTTGTGTGCAGGTGTTAGGCAGGCAAGGTATGGGAGGGCTACCACTGTAAAGGGCAGCCCTGTAGGGTAATAAAAGGATGTCACAAAGTGTGACCGTGAACTATTAGCAGCCCTAGGAAACGGAACCGGAGGTGAGGAGAGGGGACTTTGGAGGCCAGCGAGGTGAAGAAAGGAATGGAGGAGGCTGCTAGCAACCTGGGAAGAGGTGATCGAGGGTAGGGCAGATTGGAAGAGAGCTTTAGGACTGTTGCAATAGCAGAAAGGTGGCAGCTTGAGGAGAAGGTAAGGGCAGCAAGATAGGGAGTGGCCTTAGGGTACCTAGGGCGAGTGTTTAGAGGGCAGCCTAGGTAGGGGAATGGCCTAGCCAAGGTTGCAGCAGACTCTTAGGGTGGAACAAAAGGGCTAAGAGAGTCTGGGAGATAGCAGCAAGGGTAGTTTAGGAAGAAGGAAGGGGGAGAGAAGGGCAAGCGAAGGTTAGAGAGGGTAGTAGGAAGGGTGGTGAGGTAGGGAAAGGTTGCAGCGAAGTTTACGGAGGATAACAACCAGACTGTTAGGGCTGCGATGGTGAAGATTAGGTCTGGTTAGGGATAACCCTAACCTAGTTTTCCACTAACACTAACCCAAAACTAACCTAAAGGACTAAACTAATTAACACTAGAGGTTTTGATGAAGAAAAGGGTGAAAACCAAGGGAAGTCTACCCTAGCACAAGCCCTACCCAACCTAGGGCTTCTAGGGAGGATGGCTAACCTAGTGAGGAAGAGTTCCTAATTCAAACAACTAGCCTAGAAAAACTAAGGAGAAACCCTAGGGAACCCTCACAAGGAGACGTGCCTCAGATTGCTAAGGGGACAAGAAGGATGGTAATGGCCTATCCTAGGAAAAAGTACAGCGCTAGGACTACCACTTAGACTTGAACGTGCATCATCAACCACCATTCAAACAAAGAGATGAGAAACCTGACCTCTTTGTGCTCGTATTCAGCCAACAAATCAAAACATCAACACGCAAAGAACTTCACCAAAGAATTACCAGAAAAAGCTTGTATTAACCCAGAAAAACCTCCTCAAGAGGGGCGCATCCATCCAAAGAGCCCTAGCAAGGGTAAAACAAGTGCATAGTTTATTATCCCATAAGTTTTGTCTTTAAATTGAAAGTGAGGAGATCTATTTATATGATCTCACACTCACTATTTACAAAATATCCAGGCCTACATGCCTTAAAATAAGTCAACTTGAAATTATAAGATGTCAACTGAAAATTAAAAGATAATAATAATAAAATATAGCCTAACCTAGGCTCAAGGTAGGCTACCTGGGGTATTTGTACCCCTAGGTGCCAAAATACGCTCAAATAAGCGAATCACTCTAAACAAAAGGTTGGAGTGAGTTGGAGGGAGGGCGTTATACCCCATCTAACCCCTAAAATGTTGTAAAATCCCTCAACACCCTCCTCAAAGCATCAAAAAGGCCTGGCATGGAGGATGTCTTCCTCTGAGGAGATAAGGCTAGGGAGAGCAGGCGCCAACAATTTGAGAGGCCAGTGTTACATTGCACCTGTACCCAATGCACCTTCAGATGTGCCTTAGGAAGAGAGAGGCCATTATTTTTACTAGGAAGGGTGTTATTTAGCAGTGGTGGTCATGGTCGAGCCCTTTGGTCCTTCCTTTAGGAGTACTATGGCTTAATGGCAATGTTGACTGCCCTTTGTTGGGGTTTTTAACCCTATGGTTGGTGTTCAGGGATCCTAGGGGTTGATCACTAGGTCACATGACCCCACACTTGTTTCCTTGCACCAGGTGACCTTTCCTTCAGTTGTGAGACCTTAGTCTCCCTTCATAGTCACCTTAGACACCCTCTTGGTCCCTCAACTGACTAGCGCACTCTCTCCTTGGCCTCCTTCCATAGATGACGTCATCCTTCCACCCAGGTCGTATTGTTACTTTGGAGGGGCCGTTGAGGGATTTACAGCATTTTTGGGGTTAGATGGGGCATGACGCCCTCCCTACAGCTCACTACAGCCAATTGTTCGGAGTGATTTGCTTATTTTTAGCAGTTTTGGGCTGTTAGAAAGTGGCAACAATGAAGGTCTTCTAGCATTGCATGTGTCCTTGCATGCTAGGAAGACATTAAACAGGAAGCCAAATGTATTTAACATGATTTTCCTAAATTTAGATTTAGGTAAATACATTAATTATTCTAATTTGATTTTGACTTAATGGAATCACTTTTATAAAGTGAAAAGTGAAATAATTTAAGTGATGGCTAATCTAATCTTGGTCATTGATCTCATCGGAGGGTCACATCCATTGATCTATAGTGAGGGTTAGGGTTTCTCTTAGCCATTGAGTTAAAAGGAGATTTGGTGGAGAGGACACATACACAGGAGAGATACAGATAGAGAGAGAAGTTAGAAGGAGAAGTTTGCTGAAAAGACGGAGGAACACTCATCCAGGAGATTCGCAGAGTTACCAGGCAGTGCATCGGACTGTACAGATCATGTAGAGGGAGAACCGTACATAGCAGAGGAGGGTTGTACAGCTGCCGTACGGATTCTGTACAGCTGACGCAGGAGGGTCATACTGCTGATGCAAAGACCATACAGCTGCGCAGGGGCCGTATCTTGTTGCTGGGGTTTTCCCAACGATTTTGCAGAGGATCAGATTTGCCAGGTTGGGTGTATTATCTACTGGATTGTAATTGTTCCATATCTTCTTAATAAAATTTCAGATTTGACTATTGCACCGGTTTTCCCATCTTGGGTTTTATTCAAGGGTTTCCATACCCAAAACACTGTGTCTATATTTATGTGATGTTGTTGATGTTTCTCAGTGTTTACATTCCACTGCAATAGTAGTAAAATAAATTAATGTGTGATTTTCAGTAACAATTAAATATACTGTTTGGCCCTAGTTTGAGTTTTAAAGAAAAATTTACACATCTGAGGAAAATACCCCAGGTAGCCTACTTTAAGCCTACTTTAGGCCATTTTTTAATAATTTTATATTATTTTATGTTAAATTTTAAGTTGACGTTTTATAATTCCAAATTGACATTTTAAGGCATGTCGGTCTGGATATATTTGTAAAGTGAGTGTGAGAAGGTTATTTATAAGCCTCTCCTCACTTCATTTGAACATAAAACAAGTGGGATTAAACATTATGCACTTACTTTACCCAACTAGGGCTCTTTGGAAGTGATGTGCACCTCTTGAGGAAGATGATTTTCTAGGTTTGATGGCAATTTCTTGAAGTTCTTTGGTTCTATGCTCTTGCTAAAGGTGATGCTTTGATTTGTTGGCTAAGCACTTGCACAAGGAGGTATCTAGAGCTTTTCTTGATCTCTCTTTGTTAAATGTTGATGAATGATGCATGTTCATGGATTGAATGGTAACCATTAGAGCTACATTTTGTCTTGGCTAGGTCATTTTTCAGACTTTAGTCACCTTGGTTCTTAGAAGTACGTCCTTTGTAGGGATCCTTCTAGGGTTAGAGCCTTAGATCTTTAGTTTGTTGCCAAACCTAGGAAAATCTTCTCAAAAGGAAGGCTGGTTACTTCCTTAGATGCCCTAGGGTTAGAGTATGATCTAAATCCTTGTCCCAAAACCTCTTCTCCTTCAAAACCTTGCATAGATAGATTGCATTTGCATGTTAGATTAGGTTAGTTAGGGCTGCATTTTTGTTAATAAAACCCTAAAAACTCCTAAACCAGGCCTAGCATCCTCCCTTTTCCTCTTTCTTCTACGTCACCTTACCTCCCATGGCTCCCTCAACCCCTCGGCCTGCTATCCTCCTTCCCTCTTACAGCCCGCAGCCTCCTTTTTGGGTTATATCCCACCCTCGACCTGCCTCAATTCCACCTCGGCCTCCCTCTCTAGGGCTCGGCCTTCCCTTTCTGCCCTCAATCCTCCATTTTGAGGCTTGTCTCACCTCAGTCATCCCCTAAACGTCCTCTCCCTTCCCTCTCCTACCCTCGCTTGCCTTTACTTCCACCTCAGGGTTGTTCTCTTGCCCCCTTTGCACCCTCGGTCCTCCATTTTTAAGGCTGGTGCAGCACTCCTTACACCACCCATTGGCCCTCATTCACCTTTCTCTGTTCTATTTCAGGCTGTTACAGCCTTGTTTAAAACCTATACAGTTTGCAATCTCATTTGCAGACTGTCCCAAGCACTATTTCAAGGTCTCCAGTTCCAACAACGTCGAAAACAAACAAATGGTTGGCAAAAAAGTTAGAATTATGATGTATAACATGCATTGAATGCACACTGCCTAGAACTCTTCCTATGATTACATTTCAGACTTTGTTTGCAGACACAAACTTTACTTTATTTTTGTTTTGTATGGGCAGTCCTATTGCTAACTGACAAACGTTTTGGAAGGTGCTTGATATTCATATTTGGATGAATTTGAAATAATGTATACTGATGAAATACATTGAATGCTGGCACACTTTTAGGTTGTCTTACTGCTTTATGTTATACCAGACCTATTGGAAAGTAATTGGCTGCTATACTTGTACTGAATGACACCTTGTTGAATAAGTTGATAGTGGTCACTTATTTGTCAAGAATAAATATACTACTGAAGCTGATATATTGATTGCACTTACAATATTTATGTTTGTTTATATAGTATGTCTTCTTCATTCTTTAAATTGACTACATAAAGGCACTGGTCTCTAACTCACTTTTGCATAGAAGACATATTCTCTTTGCCCCTAAGTATTTTGTAGGTCATCATAAGGGCCCTCCCCTTGGAGGTTGCGACTTTCAAAGAAGTTTGGATAAGTGACTAAGGTGACAGTGGTCGCTTCCTCCTTCATATGCTTACTGGTGACTTGGCCTGTTATTTCATCCGGTAACACTATGGAATGAAAAAATAAAACTAAAAACAATAAAAATAATTAAAACTCATGTTACCGATTACATTCAAGTATTTAATTAAAAGTAACTAAAAATGTTATGTTACTCAATTGATAGTGAAAAAACAATTAAAACTTTGTAATTAGATGAGTTTAATTCTTCTACTCTATGGTTCGAGCGTGATCAAGATGCATTAGGAGATCAAGATGATCTTGACAATTGAAAATTTTCATATATTTTTTAATTTCTAAAATTTATAGTTATTCGAACTTAATGTCAAATTTTATCACCAAATTTTCCATTGTCGAATTTCAAGGTCTTTGAATTCGAACACGAACTTGAACTAGGTGACTTAGTATGTATTATTATCATCCCCAACCTATCATCCCCTGAAAAATTGGGGGTGCACTGTAACCGTCTCGGGGTCTTGTCCCCACCGTTCCCCCGTCCCCAAAGCTAGTGTAACATAGGAGGACTACTATGGGAAATAAATGACTCAAACAACTACCCAAAGGTGTCGTTAAGGCTTACATCAAAGGTTACACCACAGGTTTCCACAAGAGAATATTACACATCCTAACATCTCCCCTTAATATTGACTATAAGAATAATATGAAATACATTAAGAAGAGGAGGAAGATGACGCTACATCATAGTGAATATGTTTTAGTGCCATAAGAGAAAAGAACAAAGTTGGATACTAAGTGTAGGAAATTGTTGTTTGTTGATATAGTGACCAACAGAGGGCTTACTAGTCGTTAGATGTGGCTACTTACAAGGTAAAAATCAGCCATGGAATCATAGTAGATAAAAGTGAAGGGATTTTTCCGCCTAATTTAATTCTGGAATCTGATATGAAGTTTGTTGCTAGTGTTGTTTTAAGGCTTGCTATTGCTAGAACTCGTCCTTCAAGTGGATATTTTAGGTACAATGGCTGTCACCTCCAATGCTCCTCTTACTTCAGAGTTGGTGCATGCTACCTCCAAAGAGGTTGGGATCATTTGCACAAGTCAACTCAGCTATATACTAGCATTTATGCCCAAGACAGTGTTCACAATCTACATATTTCTTCCACAAAAGCACACCAAATGTAGGCTTTATCAGGTTTGGCGTATTGAAATATATGTTATAATGGCCATATCATATACTGAGGAAGCTAAGTCACCTGACANAATCACAATCATATTATGAGACACATAGATATCATAGTCATAGATCAAGATGTCAATACTCATGAGTCAAAACCATATTTCTCATTAAGTCATGAAAATAAAAAATGTATACAGTATAATCATATAATGTATTACATAGATGTCGGAAAGCCGTTGGCAATAGTAAATACAAAAAGGTGTAGATCAAAGTAGAAGAATGAAGAGTCTCATCTATCAATAGTCCTCATCCCCCTCCATGTTTGAATCAACAAACTCATCACTGCTCTCCTCCTCCTCCTCAACCATGATAGGATCAATATCTGTTGGTGTGGAGGATGACCCCTCCAAAGGATCACTATCATCAAATGTCACCGGCTCTAGCACTAGTACTATTGTCCAAACCCATATCATCAGGAAAGACATCCCACATCTTTGTCTTTCCCTTCACCCACTCCTCCCTCTTCCTGTAAATAAAACGAAGGTTGGTGTGCACATACACCATCGTCTCTGCTCTGGACTGCTCAAGCCTGCTCTTCTTCAAACTGTACAAGTTGCCATATGTGCTCCAATTCCTCTAACAACTAGAAGATGATGTAACTTGAGAGATGATCCTCAAGGCTAGCTTCTGTAGAATAGGGCATGTTGCCCCATGAGTTGCCCACCAATTATAGGGCTTCTTAACTCCCCTATCTCCAACCACATCATAGCCTCCAAATCTCCCAGTAGCACAGGAAAACTCTACAAGCCCGCGTCCACCTCATCAAGTAAGTCTCTATCCTGAAATAGCCGCATAAATGCTATCTTCCTCCCCTGTGAAATCTCTCCATCCATGTGAGGAGCGACTCTATGTGAGGTCCCACCAATGAGCCATTCCTGACTGTAGAACTTGGGGTTCAAGGAGTGGGCCAAGCAATGCAAAGGTGTACAATTCTTATCCCACCTGGAGATAAGAATATCCTGAATGGTGGACCATAAGTTCTCTGCTGATGTCTCATACTTAGGACACTCATTCTCCACAACAATGGTCCTCATGGACTCAATCATGGAATCCCACCCCTCCTAAACATCCACTAGGATGGGTTGGTCCGTGTCTACAAAGCCCAACAAAGATATGAGTGGCTCCATGATCTTAATGGTAAGATCCACCCTCTCCCACCAAACATCATCCAATACTGTGTCCTTCACCTTTTTTGAAGCACTTTGATCCATCTTTCTCCAGAAAGACCAATACGCTGAAATCACCATGGACCCAAGAGCAGTTTTGACCTCCTTCAACCTCTTGAGCATGATGAATGAGGAAGCAAACCGAGTATCTGCAATCTTCAGCAATGAAAGATATGTGTACTCTTTGTAGATGGTGAGGGCATTTGTATGGTTTTGTACAAAGTTACGGATATGGCCTGCATCCTCAATAATGTTGCCAATCCATGTCACATCTGAAGAAATGGATTTGAGTGCTAAGTTCAAGGAATGGACAGTGCAAGGTGTCCAAAAAACCTGTCAGAGCAAAAAAGACAAGTATAAATGACTCTACAACACTAACAAGTTAACAACTCAAATCATTAACAATGAAAGGTGTCTTAAATGAAAATACCTGTGGATATTTAGTTTCCACAATCATGCCAGCGGCCTTGCAAAAAGGTGCATTGTCCGTGATGATTTGTACACAAGAATCAACACCTACTTCTTCAATGGTTTTGATGAATAACTCACGCATAAAATGTGCATCCTTGTATTTCCCAAGAGCATCCAGCGCTTTCAAGAACACCGGTCAATTTTGGGAAGATACCATGAAATTGATGAGTGGATGGCGTGCTGGATATGTCCATCCATCGGAAACAATACTCACTCTAGATGAGGGCCATGTTGCTATAATTGGCTCAAGAATTTTGTCCACCTCCTTCTTTTCCTTAACCAACAATGTGGTTCTAAGCTTCTCCGAACCAGGAGGCACATAATCAAATGGAGCTCGTTCAGTGAGACTTCGACACATCTCAAAAAAAATGGTGACCGTGCAACATTGAATGAGATGAAGTTGAGGTAGAAAAAGAATGCAATGGTGAGGTCTACCTCTTCTCGTGCCTCTTGTTGGAAAATCTTATCCATTGGACCACATGGCCTCTTTTTTGCTAGATGTGTATCACCTCTACTAGGTGGAAATGGACGCCGAATTGTAGAGGGTTTCCTTAAGAATGGAAAAGGATCCTCATCCTTTTTCTTGCTTGCTACTGCTACATTCCCTAAGCCTTCTTGATCCTCCTTTTCCATTTCTTTCCTTTGGATAACACTCACACCTTTACATGAAGAAATCCCACAATTAGGAAGGCCCAACAAATTGCTCTTGACTCGGCAGTATGTGCTCTTGAAGTCATTCTTGCAAAAATTGCAAGTCCAAGACACATTGCCTCCCCCACCTAGCTTTTCCCCAGGCCCTTCTTTCCTAGTCACATACCTCCACAAAGGGTATTTCTTCTCTTGGGGTTGTTGTCTTGCTAAAACGGGGTTCAATGGAGCATAAGCTCCACTAGCAGCAAATGGAGCACTAGCAAGAGGAGTAGAAGAGCTTGTGTTTGGAGGAATAGGAGGGGAGACAATAGATGGGGCATTTCTCCCTCTCCTTTGCCCTTTAGCTCCTCCCCTAGCTGAATGAGACATTGTTCTTCTTGCTTGATGGTTGAACTTGCAATCCACCCAACCAAATCCACCTTCGCTTGCAAAAAAAAACCTTCCAAAGCCTTTAGCACCCTTCCAAAGCCTTTAAATCCTCTTCACCTGCAAAAAAAACCCTCTTAGAGATCTCCCACAAATTGGAAATGAAACAAAAAAGTGAGAAAAAACGGGTTTTTATGGGCCCGACCGTCATTTTCGTGTCCTGTTTTCGGGACACGATTGGACAGTGCCCGGACACGCGTGTCCGAACACGGGACACGATTGACAGTCGTGTCGGACACGATCTGTCAACGTGTCCGTGTCTAACAAACGGACACAGGACATGTGGCCCTAAATGGACGTGTCTGGTTTCTTAGTTAGGAAGTTTAAAGTTAGGATTACTTTAGGCTTTAATAAAGTCAGTGTAATAAAGAAATATTATAAAGTTAACTCATTGTAATATTAAGTCATAAATGTTAAGAATGTGAAACGAACATCCACTCTTAATGAGACTACGGAAATGACACTTTAGACAAGGTATCAATTAGTTCGAATTGTTCTCTCTTCCAATTTGTTGTGAATCTGCACTTGTGTATACAAGTTCTGATAAAGACTTATCCATAGCAAAAGAAGTTATTTTCTCCAATTTATTGGTCCTGTTCTCAATTTCTGTTGATTTTTCTGAGCAGCATCGAGAGCCACTCTCTTCGGAGAATGAGGACACCTGGTCCAGGACCACAGTGTAGACTCAACCCAGTGTTGAGTGACCATTCTGTTGAATGGTAGATATTTGGTCCTTGACCATGATATAGACCTAGCTTTGCCCTGGGTAGACTCAACCCAGTGTTGAGTGACCATTATGTGGAATGCTAGACATCTGGTCCGGGACCACGATGTGGACCAGTCTAGTACTGGTAGACTCACCTTAGTTCTGGGTAGCCATTCTCTTGGAGATTGGAGGCACCTGGCCTGTTACCAGGAAGGCACTATAAGCCCTAGACTTGGTCTAGGCATGTGTGACACTCTGACCCTTGATCGATGGGCTTTGTGTACTTCTCCAAGGCTTAGCTACCCTTGGTTAAGTTACCCTAGTACCTAATCTTGGTGTCACACAAAGTGTGAGATAAAAGCATTAGTAATTCTCTTAGTTTATGATGATGTACTTTGAATGGAATCAAAAGACCACAGGTGATGACCACAGGGGGCACTTGGAAAAAGGCTAAAGTCAAAAGTCAAAAATACATAAGGACTTTTGCAATATCCCAAATACCGATATTCTACTAATTCTATGCAAAATTACTGAATAACCGGGCATGCAAAATTGCCCTATATTATAGTTGAATTTAGGGTTAAGGTTTGCAAGATAGAATATAGCACTTACCACTGATAAGCCATTTGAAATGCTCCTGAGAGAATATGCATGCATCAAGAGCTAATTGTTGATGAAATTGTCATTGATGCCAACATGGACTTGCAGTGGCCCCACAGGATGTCATTGATGCCACCAAGTCGCCAACATGGACTTGCAGTGGCCCCACAAGATGTCATTGATCCAAGTCCCACTTGTAGTGCCTAAACTCCTTACAGAGTGGGTTTGTGCCTTGAAGCACCTTGTACCCAGTTGACAAGGTCCCTGTACCCACAAGGTTGGATCTTGAAGCCACCACTTTGCTGACCATGTTGAAGACCCTGCTGATGATGCTGAAGACCCTAGAGATGGTCCTGAAGCCTTGGTAGACGATGGAGATGCCCTAAATGACTTGGAGAAGCATTAATGACCCATTCTGTGGTCATTCATGCTCTGATGGTGTCATGGTACCCTAAGAGAAGGACTGGCAACCCCACAAGTGATGTCATGATGGATCCTAACCCTTGGAGGTCCCCTTGCGTGGTTAAGATGGTTGAAGAAGCCTATGAAGCTTCTTACTTGATGAAGAAACCTTGAAGAGGTTCTTGGACCCACAATTGATGGTTTAAAGGTCCTTGTACTCTTGATGAAGATGAAGTGGTCATATGGAGTCTTGGAACCCTTGTTGAGGTCATGGAACTCTTGTATGTTGAAGATAACCTTGTATGGTGTTTGACATGTTATGGAACCCATGAACATGCCCTTGCTTGTTGAAGAAGCACTTGAAGAAGCCCACCTTGAAGATGAGGAAGCATTGATAGCCCTTGGTCATTCTCTTGCATATGGGATGATGGCATCTTGGTGATATGGATGACACCTTTACTTATGGCAAGGAGTGGTTGTGGGACAAATAAAATGACAAAACGTTTTTCCCTTATGGTGACCATTGAAATGGTAAAATTGTGTGTCAACACAAAATAAAAATAATTCAAATAAAAAATGTCACATGACAAGTCAGCTCCATAAATTAGTCTAAAAGAAAAATAAAAATAAAAATATTTTTTTATGACAGGTCGGCTCAAAAATTTGATGGAAAATTAGTATAAATATCCCATCACGTTTTGATTTTTTATGGGTGAAATTTGTATAGCTTTGAGATAAATTCGGAGGTCTGTGGCAGCCGCAGTAGGGAGCAGTCCACTGAGGAAAATGCAGGAGCAGTCTTTTGGAGTTATTTTTTTCTCTCTGTTTTTCGGATGGTTGACTGAGGCAGCATGCACTGTGATTTTCGGATGGTTGACTGAGGTAGCAGTAGGAGCAGTCAACGAATTATTTTTGCAGCAATCAAATTTTATTGGAGCAGTCCGGAATTTTTCCATATACAGACCCGAGATCGCAGTAGCATTGTGAAGTTTTCACAGTGGATTGTGACAGCCACAAGTCAGACTTCAGTCAAGTTTTTAAAGAGTTTCTCTCTCTCTCTGATTTTGGGTTGCCTCAGTGCCGAGGGTTACAACTGTCAAGTTTTCTTTTGGTAACATATTTTGGGGATTAATTCTTTGCTGCAATACACAGCCCAAAACTTGATGAATCTCTGTGACAGATCTAGCACTAAAAAGTCCTAAATTTTTACCTTCTTACAGTTTGAACTTTCATGCTTGAACAGTCCACCATACAGTCTCAATTTGGAAGTTTAAACAGTCCGAATACTTGTGCTAATACAATCCAGATTTTATATACTTGACAGAGGTTGGATGATGGTTATTATTGCTCTACATACAATCTGAATTTAAGTGCTTGAACTGTCCCTTTTTTTGGGGTGCTTGATAGAGTTTTTAGTTGATGATATTGATACCTTTTTCACATACATGTTTGATGACAAGACTGAGCCTTCACGGCTGATATTCTTTGGACACAAACAGTCCCGAGTTTGACTGAAGGGTGACTATCATACACAATCCAAATTGGACTTTGAAGTTCAAGTCTACAAGTGTACACAACCCAGTTTTGGGATGTGTTTGGGGTTATCTTCCATTCATTACGCAGTCTTGAATGTGAGATCATCTACAATATACATACAGTCCCTAAGTTGACATAGGTTGGGATCTTCTACAGTAGCTTGTTTGTATTTATTTACAGTCATATAAGGCAGCACCAATAAAAGTATACAGAACAAGTTTTATATCAGAGAGTTAAAATTCTTCGACAGTGATCATTACTTTCATACAGTCCCGAACGTGTTGATGCCATCTACAGTGGTTAAGGTCATCTTTATAGACAAGGTATGTATGCAACCAATGAATGAGATCTTTGAGATGCACTGCTAAGGTAAGATCATACATAATCTACAATACAATGCATACTTGTTGACACTACTGATGATACTATGATGACGATATAGTGATGATGCATTAAACCCGATGGTGATGATGCACCTTTACACACTATGTTGCATAACCTATGATGATACAGAGCTGGATGGTGATAGACCTTGTTGATGATAATGCTGCAATTTGTGATGATAAACTAGGTCATCTACAGCAGTGACTTCTTTGGACATCTGAGGTTACTAACAGTCCTCTGATAGCTTGACACACAGCCTGAGTATGAGATGTTTGACAGATAAAGCGGTATACTCAGTGGTGTATTTATGAAGTGTGAAGTTGCATGATAATTCCATATTGATGCATGCTATGTAGATGATGCTTTGATAATGATACAAGATATAATGATGAGAGCAGACATATATGCACACTTGTACATGATGATTAGTGCCTTGTTCTATGATGATGCCTAAGTATGCATGCTTGATGCACCTATTGATAATGATAATTTGTTGATGATGATAATGATGACAGCCCTAGAAGCTGTTGATGAAGTATTTGGATGATGGCACTCTGGGTCTTTGAAGTCCAAGTGAATGATGATGACAGCCCTAGTATTGACAGCCCTAACACGTTGATGATGCAACAAAGTTGAGTAACATACATGAGTATAGGAGGATGACAGTCCTATGCATATGAAAAGCGACTTGAAAAAGATTGGCTGTTGCTTGAAAAGTAGTTTGACAGTTTATGCTTGACTGATTCAATATGGAATGAACTTACAGCAGAAGACATGACCAGCAACCAAGTGAACCAGACAATGGTGATTATATAGCAGTGATACACCTATAGCAAAAGACATGATGATGAGATGACAATTGACATGGCAACAGCAGACTTGACATGTGGATTGATGAGGCTTCTTGAGCAAAGGTTAATGAGCAGAGATTGACCAAAGATACATGAGCAGCAATATTGATGAATAGACTGATGAGCAGACCTATGACCAGCAGTAAAGATGATGAGCAGTGTTGATGAGCAGTTGACCAGCAACAGCAGAGATGAGCAGACCTTGATGACTTGGCAGTATTGAAGAGCAGGTGTTGATGAACAGCGAAGATTGAGAAGTGTGTTGCAGCAGTGTTGATGAGAGTGTTGAGCAGATGATCAGCAGTATTGACCAGCAGCAGAACAGATTGAAGAAACAGATGATGTTGATGTGACAGTGAGCTTTAATTGTAAAAGCAAGCTTGTCTTGCTTTTGAGGTTAGGACACCTCAAACCCTTCTTAGCAGGGTCTAAAAAAACTAGGCAGGGTCCTGGATGCAGAGTAGGTGCTCTTTGTATCAGTAGGTGCTGATTTTACCTAACGGTTGTAGCCGGACCAAAACTAATACAAAAAGATTACAAAATTATATGGTGTTGCGTTCTGTGGTATTATGGTTCTTAATGATTCAAATGCTTATGATATGTGACTGATGAAGTGAAAGATGTTTATAAAATGATTATGCAAATGGTAGAATGTTGAATTGGTAGTTAATTGTGACAAGCCAAGAAAAGTTCTAAAATTGCTTTACACTAATTCACCCCCCCTCTCAGTGTCTAACACTAATCTAGTGAAGAACTGGTGCTCCCTACCTACGGTGATACCCCAACAACATGAATCCAAAATCAGCTAAGGGTGACGTTTTCAGTGAAGGAGGTGTCTGTTGTAGCTGAGAATTTGCAGGAGTGGTAATCTTCCCATGTCGAAGAGGATGCCTGACACATGCAAAAGTTCTGAGATCCCTAAGCAGGCTAGCGAATTGAACTGGAGATTTAGCTGCTCACGCCCCCCTGATTCCCAAATTGTTGAGAACTGCTCCAGATGAGCAAAACAGGATCTGATAATCACCGGGTACTGGAGGATGATACCGATGATGAGAATGGTGCCAATATTCTGAAGATAAACGGAGATCTCAGAACCCAGCGAATGATTTGAGGTTTTCCAGCTAAAAACCTTCCTACGGCTGCACACGTGTCCCTGCAAACAATCTCTGATGGATACTAGATAACTGCAACTAGATGAATAAGTTGAAGAGCAGATGGTGAACCTGAATGGTTTACCCTGGATGAGACTAGGGCAAATATTTCACTACCGAAACCCCGTTAGCTGAAGACGCCATCTTCAACCCCAACTGTTGTGGTCGCACGCTGTGCTGCTACTCAAGAGCTCCAAAATCAATAATAATCATAAGTAACCTTCTTTGGTCTCATTACCCTCTTAAATAAAATCTCATGAACTTTTGGGGTTTGCATGTCACTTTTAGGATTTCCGCTTTACTTTTGCATGCATGCAATTCTATTTTAATTTTGACTTTTAAGCCTAAAGAAACAAGGCTTCTTCCATCCGACTGATGACTTGATATTGAAGGAATGTCTTGTAGTGCTCTAAGTATCAAATCCACTCAGTCAATTCCCTCTTATGTAGTACCCGCTCGAACCTAAGGGAATTAAATAGGTTAGCGGGTACTTGGTATGCTTAATTAGAGGGGGGGCATTACAGTCCTCCCCGCTTGAAATTGTTTGTCCTCAAGCAACTGCCAACTAGGATGCTACAATACCTGCTCTCCTTCCCATGTGGCGTCCTCCTGTTGGGGCCTAGAAAATCGCAGGTAACAACAATAGGGATTCTCCCCAATAAACGTTCCCCACTAGCTCGTTATTGTTTGGTATGGGGAATCCGTCCGGTTTACGGTCCGGCTACTGTAGATCAAGTAACGGTTAAAGTGTTTTACCGGTTACAGCCCGATCCACCGTAGGTTTATTTTTTTAGTTTTTTTATCTTTATGTATGATGTGCAGGTGCCTAACCAAATGCAGGCAATAGAGATAACGAGGAGGGTCACAACGTGATGCGTAGGTTCTTACCTCTCGTCTTACCTCTCTCGCTCCTGAATCACAAATAAAGCAAAACTAACTAAAACTAATTAATCTATCCCTGGAAGCAATACTGTAATTAATGGTGAGTAATACATTGTATAACATGCATTAGGAAATTTACAGATGGCTACTAGCATTTCTAAACACATGAATATCAACATAAAGATGAACAAAGAGATAGCTCATTGTTAATTTAAAACATTCATTACTCAACTATGATTGTGGAAATTTTACAGAAATAAACAAGAGCAGATTCACAACATCAAGGAATTCATAAGTTAGAACGATCTCACAGTTCATGGAAACAAGCTGAAACTGAAACAATTCATATCCAACCAGCCCATGGCAAACATATGAAACTCCACAATGCTTTCTCCAGCCGAAAAGTATAACTCTCTATTATAAGATGAATTAGTTCTCCTTACAATAATCTTGCCCAAAGATGGTCTGAAAAAAGGTCCTTCTCTAACTAAAACTTGCCTATATTTATACAAAAAGCAAAAACTCTCGGGTTGCCCCCTGCTACCTTTTGGGCTTCCAACCTTTCTTTTACAAAAATTTCTCTTGTAGCTTGTGCACAAAATAAATATAATATATTACATTATTTATCAATATTCCAAAATGTCCCACTAGGAGGGCCCAGCTTGCTCGTTCATGAACCTTTTCCATGCATTAGCATCTGCTGCTATGCCTTCAAAACCAGAAGGCTCAAGGAATCGAATGCTAATCTCATGCTTGGCAGCTTGCGTCTTTACACTTTCTATTCTAGCCGGAATCAGGCGCATCTAGTCCTCCAATAAGTGTATGCTGACAGCTGCATGTGATACTTCATTTTTTAATACCCTTTCATCCAAATCCTTGGTCTGTTGGATTGCTTATTCATCGTCACTGTATCTGTCCTGTAAATGTTTTAAAAACAGTTCATGTTCAGGAAGCACCTCCAATCTTTTCACAGCAGAAGTCTAAAATCGGTTATAGGTCGAGAGTACTCTCCTACAAAATTCAGCACAAGCAGTCTTTGTCTTCTTCACTATCTTTTTAAACTCCTCTGCAGTATTACTGGCGAATTCAATTAACTCATATTCTTGCTTCAATGCCTGTTGATCTTTGACGGATGGGCCTGCGGGAGATTCTTTATTTGTTTCTACCCAAACCATTCTCCCCTTTAGAATTTCCAATATATCTTGAGTCCTATCCAGAAAATATGAAGTGGTACTTACAATTTCTTCCATCCTAGTGTTTATCTGCAGGAATTTACATCTTTCCTCTTCTATCTGTAGTTGTAGCTGATGGATCTTTTTCCTCGACATCAGAGCATGCTTCTTTAGGGGTCGGACGTCAGCGTTCTGCTCCATGGCACTCTTTAGTGATGCTGTCAATGAATTCTTCTGCCGTTCTAAAGCTGCTATCTATGTTTGATATTGCTTCTCCTTTTCTTCCGCAGTAGCTTTCTGTATTCCCAACTCGGTAGCTCTACTTTCCAACCTACTCTTTTCCTCATTCAATTTTCCAAATGATAGCTGAAGATTATCTTTCTCAGCCTTTAAACTCTGATACTCCACCTGTAGCTTTTGTAACTCTGCCAAGGTAGCTTGAGAATTCTTCTCTGTATTTTCTGCAGATATTGCTAAAGCATCCTTATCTGCTTGCAGAGTCTAGCATTCTATCCTTGAAACCTTGACTTCACCTATCATGTCTTCATATTTTCTTTTTAGATTCTGACTTTCATCCATTTCTTTCTTCAAGGTTTCCTTCAGCTGAGCTACTTTCTTTCGTGACTGCTCCAGATCAGTCATTATCTTGTCCACGTTGTCTTCATTCGCTACAATTAAAGCTACCCCAACCCTTGCAATTAACTGTGGATCCTTATGAGTACCATGTAATATTGTCTTGTCCGTCACCATCCTCCCCGGTTTCCCTCCAGTATCTACCTTTTTCTCGGTTCTCTTAACAATTCTCTTCTTTTCTTTGTCATAGAATATAGTATTAAAATCAGGTATTTCCTCCCCTTCGGTAGGCATGAAAGGAATCAAATCAAATTCAGAAGTTGAACCTTCTCCTAACACACTGCTAGAAGGAACAACAGGCTCCAATGGATCAAGATCGGACTGTCCTTGTCCTTGACCTGTAGAATCTTATCCTTCTTATACATCAGCTTGCTCTGTGGGTTGCTTTTCCTTTTGGGGTTCTATTAACCTGAAGCCCTCACTTTCTGCCTGTTTCTTCTTTATCTCAACTTCCTCTTTTCTTTTCTTTTCTTCTTCCTCTTTTTTAGCTGCTTCTTCAGAGGCTCATTTCTTTTCTTCTTCTTCAATCTTCAACCAATTCTCTACTTCTTGTACCAATCTGCTAGCATCTTCTTCTCTTTTCTTGGCCTGTTCCTCTTCTAGCTTCTTAGCTTTTTCTACAGCCTTGCCCTTTCCACCCACAGTTGCTATCTTTTGTTTGAACCTTTTCCTAAGGGTTGTCATGTTCTTTGCATTGTGGAAGGTTTCCTCATCTTTATCCCAGAAATCAGTGTACTCGAAATGAACTCCTGCTTCTTTACAATAATCAGCTACCTTATTTTCGGAGTCATTTCTGTGAAAGTTCATTTCTCCAAAGTGAAAATATTCTAATTCTTTAACAAACTCTGCTGCATTCTTTACCCTTGAAAACTTATAACTTCCAACGAAAAAAGGTGCTGCAGGATACACTATCTTTTTATGTTCAACCAAAAAATTCCCTACTCCATCGATGTATAACTGTCTAACAGCTTCCTTGTGGAGTACATAATCGATAGCATATTTTGGGAGCAAAGAAGGAGCTCTCGAACCACCATACATCCTCACATACAAACCATCGTCTGTTAGATAATAACTCTCGAATTCTTATATGACCTTGAATGCTTCCTCTGACATGCAATTGCATTCTGTCAGGAAAATCAGAGTATATAGGGGCATGATGAAATGCTCACAAATCTCCCTGTAGTAACTGTAATACTTATGAGCCCAAAAGAATTTATAAGTTGTGTATACTGGGGTTCTGTCCTTCTCCCAATTGCATTTTAAGGCAAGGAAAGGCTGAGTGCACAATATGCAATCAATTAGGATGGAACTCATATAGAATTCATATTTCTTTTGGGATACTCCTCCCAATGCTGTGTTGATGCAGGATGACAGGCTATTTGACACTATGCTTGCCCAGTTAAAAATAGTTCCCTGTGTAGCAAAATGATAAATAACGGGTATCCATCCAAACTTGAAACTTTTCCCATTAGCTCTCCCGAAGATTCTGTTCAGCATTTAAACGATGAATCTATATGGGGCACGGAGAGTTGATGTCTCATATTCCCCAGAAGGTCTGGTCCTGAAGTTTTTCCTCGGGATCATCATTTTCTTCACTGTTTCTACCAAGTCCAGACCTAACTCCTTTAGCCAACCTTTAGTTAGATAAGTCTGTGGTGATGGTAGATGATATGTCATGGACACATAAGCGAGGTTGTATGCAGCATATCCTTGTTTCTCAATATTTGCTAGAATCATCCTCGTCACATCTGCCCTAGGCAGGATCCAACCTATCATTTCAGAGCATGGAAAAAGCTCAGGCTTGGTAGCCACTTTGATCAAGGATGACCTCTCAATATTCGTGTATATGTACATGTCTTCAAACCCAGCATCAGGGACATTCTGGCTGGAAATCATTCTGAAAATCTCTCCCCATTTGTATTCTGGTTCTACTCCAATAGTCGCTTTCGTGTCTTCATAAATGAATTCTACCTTGGTTATCACTTCTGCTTCAGGTTCCTCTTCAGCCACCTAGGCTTTCTTCTTCCGTCTCTTTGGCATATTGCTGTAATGTAAATCAACCTAGAAATGGCGACGTGGGCGACCCGGACGAGGCAAAGCTTTCCACAGGTGCAGAGGAGGACAAATCGGATCATGATAGCTGGGCGCGCACAACTTCTTCGAACGGCTTCAATGGGCAAATGACAATTCACATGGCATAATATAACATATATATATACCTATGACTGGGCGAGAATCCATCTGCGGGCAACACCTTAAACCATCGGAAAAAAATAGTCTGGAGGATAACCGTAATAGCGGGCGCGAAAAGAACTATGGACCCGGCATTACATAAAAAACAACCTCGGACGTCGTAGACACTATTCACTATTCTCGGAACCACTTACTCCTAGCTTTCCGCAACGTCGGCTATAGACTACTCTACCATCCCGGTGATCCCTTTGGGAAACAGGTATCGAGCCTCGGTGGAGTTAGATTCTTCGGAGTCGGCAGAGAGAACATAATGTTTTCGGATCGTTTCAGGACTAGCCCTCCGAAACGTCAGGCAGGATAAACACTACACTCCGGCCTATTTCGATCAACCAACCCGACCGTGAAAAATCTTATAATGTCGGATACGTCTGGCACTAAGGAGCCGGAACTTTGGCAAACAAGGTCCGAGAGGATGAAGAGACTTACTACGATGTATCAACGAAGGGTTCCGAAGTCTTCTGATAGACCACTCGGCAAGCTAGATGACTCTACTTCCGCAACGTCGGAACGCTAGTCCACTATGCTTCCGATATCGGAAGGATAGTTGACTAGTCGTCCGATACAGAAAAGTTAAAAAAAACAAGTTTTTAAGAAAATTTTCTTAACTTAGGGCAAACTTTGGCAATAATAAAATACTCCTAGGCCAGTTTGAAACTCAAACAAACAAAAAGGGGGACCCTAAAAATAAAATTTTACAGGGGAACTGTTGCAGCTGCAACAATTGGCGACTACCTGGTGAACACAGATCTCTGAACAACTTTTCCTTTGATAAAACAGACCGCTCTGATGGTACCACTTTACTAGATTTCTTCAAGATATCTGAATTCCTAAATGCAAGATTTATGCACTTTAACCATTGATAATAGTCCAAATTTAAGAAGGGGAACCAAGATTTCAAAGTCTAGATAACTCTTCTGAGGCCGATAATATGAGTTTTATTTTACCTTTGCCTTTGAGTGGCTTCCACCTTAGACACCACAAGATCGTAACATATGGTAAACAGATATATCCGTTTGTTCCTCATTCCCATGCCAATTTGCACTTTTTATGCTATGCTTCTGGACTTTTGTCCTTTTGAGTCCTCCCGATTGCTTTCTTTCTGAATTTTAATTCAGGCTCCTCTATCCATAGTGTCCTTTTGTATGAGAGATATTTTAATTTCAACTCACAGACGAAGAAGAACTTTGGCAATCTCATTCATACTGATGTGGTTCAGTACGTGTTTTGATACATATTGCTTTTTAGGAGATTTTGACTCTCATTAACCTTTTGGCTTTCAATTCATGGCATGGGATTATTTAAATATAATACACTGTTTACCTTGCTTCCTTTCCATGGGTCTTTTGCTATTACCCCCTAGGACAGCTTTTAATGTGAGATGAATGGAGCCTCAAATAGTACTCTGGACTTTTCTATCCCGAGTTATTTCACAAAGATTAATCTGGACTTCAATGTGTTCATAACCATTTAGAACATCTGCTAATCTTGAAGAAATTTTTTCAAACATTATATGAATCAATAGTAAGCAGTCTTGTAGTCAAAAATTTCAGTTAATACAGAATTCTGATGAACTCCATACAACCAAAAGTCGTGTTGTTTTATTGAACCATAAGCAAAACAAAACTTTACAATCAATCAAAATCTAAGCAAATAAAGCAAGCAACTAAAAATACTCTAAAGTAAGCAACAAACCAAACGTTTATTTATGTACAAGAAAACAAAATCAAAATGATCAAGAAAAATAAGGTTTGAGAACTAAACCATTTACTGGTAAGTTCTCTTCGCACCCCTGTAAGTTTTGCAACTTGTAAGTCGAGGGGCCTAGCTTTGCTGCAATTTGAAAAGGACCTACCCATAACTGCTGAAACTTAGTGTGCTTTCCCTTCTCATCGTGCGGGTGATCCCACTTAAGAACCAGATCTCCTACTTCGAACTCTTTGTTCCCAGCTTTGTGCTTGTCAAACCAACGCTTCACCATTTCTTGTTGATGCTTAAACCTTTCCAGTGTTTTGGACCTAGACTCTTCTGACTTCAACAGATTATAGATTCGGATTTGTAGAATTTCATTATCAGTACCCCTAGACTCTTGGGCTATTATGGAAGATGGCAATAGAATATTAGGAGGGAGGACATCTTCTTTTCCATAAACAAGAGTGTATGGCGACACACCTAAGGAATTCTTGGGTGTGACTCTATCAGCCTAGAGAGCATTAGGTAAAGCTAAATGCCAACTCCTCTGATTTTCTATCACTGTTTTCTTTAGAATTCTAATTAGATTTTTGTTTGTGGATTCCGCCAAACCATTTCCTTGTGGGTAATAATTTGCAAAATAATGCAACTTAACTCCTCTTTCATTAGCAAATGCAGTTAATCTAATAGAAGAAAAATAAGAAGCATTGTCAAAAATCAAGGAAATTGGAACCCCAAACCTGGTCATAATATGGTTCTGCAAGAAATCCATAACTGCATCTTCATTTACTTTCTATAGCGGTATGGCCTCTACCCATCTGGTGAAGTAATCAGTTGCTGTCAGAATATACTTGTGCTACAAGGAGGAATTTGGGTTTATTTCTCCGACAATGTCGATTCCCCATTGTTCAAATGGTTCTGAGATAATTACTGGTTTCAATGGTCCTGCTGCTTTAACTTGTCTTCCACCGCTTCTCTGGCACGTATCACACTTTCTAGCATGGGCATGAGCATCTTTAAACAACGTTGGCCAATAATATCCAGCTCGGAGAATCTTGTGTGCTGTTGTGTCTCCAGAAAAGTGACCTCCAGCAGGTCCATCATGCAATTCTGCTACGACCTTCTTTGCATCTTCTTGTTCCAAGCACCTGAGAAAGACTCCATCATAGTTCTTTCTGAACAGTACTCCATCAATGATCTGGTATAAAGTTGATTTCAGACGTAATGCTCTTCTTTGCTTGGGACTCCAATGCTCCGGCAAATACCCCTCTTGGAGATAATAGACTAGATCCCGATACCAAGAGTCTGGAGCTGTAAACAGAGGACATACATCCACCATATGTAGTTCAGCTTCATTATCCTAGCTGCTATCTTCATTATTTTGACCTTCAGTCATTAGTTTACAAAGTCCTTGTCCCTTAACTATGGTTGCTGGTTTGAATTCAAGATCATATTCTTGCAAAGCAGTCACCCAGTTACCTCTTCTCTCTCCAATTCTTTCTATACAAAAAGGGATCGTACTGCTGGGTGTGGGACTATTACTTTGGTGTAATTCTTAAGTACGTATGGCCTGAATTGCTTTACGGCCTTAAAAACTACATAAGCTTGTTTATCAACCGCAGGATAATTCAATTCAGCCCCTTGCAGACCAGTGCTCATAAATGATATGGGGTACTCATCTCCCCCATCTTCTTTCTGTGTAAGCACAACTGCTAATGAATCATCAGATGCAAAAGTGTACAGAATAAAATCCTTTTCAAAATTTGGACTTTTGAGTGATGGTGCATGAGCAACAGATGTTTTTATCTTGCTGAATGCATTCTTCTCCAAATCAGTCCATTTGAACTGCACACTCTGTTTAACCATTTGCTGCAAAGGTTTGACGATTTGAGCAAAGTCTGGTACAAACCTTCGCACAAAGTTGATTGTCCCCATAAAAGATTGCATACCCTTTTTATTATGGGGTAAAGGGATCTGTTCTATGGCTCTAATCCTCTCCAGCTCTATGGAGATCCCTTTCTTAGAAATGACATGACCCAGTAGCTTTCCTTCAGTCACTGCAAACACACATTTCTTGGTATTTAATGAAATACCATATTTCCAGCAACACTCAAAAATCTGTTTCAGATGAAATGTATGTTCTTCTCTCTTTTTTGAAAATATTGTAGCATCATCTAGATAAACCACAACACTACGGCCAATCAGACCGTGGAAAGCTATATCCATGGCCCTCTGGAATGTAGCTCCAGCATTGATAAGTCCAAAGGGCATCCTCCTATAAGCAAAAGTTCCCCACTTGGTTCTGAAAGTGGTCTTGAGCCTATCTTCTTCTGCTACTAATACTTGATTGTAACCGGAGAATCCATCCAGTAGAGAGAATAGTTCGAACCTGAGACCATCTGTAGTATTTGTTCCATGGGTGGGACAGGATAATTATCTTTATCTGATGCACGATTAAGATTTCTGAAATCTACGCAAAGTCTGATTTCACCAGACTTTTTCTGCACCGGTACCAAATT
The DNA here is from genome assembly GCA_001517045.1 of Pseudotsuga menziesii. NCBI lineage: Eukaryota > Viridiplantae > Streptophyta > Pinopsida > Pinales > Pinaceae > Pseudotsuga > Pseudotsuga menziesii. The sequence goes on along the minus strand of LPNX010507014.1, from coordinate 41,448 downwards.
AGAGACCCATTCTGAATGTTTGACTTTAATATGATTTTAGCATCTAGCATTTTTTTCACTTCGCTTTGAATTAGTGGTTCAAGCTTTGGATGCATTTTTCTCAAGGGCTGATGATAAGGTTTGACTCCAACCTTGATCGGAATCACATGTTGTATAATTTTAGTGTCATACGTCTTTAGGTCTTCGTAAGTCCAAGCAAATACATATTTAAACTGTCTAAATAAGATAAACTTACTCCTTTCGCCGGGAGAACAACACTTCCCCAAATTTACATATTTGAGTTCAGCTTCAGTCCCTAAATTTATCAGCTTGAATTGTAAAGACGAGCTATGAGTCTTGCCATTCGCTGGCTTTCTGAACTTGTTATCTAAATCAAACATTTGTTCCAAGGTCCTAACTCCTTTCGGAATAAAGTTCCCGAACTTTAATTCTGCTTGATGTTCTTCATCATCTATTATTGCTCCTTTGAAAGTATCATCATTCATCAAACACTCCAAGATTTGCTGATCATTGTCAAAAACCCTTAGATTTGTGGTGTTATCTGGAATAGAAGGCCTGAAAAGTAATTCAATAGAGCATCTATTATTTGAAGGTACTAATCTTGCAGTTGAGGTAGCTAGTAAGTCAGCTCCTGCATTCTTTAATCTAGGAATTGACACAATATTGAATGCATGAAAATTTATCAGCAAATCCCAAACTTCATTTTGGTAAGCTTTCAAATGTGGTGAAATGCAGTGTATTTTGTTCCGAATTTGCTTAACAACAATTTCAGAATCTCCATATACTTTCATATTTTTTACTTTCAATTCTATTGCTTTTTTAAGTCCCTGAACTAGTGCTTCGTATTCGGCTGTGTTATTTGTGCATTCGAATTCTAACCTACATGAAAGAAAATGTTTATTTTTTTCTGGATCAATCAGGACACAGCCAGCCCCTGATCCTTCCAATGTTTGGTTCTAAAATAAAGAATCCAAAAACTTTCTACTTCTACTGAATTTGAATTACGAACTACATCTTAAACTAAATCTAGTATGTTACTGTCAATCTCATCAGCACGTGAAAATTGAAGGAGATCGGGCTGGATATCAAGTATACTGCTGGCTTCTTTAGCTTGGTAATTTCTCGGTTCCAGTTCAATGAAATAGTTTCCCAACACAAAGTTCACTGGTTCATTTTTCCCTTCTAACTGAGTCACATTATATTTCATTTGAGGCTCTCTTAACACTTTTATCTGATTTTGACATCCTTTAAAAGGCAACCACAAATGTGACCAATCTGATGCAAAATATCCTTCTAACCTTGCTGACCAGTCTCGGCTCAAAACCAAACCATAAGCATCTGGTATGTCTGCTACTACAATGTCGATGTACTGACATACCCTCTCATTTGCGGATAAACGAATCAAAACATCCTCCATTTCTCCTATTACTTTTACTGTTGTTCTGTCTAATTGAAGAACTTGTCTAGTGGTTGGTTTAGGTTGACAGTTGATTTGCTTGCAGACTGAAAGCAGCATAACATTGACTGATGCACCTAAATCTACTAAACAGTTATGCACATTATCATTGAAAATCTCAAAGGTTAGAAGGAATGCTGGAGTTTTATACCTAGATTTTCCTCCTAAACTTGCCTCACTAATCTCTTCCTCAGGTTGGTTGTCACTGGAAGGCTCCTCCTCTGGTGTCTCAAGTGCTTTTAAAAGCTTCTCCTTTTGCTGAGGTAAATTGCACATTTCAAACAATGATATATTTGCTTTAGCCTTTTTAATGTCTTCCACAACATCATATCCCATTTCATGTTCCTTGAGATTCTTCTTGACATTGTTAGTTTTAATTTCAATAGGTTGTACAGGTGTATTGACTTTCTTAGGATCCTGACTTGAAATGACAAATTCAGGTATTTTAACAGTTGAAGTGTTGTTCTTTATCTTCTTCATGTTTTCTTGAAGTTTCTTAATCTTTGGAAGTATTGTATTATCTTCTTTTAACGGATTCTGACTTCTTGTTGTTACATTAGTTTCTGGTGTTTCTTCTTTGTCAGGGAGGTCTTCATCCTCCCTGTTAAACATAGAAACACACTCCCATAAAACCAAGGTATCTTCCTCTTGTGTTTCTGTAGGTTCATGATCTTTCCCTTTCTCCTCACTTTCTGTCAACTTGGAATCCAATAATTGGTTCATCACTAATGTCATAGAATTAATCCATTGTGGACAATTCTTCTCAGAATGAGGTTGTTAATGGAACGTGCAAAAATGATCCATTCCTACATCAGTCAAATTCATTGCTGAAGGGCTGTGTGGAGGAGGTTTAGGTTGACTGTTGTCTTCTCTTTTTTTATAGTAAGGCTTATATTGCTTGTGAGCCTCCTTTTCCTTTTCTAAATCAATCACCCGGTTCGATAACTTCTGTATCATCTTTACCATCCCATCTAAATCCTGTGATCGTTCATCCTTAGGTTTAGTTAATAATAATGGCTTTTTGTTTCCGTAAGTTCTTTCATCTGACTGTGTAGGATAGTGCTCTGTGCTCTCCATTTCTGCCTCTACCTTCTCAGCTTCCTCATAGGTTGCTACCAAGGTGGGTCTAACCGATCTCTTGGCGAACATGGCAAGATCTGGACCGAGAGCTGAGGTATAGTACTCAATCAGGGCATGCTCAGATGGTTTGTCAGCTGCACTAAAGTTGTTTAAGCAGCAAATCTTTGAATGAAGTTATGTACTTTTTCTTTCTTTTCCTTCTTTAGAGCAATTAAACCTTTCATTAAAGCTGCATGAGTTTTCTGGATTCCGTATTTGCTTCTGAACAATCTCTCAAAAATATTCCAATTCATGATCAAATTTGTGGGTAGGGCAAAATACCATGAAGCTGCTTTTCCTTTCAGGGTATGAGGAAACAATCTACAGACTACATCTTTATGTTCTGCTGCTCGTAGCCCTTCTAAAGCCAAATAGAAACTCTGCAAATGATCATCTACGAGAACTCCTTCACTTGGTTCAAACTTGGGTAACACCTTGTCAAAAGTCTGAGGCAAATCATGCAAGGGAAGTGTCAGGTTTAAAGGAGACCTAGCCCTCTAAGCAGGTTGTGGAGGTGGCTGATTTGCATTCACATTTGCCATGATTCTGAGTGGAGTATGCGGTGGGGATTGAACAGGAGTCTGAAAAGGTGAACAGTGAGGGGAATCTGGCCCCAATTGATCCAAAGGTTGGTCAACTTCTTGTAAGGATGTTTCTACCAATTCTTCAAGATCTTCTACCAACACTGAGTCTTCCAATTGAGGGCGATCCTTCTTCTGATCCTCTCTTCTAGGTAGGACAAAGATAATAGGTAATCCTCCAATCTTTTTCGCATATGCCCTAGTAATTCTCCTTGAATCATCAACCACTTCGTTATCAATGGGATAAAGATACCCCGTTTCCTTTTCTTCAGGAGTGGGTTTGTGAAGCAAACTATTTTCAGAACTGTCACCGGTAGAGTAATTTCGAGAAAGTGGGCTTCCTCGGCCAACCATGCACTGGTGGCCCTCATTCTAGCGCCAAAATTGTTGGGGCCTGGAAAATCTCAAGTAACAACAGTAAGGATTCTCCCCAATAAACGTTCCCAACTAGCTCGTTATTGTTTGGTATGGGGAATCCGTCCGGTTTACGATCCGGCTACCGTAGATCAAGTAACGGTTAAAGTGTTTTACCGGTTACGGCCCGGTCCACCGTAGGTTTATTTTTTAAGTTTTTTATCTTTATATATGATGTGTAGGTGCCTAACTAAATGCAGGCGATAGAGATAACGAGGAGGGTCACAATGTGATGCGCAGGTTCTTACCTCTCATATTACCTCTCTCGAACCTGAATCACAAATAAAGCAAAACTAACTAAGACTAATTAATCTATCCCTAGGGAGCAATATTGTAATTAATGGTGAGTAATATATTGTATAACATGCATTAGGAAATTTACAGATAGCTGTTAACATTTCAGAACACATGAATATCAATAGAAAGATGAACAAAGAGATAGCTCATTGTTAATTTAAAACATTCATTACTCAACTATGATTGTGGAAATTTCACAGAAATAAACAAGAGCACATTCACAACATGAAGGAATTCATAAGTTAGAAGGATCTCACAGTTCATGGAAACAAGCTGAAACTGAAACAATTCATATACAACCAGCCCATGGCAAACATTTGAAACTCCACAGTGCTTTCTCCAGCCGAAAAGTATAACTCTTTATTATAAGATTAATTAGTTCTCCTTACAATATTCTTGCCCAAAGATGGTCTGAAAAAAGGTCCTTCTCTAACTAAAACTTGCTTATATTTATACAAAAAGCAAAAACTCTTGGGATGTCCCTTGCTGCCTTTTGGGCTTCCAACCTTTCTTTTATAAAAATTTGTCTTGTAGCTTGTGCACAAAATAAATATAATATATTACATTATTTATCAATATTCCAAAATGTCCCACTAGGAGGGCCCAGCTTATTCATTCATGAACCTTTTCCATGCATTAGCATCTGCTGCTATGCCTTCCAAACCAGAAGGCTCAAGGAATCGAATGCTAATCTCATGCTTGGCAGCTTGCGTCTTTACACCTTCTATTCTAGCCGGAATCAGGCGCATCTGGTCCTCCAATAAGAGTATGCTGACAGCTACATGTGATACTTCATTTTTTAATACCCTTTCATCCAAATCCTTGGCCTGTTGGATTGCTTGTTCATCCTTACTGTATCTATCCTGTAAATGTTTTAAAAACAGTTCATGTTTAGGAAGCACCTCCAATCTTTTCACAACAGAAGTCTGACATCGGTTATAGGTCAGGAGTACTCTCCTACAAAATTCAGCACAAGCAGTCTTTGTCTTCTTCACTGTCTTTTTAAACTCCTCTGCAGTATTACTGGTGAATTCAATTAACTCATATTCTTGCTTCAATGTCCGTTGATCTTTGACGGATGGGCCTGCGGGAGATTCTTTATTTGTTTCTACCCAAACCATTCTCCCCTTTAGAATTTCCAATATATCTTGAGTCCTATCCAGAAAATATGAAGTGGTACTTACAATTTCTTCCAGCCTAGTGTCTATCTGCTAGACTTTACATCTTTCCTCTTCTATCTATAGTTGTAGTTGATGGATCTTTTTCCTCAGCATCAAAGCATGCTTCTTCAGGGGTCGGACGTCAGCTTTCTGCTCCATGGCACTGTTTAGTGATGCTGTCAATGAATTATTCTACTCTTCTAAAGCTGCTATCTGTGTCTGATATTGCTTCTCATTTTCTTCCACAGTAGCTTTCTCTATTCCCAGCTCGGTAACTCTACTTTCCAACCTACTATTTTCCTCATTCAATTTTCCAAATGATAGCTGAAGATTATCTTTCTCGACCTTAAAACTCTGATACTCCAGCTGTAGCTTTTGTAACTCTCCCAAGGTAGCTTGAGAATTCTTCTCTGTATTTTCTGCAGATATTGCTAAAGCATCCTTATCTGCTTGCAAAGTTTGGCATTCTATCCTTGAAACCTTGACTTCACCTATCATGTCTTCATATTTTCTTTTTCGATTCTGACTTTCATCCCTTTCTTTCTTCAAGGTTTCCTTCAGCTGAGCTACTTTCTTCCGTGACTACTCCAGATCAGTCATTATCCTGTCCACGTTGTCTTCATTCGCTAGGGTTAAAGCTACCCCAGCCCTTGCCATTAACCGTGGATCCTTATGAGTACCATGTATTACTGTCTTGTCCGTCACCATCCTCCCTGGTTTCCCTCCAATATCTACCTTTTTCTCAGTTCTCTTAACAATTCTCTTCTTTTCTCTGTCATAGAATATAGTATTAAAATCAGGTATTTCCTCCCCTTCGGTAGGCATGAAAGGAATCAAATCAAATTCAGAAGTTGAACTTTCTCCTAACACACAGCCAGAAGGAACAACGGGCTCCAATGGACCAAGATCGGACTGTCCTTGTCCTTGACCTGTAGAATTTTGTCCTCCTTGTACATCACCTTGCTTTGTGGGCTGCTTTTCCTTTTGGGGTTCTGTTAACCTGAAGCCCTCACTTTCTGCCTGTTTCTTCTTTATCTCAACTTCCTCTCTTCTTTTCTTTTCTTCTTCCTGCTTTTTAGCTGCTTCTTCAAAGGCTCGTTTCTTTTCTTCTTCTTCAATCTTCAACCACTCATCTGCTTCTTGTACCAATCTGCTAGCATCTTCTTCTCTTTTCTTGGCCTGTTCCTCTTCTAGCTTCTTAGCTTTTTCTGCAGCCTTGCCCTTTCCCCCCACAGTTGCTATCTTTTGTTTGAACCTTTTCTTAAGGGTTGTCATGTTCTTTGCATTGTGAAAGGTTTCCTCATCTTTATCCCAAAAATCAATGTACTCAAAATGAACTCCTGCTTCTTTACAATAATCAACGACCTTATTTTCAGTCATTTCTGTGAAAGTTCATTTCTCCAAAGTGAAAATATTCTAATTCTTTAACAAACTCTGCTGCATTCTTTACCCTTGAAAACTTTTAACTTCCAATGAAGAAAGGTACTGCAGGGTACACTGTCTTTTTATGTTCAACCAAAAAATTCCCTACTCCATCGATGTATAACTGTCTAATAGCTTCCTTGTGGAGTACATAATCGGTAGCATATTTTGGGAGCAGAGAAGGAGCTCTTGAACCACCATACATCCTCACATACAAACCTTCCTCTGTTAGATAATAACTCCCGAATTCTTGTATGACCTTGAATGCTTCCTCTAACATGCAATTGCATTCTGTCAGGAAAATCAGAGTATATAGGGGCATGATGAAATGCTCACAAATCTCCCTGTAGTAACTGTAATACTTATGAGACCAAAACAATTTATAAGCTATGTATACTGGGGTTCTGTCCTTCTCCCAATTGCATTTTAAGGTAGGGAAAGGCTGAGTGCACAATATGCAATCAATTAGGATGGAACTCATATAGAATTCATATTTCTTTTGGGATACTCCTCCCAATGTTGCGCTAATGCAGGCTGACAGGCTATTTGACACTATGCTTGCCCAATTAAAAATAGTTCCCTGTGTAGCAACATGATAAATAACGGGTATCCATCCAAATTTGAAACGTTTCCCATTAGCTCTCTCGAAGATTCTGTTCAGCATTAAAACGATGAATCTATATGGGGCACGGAGAGTTGATGTCTCATATTCCCCAGAAGGTCTGGTCCTGAAGTTTTTCCCCGGGATCATCATTTTCTTCACCGTTTCTACCAAGTCCAGACCTAACACCTTTAGCCAACCTTCAGTTAAATAAGTCTGTGGTGATGGTAGATGATATGCCATGGACACATAAGCAGGGTTGTATGCAGCATAGCCTTGTTTCTCAATATTTGCTAGAATCATCCTCGTCACATCTGCCCTAGGCAGGATCCAACCTATCACTTCAAAGCATGGAAAAAGCTCAGGCCTGGTAGCCACTTTCATTAGGGATGACCTCTCAATATTCGTGTATATGTACATGTCTTCAAACCCAGCATCAGGGACATTCTGGTTGGAAATCATTCTAAAAATCTCTCCCCATTTGTATTCTGGTTCTACTACAGTGGTCGCTTTCGTGTCTTCATAAATGAATTCTACCTTGGTTATCACTTCTACTTCAGGTTCCTCTTCAGCCACCTGGGATTTCTTCTTCTGTCTCTTTGGCATATTGTTGTAATGTAAATCAACCTGGAAATGGCGACGTGGGCGACCTGGACGAGGCAAAGCTTTCCACAGGTGCAGAGGAGGACAAATTGGATCCTGACAGCTGCGCGCGCACAACTTCTTCGAACGGCTTCAATGGGCAAATGACAAGTCACATGGCATAATATAACATATATATATACCTATGACCGGGCGGGAATCCATCAGCGGGCAAAACCTTAAACCATCGGAAAAAAATAGTCTAGAGGATAACCGTAGTAGCGAGCGCGAAAAGAACTATGGACCTGGCATTACATAAAAAACAACCTCGGACGTCGGAGACACTATTCACTATTCTCGGAACCACTTACTCCTAGTTTTCCGCAACGTCGGCTATAGACTACTCTACCATCCCGGTGATCACTTTGGGAAACGAGTATCGGGCCTCGATGGAGTTAGATTCTTCGGAGTCGACAGAGAGAACATAATGTTTTTGGATCGTTTCAGGACTAGCCCTTCGAAACATCGAGCAAGATAAACACTACACTCCAGCCTGTTTCAATCAACCAACCCAACCGCGAAAAATCTTATAATGTCAGATACATCTGACACTAAGGCGCCGGAACTTCGGCAAACAAGGTTCGAGAGGATGAAGAGACTTACTCCGATGTATCGACGAAGGGTTCTGAAGTCTTCCGATAGACCACTCGGCGAGCTAGATGACTCTACTTCCGCAACGTCAGAAGGCTAGTCCACTACGCTTCCGATATCGAAAGGATAGTTGACTAGTCATCCGATACAGAAAAGTAAAAAAAACCAAGTTTTTAAGAGAATTTTCTAAACTCAGGGCAAACTTTGGCAATAATAAAATACTCCTAGGCCAGTTTGTAACTCAAACAAACAAAAGGGGGGACCCTAAAAATAAAATTTTATAGGGGAATTCTTGCAGCTACAACACCTCCATGGGTAATTCCTTCCATTTCACCAGATACTCTCGAATCACCCTATTTCAGAGCTTCCTTTCTCGTACCTATAGGATTTGCTCTGGAATTAGTACCAGTAGCCCTTCATCATCTAGGGCAGGTAATTCCGTGGATGGAGCAATGTGTTGTCCTAATGTTTTCTTGAGAGTGGACACATGGAATACATTGTGAATCTTGCTTTCTTTCGGCAGTTCCAGCTCATACGCCACCTCTCCAACCTTCTGAATTACCTTGTAAGGACCATAGAAGTGAGGTTTTAGTTTCTCCACTCCTTTCTGTTTGAGGGAAGATTGCTTGTATGGTTGTAACCGCAAATATACCAGATCTCCTAGCTCGAAGCTCCTCTCAACCATGTGCTTGTCTGCGTATAGTTTTTGTTGATTCTGTGCTGCCTGTAAGTTTTCTTTCAGGATTTTGAGAATATCCTGACCGTCTTGTATCCAATCTCTGGCCTTGGGTGCTCTGCTGTCTCCAAAGGCTAGATTTGCGAAGCTCATTGCCTCATAGCCATACAATGCTTTAAAAGGTGTCATCTTGATAGAAATGTGGTAGGTGGTATTGTAACAGTATTCCCCTAAGTGTAGCCCCTTAATCCATGTCCTCTGTTGGCTTGCTACATAATTGCGCAAATACCCTTCAACCCACTTGTTGACAATCTCAGTCTGTCCGTCGCTTTGCGGGTGATAGCTCGTACTGGTAGCGAGTTCAGTCCCTACCAATCTGAATAACTCCTGCCAGAAGGCACTGGTGAATTTACTGTCCTAATCACTAACTATTGTTTTGGGTAACCCGTGTAATCTAAAAACTTCTCTGAAAAATAACTCAGCTACCTGGCCTGCGGAGAAATTGGATGATATAGCAAAGAAACGGGCAAATTTGGTCAGTCAATCAACTACGACATATAAGCAATCTCGCCCTTGGACCTTGGGCAACCCTGTAATGAAGTCCATGGAGATACTTTCCCACTTCTGTTCTGGAATTGGTAGTGGTCAAAGTAACCCTACTGGATGGACGTGTTCGACCTTATTCTGCTGACAAATGTTGCATTCCCGCACATGCTGCATAACCTCCCCCTTGAGACCCTTCCATGAGAACCTCTCTCGAATCTGCCTATAGCTCTTCAAGAAACCCTGATGTCCTGAAAATGGAGAGTCATGTGATGCTTGTACGATCTTCTTTTTTAAGGCTGATTCTAGAACGAGGTATATCATATTCTTGTAATAGATGATGTCATCAATAATTTTGTACCTGTCATCCTAAACTTGTCCATTTAATAATTCACAAGCAAATTTATTTTTGGAGTACTCTACTAAGAGAAGAGACCTCCAATCCGTGGATATACTCATGAGAGATAATGAAGCGGGTCGTCTGGATAATGCATCAGCTACTGTATTGTTTTTACCCTTCACATACTCTATCTCGAAATCGTAAGCTTACACCTTGCTGACCCATTTTTGTTGGCGCTCATTCAGCTCCAAGAAGTACTTGAGGCTGTTATGATCAGTCTTGATTTTGAACTTGCTGCCCACCAGGTACTGTCTGAATTTAGTGAGAGCATGTAAGATGGCTAGCATCTCCTTGTCATATATAGAGTAGTGGCACTCATAGTTTTTCAGTTTCCTGCTCTCGAATGCAATTGGGTGATGGTTTTGCATCAATACTGCCCCTAGCCCTTCCCCTGATGCATCACATTCTACTACAAATGGCTGTGAGAAGTCTGGTAGTGCTAAAATCGGGCAAGAACTCATGATGACTTTCATCTCCTCAACGGTTTTCTGTGCTAATTTTGTCCAAGTGAAGGCCCCCTTCTTTGTGAGATCAGTGAGTGGTGCGGCAAATTTGGAGAAGCCCTTAACATACCTCCGGTAATATGTGCAAAGGCCTAAGAAGCCTTTCAGTTCCTTGACTGTTTTGGCGTGGGCCAATCCCTGATAGCTCGAATTTTTTCCATATGAACCTGTACCCCTTCTGCACTGATGATGTGCCCTAGATACATCTCCTTCATACCAAATTCACACTTAGACATCTTCGTGTAAAGCGAGTGCTCGTCTAGAATATTCAATACGTCGTCTAAATGTTTCAGGATGTTCCTCCCATGTTTTGTTGTAGATCAAAATATCATCAAAGAATACTAGCAAATACTGATGTAACTGAGCTCTGAAAGTATGGTTCATGCATGACTGGAAGGTGGTTGGAGCATTGGTAAGTCCAAAAGGCATGACCAAGAACTCATAGTGACCATAGTGGCAACAAAAAGCTATTTTAGAAATGTGTTGATCCCTTACTCAGATCTGGTAGTACCCTAAGCGAAGATCAATCTTTAAAAAGTATTTGGCACCCCATAGCTCGTCCATGAGTTCATCAATCCTGGGAATGGGATACCTGTTTTTGATGGTCTTTTTGTTGAGTTCTCTGTAATCGATGCACATCCGCAGTGTGCCATCCTTCTTCTTAACTAAGACCACTGATGATGCAAAGGGACTAGAACTGAGCCGAATATATCCTAGCTCTAGTAATTCCTTGATCATCTTCTCGATCTCATCCTTGTATCTTTTGGGATGTCGGTAAGGAGTGGTGATGACTGCCTGTGTCCCCTCCTCCAGCTCAATGATGTGTTCAAATCCCCTGTCTGGCGGTCTACCAACTGGAAGGTCCCAGAATACCTTTTCGTGCTTCTATAATAAGGCCTGAATATCTGTTGGGTGTTGGGTGTTGTTCTCTGGAGGTTTTCTAAAGGTGACAAAACATTTTGTCGACCATTCTATGTCATCCTGCCTAAGCACTGCCTCCATTCTCTGTGAAGACACTTGTTTTTGGGGATAAGTGTTCATGCCCCTCAAAACTACTCGTTTCCCATCTGGTCCCTGGAATTCCATTTCCATTGCTCGGTAGTCTGTAGTATATTTCCCTATTGAATAAAACCATTGAACACCTAATACTACATGTGTATCTGCCACATCCACTACATAAAATGAATCTGTCATCTGGTAGTTGCCTAATGTGACCTTCAGTTTTGGAATCCAATAGTTGCACTCCATGATAGAGTTTCCGACTACTGCTACAGTAAATCCCTCAAATTTCTCTGTCAGAATACCCCTCTTGGCTACCCAAGCTACATCAATGAAATTGTGGGTTGCTCCCCCATCAACCAATACTCCCACTCTCTGGCCCTACACTCCTCCCTTGACCCTGAGAGTATGGAATCTAGGTACTCCAGATAGTGTAGCAATAACTCCCTCTGGTGTATCACCCTAGAGTGACTCCTCCTCTATTGCCCGCAATTCTTTTGTTGTTTCCTGCTCGTAGTCCTCCCCTTCACTATCTGAATATACCTCTATGTAGTGGGCCTTAGCCTTTCCTGTGCACCTGTGTCCTGGAACCCATGGTTCTTGACAAGTAAAACATAATTTCTTCCGTCTCAAGTCTTTCCTAGTGTCATCGTCTAACCATGTTTTCTTCGGGACTTCCTGCTGGAAAGGTTTCTTGTCCTTGTCCCTAACTGGAAAGCTGGTCTTGAGTGGAAACCTGTTCTTCGGAACTGAGTCTTAAAGATCTCTGGCTCGGCTAATGGCATCCTGTAGAGTGGGGGGTTTGTAGGCTTTCACCCATCCCCGTAGTGGCTCTGTCAGGGCCTTAGTAAACAACATCGTCAATCTGCTCTCTGACATATCTGTTACCATAACAGCTATCCTCTAGAATTCTGAGATGAAGGTCCTGGCGCTACCTGTCTGCCTGAGTTGAGCCAACTCCCTGAAATGTATCTCTGGATCTTTCCTGTCAAACTGCTCCATGAGTTTCTGAGTGAACTCACTATAGGAGTGGATGGTGTTGTGACCCAATGTCACTAATCCGTGGTACCACCACTCATGGGCCTCTCCGTCCAGGTGGGGTGTAGCCAATTTAATGGCATCTGTCTCTGTCATGGGATTGAGTTGGAAGTAGGTATCCAACTTCTGAACCCATATCCTCGCTGAACCTCCGCGAGTCCCATCAAAGTTTGGGATGGTTAACCTGCCCAAGGTTTTCTGCAACTCATAGTTATGATTGAATCCCTTGTTGAAATTCATGGGCCTGTTCCTACTCGTCATGTTGCAAAAATCCGAAAAAGACATGGTTGCATGAAACTCATCCCCTAAGTCCCTGTATTCCTGCAAATAGGCCCCAAAGGGTTCGCTAAGCTCTACCTGCATGACTGGACCTGCTACTGCATCTGCCAAGAAGTGAGGCATAGTAGGCCTGCTGGAAGGTCTGTTATATATGTGGGGTGTGTTCTGCATATTGGTGTATGCATGTTTCCCACTACTACTTGTAGACCCTCTATCTACCGGTGAGAGAGGTGTACTGCTATTACCTGGTTCTGGTTTCCCCGATAATCTGTTGATTGCATTAAGTACGTCTTTTTGCCCTTTGGCTAAGTCTTGCAATATGCTTACTAGGTTGCGAAACTCCATTCTGTCCTCATCTTCTCCCGTTCCTTTTCCCCTGTCAGAGTGTATACCTGTTGGGTCCATGTCTAAGTTGGTATCTTCTAGTTGGATATCCTCAAAGTCCTCCGTGTACCTACCCCTTCTTTTCCTATAGGTTACAAAAGTGTCCTCTTCTGTATCAATCTACTTCTCATGTTCAAGCCCACAACTGGCAAGGAACATGCTCTGATACCACTGTAATATCCCAAATACCGATATTCTACTGATTCTATGCAAAATTACTGAACACCCGGGCATGCAAAACTGCCATGCAAAATTGCCCTATATTATAGTTGAATTTAGGGTTAGGGTTTGCAGGATAGAATGTAACACTTACCACTGATAAGCCAGCTGAAATGCTCCTGAGAGAATATGCATGCATCAAGAGCTGATCTGGTGAAGCACTAGTGCTCCCTGCCTCTAGTGATACCCCAGCAGCATGAATCCAAAATCAGCTAAGGGTAACGTTTTCGGTGAAGGAGGTGTTTGTTGCAGCTGAGAATTTGCAAGAGTGGTAGTCTTCCCGTGCCGGAGAGGATGCCTGACACATGCAGAAGTTCTGAGATCCCTAAGCAGCTAGCGAATTGAACTGGAGGTTTAGCTGCTCACGCCCCCCTGATTCCCAAATTGCCGAGAACTGCTCCGGATGAGCAAAACAGGATCTGATAATCACCGGATACTGGAGGATGGTACCGATGATGAGAATGGTGCCAGTATTCTGAAGAAAAACGGAGATCTGAGGACCCAACGAATGATTTGGGGTTTTCCAGCTAAAAACCCCCCTACGGCTGCACACGTGTCCCTGCAAACAATCTTTGATGGATACTGGATAACTGCAACTGGATGAATAAATTGAAGAGCAGATGGTGAACCTGAATGGTTTACCCTGGATGAGACTAGGGTAGATATTTCACTGCCGAAACCCCGTTAGCTGAAGACGTCGTCTTCAACCCCAACTGATGTGGTCGCACGATGTGCTGCTACTTAAGAACTCCAAAATCAATAATAATCATAAGTAACTTTCTTTGGTCTCATTACCCTCTTAAATAGAATCTCATGAACTTTTAGGGTTTGCATGTCACTTTTAGGGTTTTCGCTTTACTTTTGCATGCATGCAATTCTATTTTAATGTTGACTTTTAAGCTTAAAGAAACAAGGTTTCTTCCATCCGACTGATGACTTGACGCTGAAGGAATGTCCTGTAGTGCTCTAAGTATCAAATCCACTCAGTCAATTCCCTCTTATGCAGTACCCGCTCGAAGCTAAGGGAATTAAATAGGTTAGCGAGTGTTTGGTATGCTTAATTAGAGGGGGGTCATTACACTTCTGGACCACAAGAAAAGGGACCACAAGTGAAAGTCAAAGTTACTTAAAGATTTTTGGTAAAATTCAAAAATACATAAAGGACCTTTTAGACTACTTAAAGGCAAAAAGGTAAAAGTGAAATTAGGAAAGAATAAAATATTATTATTTTGTTCTTCCTAATTTTGGCCCACTTACAGGTGACTGAAGATTATAAAAGAAGATCAAGTCATTTCATTATCACGCATTCACTTGCTCTCACAGGTACTGTTGCTTCTAAAGATCTCTCAGCAAAACCCTCAGCTAGGGTTTCTTCATTTTTATCTTTTTGTCTTAGGGTTTGACAAACCGTCATCTTTAGCAGTCAAATACATTTCCAGATCTCAGGTAGTTGGGTTTTCTTCTCTGTGACATCCCTATTCCTCCACGGCAACCTTCTCCTTCTTCTCGAACAGCTAGGGTTTCTTCTCAGCAGCCTCCTTAGCTCCTCGGGCAGCCCTACAGCAAGGCCTAGGAGCACATCTGGGCAGCCCTACAGCAAGGCCTAGGAGCACATCTGGGCACCCACAGTAGGGTCCGAGAGCTATCACATAGCTTTGGGCAGCTAAGTTGTAGCCACGGGCTGCTCACAGCAAACCCGGGTTGCTTGCTATAGGCCTCGGGCTGCTAAATAGCAAACCCAGAGGGCTTCCAGGTAGGCCTTAAGGCCTCAGCCCAGCAGACAAGGGTCTGCCCACCACTCCAGCAGCGACCGAAGGGTTCAGCCCTTGTCACGGGCTTCCCATACCAGACTCCAGGCAGTCTGGGCAGTGTAGATCTGCCATTCCGACAGAAGAAGTGAACAACAATCTCGGGCAGGCACAAACCGAGATCCAGGCAAGGAAAAATAAATTCCAGGTAGTCTGTAAAATTCCGAGAAGACAGTTTTGGACTTCGGGCAGGCCTATTCAGTTCGAGCAGACTATTTTTGGGCAGTCTTGATCATTTCCGGGCAGATCTGGAAATTTGATTAACTAGGGTTTGAAACCCTTTGTTTTTTGCTGAGAAAATTTTATTTGACCAACTAACTCTGGTTTGTCCCAGATCGGGGTTTGAGGAACTTTTTGAAGAATTTTCTAAGTCAACTCATTTACAAGTTGAGCTACTAATGCTTTTTGGGGGTTTTGTCCTTTGAAGGTTTCCCCAGTGAAAACTCTTGTGTCCATTGTGTTGATGTGATGACTGTTATTTTACTACACTTGTCATTTGTTTAAGTTAATCTGCAAATTTTTTAAGTATTTATGCTAATGCTAAAATTCAACATGGTATCAGAGCTTAGCATGTGAAAACACAATAAAGGGACACTGCTGTTGTTTTCCTAGATCTTGGGATAAGATTTGCAGATCTAACATTTGACTAAGTTGCAAAGATGGTTGTCAATATTTTCAGACCGGAAGAGAAGCTCTCTAGTTCAGCCAACTACAACTCCTGGAAGGCCAGGTTAACAGCCATTCTAGAAGAGAATGACTTGGATGGCATTGTTTTTAATGTCATTAAAGAGCCAACATCAAATGCTGGAAGGCTTGTTTAAAAAAGGAAGCAAGGTAAGGCAAGAAGGATCATTTATGACTCTGTCATTGAGACAGTGATGCCCAACATCACAGCCTTGAAGACTCCTAAAGAATGCTATGATGCCTTGACAAACCTATATGAGAAGAAGGCTCCCAGTCAGAAGAGAGTCTTGAAGAAGAGGCTACGAAATTTGAAGTTGAACAAGGATGAAAGTGTCGGTTCCTTCTTCACAAAGATTGCACAAGTAAGAGATCAACTCATTGCTATTGGTATTACTGTTGATGATGATGACCTTGTGCAAACAGTGGTTGATGGTCTCCCAAGCTCTTGGGAAACCTTCATGGCATCCGTCAGTGGACAAGAGGATCAGCCAACCTTTGAAAGGCTTTGGCATGATTGCATAGAAGAAGAAGAAGAAGGACATCTGGCAAGGTAATCAAGGAAGAAAACCTTGCACTTGCAACAAAGACAAAGAAGTTCAAGAAGCCTTTCCCTTGGCAAAAGAAGGGAAAGAAACCTCAGGGTAAGTTTTCTGACATGTCAAAAGTGGAATGTTATAGTTGCCACAAGTTTGGACATTTTGCTAAAGACTGCACGCAGAACAAGAAGAAACCCAAGCGAAGGTTTCAAGCATCTGCTGCAAAAGCAGAGGAAGAAGAACATGAAGAACCAAAGAAGAAGAAGAAAACCAAGGCTAACAAAATTGAAGAACCTAAAAGAGAGTACTACTTGATTTATGCTCTAACTGGTTCTTTATCAGATTGTTCCACTTCTTGGTTGGTGGACAGTGGTGCCTCCAAGCACATGACGGGTAACCGTGAAGCTCTCACCAGTTATAGAAAGAAGAAGTTCACCACACAGGTAGAACTTGGTGATGACTCCACTTACAAGATTAATGGAGTTGGTTCAACTACATTTCAACTTGACTCAGGTACGGTTCTTCATATTGATTATATTCTTTATGTTCTTGGTTTAAAGAAGAATCTTTTATCTGTTGCTGGTTTAGAAGGCAAGGGTCACAGAGTCCTCTTCATGGGCAAGAAGGTCTTTTTATGGGCAAAAGACACAGATCTAAACTCAACAGGTACGGATTGGGGTTCAAGAGGGAGGCCTCTACAAGGCTTCCAAGGATTCCTCTCATGCTTTCGTACATCACACAATTGATCCATGTGAACTCTGGCATAGAAGGTTTGGACACCTTCACTACACAGTGCTCCCAAGATTGCAAAAGATGGTCACATGTATGCCAGAAGTTTCTCCAAAACATGAAGGAATCTGCAAAGGATGTGCTCTAGGTAAGAACACTAAGAAATCCTTTCCCAAAAGCAAGAATAGGTCTAAAGGCATTTTGGATTTGATTCATTCTGACATTTGTGGGCCTATGTCTTCACCCTCCTTGAGTGGGTGTTTATATTATGTCTTGTTTATTGATGAATACTCTCGGAAGTCATGGATTTACTTCCTCAAGGCCAAGAGTGAAACCTTTGACAGGTTCAAAGAGTTCAAGACACTGATTGAAAATCAGACTGGCAGACACATCCGTATCTTGAGATCAGATAACAGAGGTGAGTATGAATCTAATGAGTTTGATGATTTTTGTCGAGAAGCAGGAATCAAGAAAGAGCTGACAGTGCCTTACAACCCTCAGCAGAATGGGATTGCAGAAAGGAAGAATAGAACGATCTATGAGGCTGTTAAAGCCATGATCACTAATCTAGATCTTCCTTTGTCTTTGTGGGTTGAAGCTACAGGAACTATTGTGTACATCCAGAACAGAAGCCCACATGCTATCTTGGGGGAGAAGACTCCATAAGAAGTATTCACCAAGAAGAAACCTGCAGTTGATCACATGAGGATATTTGGTACTCTTGTGTATGTTCATGTGCCAAAAGAAAAGAGGGCCAAGCTAGAGCCCTCCAGTAAGAAAGGTATATTTGTTGGGTACAGTGATTGCTCGAAGGCTTATCGAGTATATATACCGGGGCAAAGGCACATTGAGGTCAGCAGAGATGTGATCTTCCATGAGGAAGCTGTGTTTCGTAAAACACTAGAGCTTTCACCGGAATATGCAGTTGCTCCACTTGAGTTTCCAAATTCAGAAATTCAGAGGGAGGAAGAGGAAATTGAGGATCAACTTCCAGATGTCACTGAAGGCCCACCAGAAGAACTACTTGAAGTTCCTCCTTCCAAAAGGAGACCCGCTTGGTACCGAGAGACGGTACAAGAAGGGGAGAAGCATAAAGCTCCTCCCGGGACTTTCAGAGAAAGCATAAGACCACGGAAGTACTCCGGTCTTATGAGTCGGCTTATCAGTTCAGAACCTTCATCCTACGAAGAAGCAGCGAGTAAACATGTATGGGTTGATGCCATGATTGAAGAGTATAAGTCAATTATGAAGAATGATGTTTGGGAAGTTATTCCTAGACCAACAAGAAAGTCAGTTGTGACTTCCATATGGCTTTATAAGATCAAGCATGCTGCAAATGGCAGTGTGGAGAAGTATAAAGCCAGATTCATAGCTCGTGGCTTCACTCAGAAAGAAAGCATTGACTATGATAAGACATTTGCTCATGTTGCCAGGTATACTACCATTAGAACCATCATTTCACTTGCTGCAGTATTCGGATGGAAGTTGCATCAGATGGATGTAAAGACAGCCTTTCTCAATGGTAAGATTGAGGAAGAAGTTTATATTCAACAACCTGAAAGCTTTGTGACTCATGGGAAGAAAACCCATGTATGCAAATTGAAGAAATCCTTGTATGGACTGAAACAAGCTCCAAGAGTCTGGTATGCCAGGATGGATGGATTTCTCCATAGCTTGGGGTTTTCCAAAAGTAAAGCTGATTCTAACTTGTACTTTAAAGTTGTTCATAATCATGTCTTGATACTTGTTCTATATGTAGATGACTTGTTTCTTACAGGTGATGAACAGTTGATAGATAAATGTCAAAGGGAGCTTACCTCTGAATTCGAGATGAAAGATCTCAGATTGATGCATTACTTCTTTGGGTTAGAAGTCTGGCAAAAGCCAAGTGAGATCTTCCTGGCACAAGGAAAGTATGCAGTGGATATCTTGCAGAGATTTGGGATGCAGGACTGCAAGTCCATGAGCGTACCAATGACTACCAACTTGACAAAGTTGCGAGACTCAGCCACCAGTTCACAGAGTGTGGAATCTACTTTGTAAAGACAGGTTATTGGATCCCTGATGTATCTCGTGCATACAAGACCGGACATTTGTTACACAGTGAATGCACTGAGTCAGTTCATGTCGGATCCGAAGCACATACACTTGGTAGCCGCCAAACATGTACTCAGATATGTGCGAGGTACTATCACTTATGGGCTCAGGTATACTTCCAACAGTGGAGTATTGTTATCTATATCTTCAAATTCAGATTGGGCTGGCAGTGCAGTTGACCGGAAAAGTACCTCTGGTTATTGCTTCAGTATGGGGTCAGCAATGATCTCTTGGTCCAGCAAGAAGCAAGGTTCCATAGCTCAAAGTATAGTTGAGGCAAAGTATATTGTTGCAAGTGATGCCTGCAAGGAAGCAGTTTGGCTCAGAAAACTGATATCTAATCTGTTCGAGGGAAAGCTTGACTCAACAATCATCCATTGCGATAATCAGAGTTGCATAAAGCTTTCGGAGAACCCAGTGTTTCATGATAGATCGAAACACATTGAAATGGGGTATCATTTCATCAGAGACCTAGTGCAGAGAGGTGCTCTGAAGTTGTCGTACATTTGTATGGATGAACAGATTGCAGATATCTTGACCAAGCCTCTGTCAGTATCAAAGTTCGTGTACTTTCGTGACAAGCTTGGTATGGCAGAGAATGCCTCTCTCACTGAGAGGGAGTGTTGATTTTTCTGAGCAACATCGAGAGCCATTCTCTGCGGAGAAAAGGGACACCTGGTCCGGGACCACGATGTAGACTCAACCTAGTGTTGAGTGACCATTCTGTTGAATGGTAGATATCTGGTCCTTGACCATGATATAGACCCAGCTCTGCTCTGGGTAGACTCAACCCAGTGTTGAGTGACCATTATGTTGAATGGTAGACATCTGATCCGAGACCACGATGTGGACCAGTCTAGTACTGGTAGACTCAGCTTAGTTCTGAGTAGCCATTCTCTTGGAGAATGGAGGCACCTGGTCTGTTACCAGGAAGGCACTATAAGCCCTAGACTTGGTCTAGGCATGTGTGACACTCTGACCCTTGATCTATGGGCTTTGTGTACTTCTCCAAGGTTTAGCTACCCTTGGTTAAGTTACCCTAGTACCTAATCTTGGTGTCACATAGAGTGTGAGATAAAAGCATTAATAACTCTCTTGGTTTATGATGATGTACTTTGAATGGAATCAAAAGACCACAGGGGTAATTGGAAAAAGGCTAAAGTCAAAAGTCAAAAATACATAAGGACTTTTGGACCACAGGTGAAAGTCAAAGTTACTTAAAGACTTTTGGTAAAAGTCAAAAATACATAAAGGACCTTTTAGACTACTTAAAGGCAAAAAGGTAAAAGTGAAATTAGGAAAGAATAAAATATTATTATTTTGTTCTTCCTAACTTTGGCCCACTTACAGGTGACTGCAGATTATAAAAGAAGATCAAGTCATTTCATTATCACACATCCACTTGCTCTCATAGGTACTGCTGCTTCTGAAGATGTTTCAACAAAACCCTCAGCTAGGGTTTCTTCGTTTTTATCTTTTTGTCTTAGGGTTTGACAAACCCTCATCTTCAGCAGTCAAATACATTTCCAGATCTCGGGCAGTCGGGTTTTCTTCTCTGTGACAACCCTATTCCTCCACGGCAACCTTCTCCTTCTTCTCGAGCAGCTAGGGTTTCATCTCGGCAGCCTCCTTAGCTCCTCGGGCAGCCCTGCTAGCCTTACAGCAAGGCCCGGGAGCACATCTGGGCACCCACAATAGGGCCCAAGAGCTACCACAAAGCTCTGGGTAGCTAAGTTGCAGCCACAGGCTGCTCACAGCAGACCTGGGCTGCCTGCTATAGGCCTCGGGCTGCTAAATAGCAGACCCGGAGGGCTTCCGGGCAGGCCTTAAGGGCTCAGCCCAGTAGACAAGGGTCTGCCCACCACTCCAGCACCAGCCGAAGGGTTCAGCCCTTGTCACGGGCTGCCCATACCAGACTCCAGGCAGTCTGGGCAGTGTAGATCTGCCATTCCAGCAAAAAGAAGAAGTGAACAGCAATCTCGGGCAGGGCAGAAAACAGACAGGCAAGCACAGACAGAGATCTGGGCAGGGAAACATAAATTCCGGGGAGACAGTTTTGGACTTTGGGCAGGCCTGTTCAGTTCAGGCAGACTGTTATGGGGCAGTCTTGATCATTTCCGGGCAGATCTGGAAATTTGATTAACTAGGGTTTGAAACCCTTAGTTTGTTTTTTGCCAAGAAAATTGTATTTGACCAACTAACTGTGGTTTGACCCAAATTGGGGTTTGAGGAACTTTTTGAAGAATTTCCTAAGTCATCTCATTTACGAGATGAGCTACTAATGTTTTTGGGGTTTTTGTCTTTTGAAGGTTTCCCCAGTGAAAAACTCTTGTGTCCATTGTGCTGATGTGATGAATGTTATTTTACTGCACTTGTCTTTTGTTTAAGTTAATCTGCAAATTTTTAAAGTATTTATGCTAAAGCTAAAATTCAACAATTCGAACCACCAAACCCCTATCTTTCTCCTTGTTTGTAATTGTGACAGTGCATGTGTTATGATTTGCTCATTCCGATTCTTTACTAAGCTAAGATATAGCTTTAAGGACCCAATTTAGACCTTATTTTTTGTGTTCTACACTCACTGTTTGAAGAAGGTTCTGCTCAAAACTAATAGAACCCAAGCATTGCTCCAAGTTGAACTTGGTTAAGACTATATATGTATTCATTAAAATGTTCAGCAGCTAGGAGAGAGGGTTTCAGCTTTGTTAAGGGACATACTCTTTGTCTATGGAAAACATAAACAGTATTTCAAATTTGATATAGTTTGCATGAGAGATGTGTATCTAATAAGCATTTTGATTTTATTCTGAAACTTCTGACAAAGTTTTCTTTCAACAAATAATATAGTTCGGAAAAATATTTCTCTACAAAGTTATTTTATCGCATTGAATAATCTTACAATAAGAATAATATTAGGTAGCATTAGTTCAAATTGCGTCCTATCCTAGAGATCACGACATTATAAATTCAACATCTTATGGGACACAGATAAAACATCTATTTAACTTGAAACACTAGAACTAGAGATGAAGAATTGAGTGATACCCATTCAACCAAGCTCCCATTGCCAACAGGCTGTGATATATCGACAGGTCTTCTCCCTGTCACAAGCTCCAACAATAGTACCCCAAACGAGTATACATCCGACCTTTCAGTCAGTTTGCCATTTGATGCATATTCCGGGGCCAAATACCTGAATATCAAAACCAATGTTGAAAGTTTTCAAACTGCTCTCCCGACTAGAGACTGGAGCAAGTTTAGGTTCAATATTCCAAAGAGAGCATAACAAGAAAGCACTTATTGAATAACCTACCCAAAACTTCTCATGACACAGGTTGTCTCATGGGTATATGTATCAGGTGCTAATTTTGCAAGCCCAAAATCTGAGACCTGTTGAAATCAAGGGTGTGACACATAAGATACTGGTCTATAATTCAGAGAACTTTGTTAATGATTTTAAACTCTTGGGACATGGTCAACATCCTCAAAGATTTACTACCCGTGCTTCAAAATTATTATCCAGTAGAATGTTGGATGACTTGATGTCCTGATGAATTATTTGAGGATGGCCTGGGAAAGCGAAATGAAGAAAAATTAAGTAATGTAAAGAAACATCTTAACAGTGTAAAACAATATAACATAGACTACAGCAACTACTTACAATCTTCATGCAGATAAGCTAATCCCCGAGCAGATCCTATAGCAATCTTGCTTCTCGTTGCCCAATCCATCACATGTCTTCCTTTTCCTAAAGAGGTGAAAACACAAGAAAGAGAATGAAATAATATGTATAAGAAAATGTTGGGTATCAAGAGTAGAACCTTGGGTCAGTATCTACCATCCATAAAGTCATCCCTACCATGGAGATGTTGTTCAAGGTTCCCATTTGGAACATACTCATAGACAAGAAGCCGCTGAGTATCAGTAACGCAATATCCAACAAGAGAAACAAGATTCCGATGATGGACCCTACCAATAAACTCCACTTCAGCTTGAAACTCATGTTCCCCTTGCCCACCTCCCACCTTGAATTGTTTTACTGCAACCACCTGTCCATCTGGCAGCTGCCCTCTGTAGACCCAACCAAAACCACCTTCTCCTAATTGATTCTCAGTAGAGAACCCATTTGTCGCTACTGCCAATTGTTCATAGCTGAAACCAAATTTCAAATTGCCCCACCCATACCTAGATGAGGCATTCATGGGCTGTGGGACTCCAAGTGTGCCTCCAGCAATAGAATCACTGTAACACTTATAGCCATTTTGATGATCTCTAAGAGGAGTTTGGGGTTGTTGGGATAGCCTGCTTGAATATTGACCTGATGAAAGACAAAAGTCAGGTATTGGCCAGCTCAGAGAGCTATTCAGTATACATGCACGCATCCATACATATAGAAGAAATAAATTCAATTGGATTGCAATGGGCTTCTGAACCTTGTGCATAAAACAGATCACATTTACCCTTGTTATTCAAACTTTGGGGATTGTTTTAAACTGCCCAAATACCTTGATCGTGCATTTCATGATAATGCACAGAATTATTTAATTCAAAATTACTGTGCTGAACTTACCAAAATGAGCAGCAGAAATGCCAGAATCAATAAAAAAAATTAAATGCTGAACTACCTGTTCAAAGCAGTGAAAAGATACCTGCTTTGTAAGAGGAGCTTCCGGAGAAAAGCCCAAAGTAATTATCTCCATGGTGAATTCTCCTCTTCGTCTTTGTGTGCCAGATTACGAAACCAATCACGGAAATAATTATTACACCAGCAACCACTAGTGCAAAAATTACCGGGGCAGAACTAATGCCACCGGGGGCCTTATCTGATTTTGTTGTAGATTTCAGTGAAGGCTCCGCTGGTGGAAAAGACAATTCTGAAGGGGATTTTGTTGATGGTGCAAAAGGTCTGGTAAAGGAAATTTGATGGGGAGTTTGAACTGGGGAATCAGAGACAGATGGAGCAGATGGGTGTGGCTGCCGGAAAATGGTGGATGGAGTACGAGGCTTCGATGGAGCACTAGATTTCGGAACAGCTGGGATAGGGGATATAATATGCACATGAGGGAGTGGAGATGGGGCTTTTACAGGTGTAGATGTAACGATGCTAGGTGGAACTGAGAGAGAAGGCACTGGTGGTGGTGGTAATGAGGGATGTAAAGGGCTAATTATGGGAGGCTGTGAAGAGGAGGGTTGGGAAATAGGTGAAGGAGAGGACGGGGTGGGAGGACGGGATGAAGTGGAAGATATTGGTGCAGTTGCAAGATGGGAGGCAGGAGAAATGGATATTACAGAAGGCGGCAACGCAATATCGGGTGAAGCTGAAGAAGATGATTCTGAAGGCAAAGGAGAGTTCAATGGATGAGAATGTGATTTTACAGAAGCAGAAACTGATGGTGATCCTGGATCTGATTGATTTATAGTTATGTGGGTACTTGGTGAATTTGACTGTGATCCCTGTACATGATTCCTAGGCCGTGGAGATGTGGCAGTATATGGAGATGGGAAAGGGGATGTGGCGCTGGAATCCATTCTGTATTGTTGCGTTATTGTCTTCAATTGAATTACAGATCAGAAAAGCTTTGCAAAATCATCCGCAGACAATGAATGAGTTTTATTTCATAGAAATTTGCTGGACAAAAAGACATAAGATTACAACATACCGGAACTTGTTTGTAAAGATGGAGCATTTGTATATTTTGAGTGTTTGGGTCGCATTGCAGACTGTGTTGTGGAGTGGTGAGAACTATTATGGTTGGCGTATGTATCAAAGAATTCATCATTGTACTATACTGATGGTTCCTGAAAAGCACCAAACAAGCAACATGCGCACCAGAGCAGAAGACTGCTGTGTGAATGCAATGGCATCTGACAGAACCAGTTGGTGGCGCCATAGTAGTAGTAGTTGTTGGAGGAGCACAATCTAAAGTAAAAGTCAATCCCTACTCTTAAAAGTGAAAGCAACTTCTTGGGCTTCAATTCAATAAAGTAAAAATGAAGGCCATAAATTAATTACTCTACTTTCAGAAATTACAGGACCTGGAAATTGTTTGACCACGGAAGAGAGGCTCTGCAGATTCCCCTATCATCATCCGCCATTTATGAGTCGCACTAATTCATCCAAAGTACATGGCCCTCCATCTGAAAGGGAAGCATTGATCCCTTTGATCTCAATTTTTTTTTTCTAAAGGTTTACTTTGACCGTGCTCTAGTTATTATAGAAATCTGATCGTGACATGAGAATCGCAAAAAGAATCCAGTAAAGTGTGAGAAATTATGTATTGCTTTAAAAGAACATTATTTATTTAATAGTTATCATCTTGACATGAGAATCACAAAAAGAATTCAGTAAAACAGTGCAATTTGTATCACTTTATGTGAAATTGATGTAATTTAGCAATGAATAAAATATTAGGTGAGACAACCACACTTTGTTACTGTGGTCAAATTCACTTTTTGTTCCATTTCTGGTTAGTGAGGATATACAATTTCATTATGTACTTATTTGATTTTCCAAAGTGTTTGAAGATGGATGATTTATGACAAGTTTAGTGGACTGAAGGAATGAAACTAATTGTAAAGGTTGAATTGTTTGTTTGAGAAAAAAACAGGGATAATTTTTTAGGTTTTTTTAATCATTATAGTTTGTCGTATTAAACTATTTATTAGGATTTCTTACTTCTTAGTTTATCATTTAAATAATGGATGAGGTCTAGGACAATTTCTTACTCATTATTATAGTTTATTATCTAAAATGGATGAGGTATAGGAGAAGCCTTCGAGGACATTAATGAGATAGAGACTTATTAACCATGATAGTTTAATAAAAGAATAGTCATGTTATCTAATAACTTTTGATTAATGATTACTCTTTGTTATTATAAGTTTATAATAAGGAAATAAGATTATAATTAGATTTTAAGTTTGATGGAATGAGGTAATTGGATTAAAGTAGGGAAAATTTTAAGGGTCCATAATTTTCTCAAAGTGTAAAAAACATTGGCAACTTTTGTTAATTCTTAAATTTCCAACCATAAAATGTTTAGTGTTATTTTTGTAAATCAGCATAGATCCATTAGGGATCTACCAAACATCCAGATGGATATAATCTCTTTGAGATGCAAACCCTTTTTTAATTTGTCTAATTTGTGTAGTTTCATATATATGTGGTTCTAAATGTTTTAATATAATTTGAGCCGAGGTGTTATTTTTTATAAAGGACATGTGTCAACTCCAAGATTTAATATAATTTGAGCCTACATGTTATTTTTTATAAAGGACATGTGTCAACTCCAAGATGAGCACGAAAGGAGTTACACATCCCCCTAATGGGTTGTAGAATGCCCCTCTTCTGCACAATAAAAATATTCAAATTTCTAAGGATTTTATATAATTTTTGGACAATTATGGTGATGCTTAGAGTAAAATATTTATATCTATGGAGTTTGAGGGAATTATTTTAGAAAAAATGAAAATTGGTGAACCATTTTTAGAAGAAAAAAAATATTGAAAATTTGTCCACGGGCTAAATTTCACCCCTAAAATTTTCCTTGAGTAAGAGGGAAGAGGAGAAGCACTTGAATCTTCCTCATGCAAGTAACACTAACCCAAAGCCCTAATAGAATTTTATTTTTATGTAGAGGAATGCATGTTGATGTCTATGCAGAGTACCACAATAGTTGTGAAGCATTGAGAGAAGAATCGAGGCACTTCTAATGCATAGCTCAAGTTTCCTTTTGTTGTAAGATTATGTAACAACAACTTCTACAGTGAGTTCATAGAAAGATTCGATTTATTTATATGTTCATTGATTGTTTAAAGATGGGATCAACCCTTTGTATGCTTGAGTTTCATGGGGAATTTGTAGATTGTATCTTCCATCCTATTGGAATGACACACATTGAGGTTTTCTAGTGACTATGTGAGTCACGTTGAACCTAGTTGTAGTTTGAGCTTCCTAAAAATGGTGATAATGGAACATGTTATTTGTTGGGTGGTTCTATGTTTTACTTGGTCAAGGACTTTGTTGTTGGGTTGTGGTCATTGTTTTTTACTCTTTGGTTATTAATTGTTGTGTTCCCTTAGTCACCAAGTTTAGGTTGTAATTAGCTTAGAACAACATTGTAACCTGATTCATTTCGATATCCATGGGTGTATTCTACTTGCCACACCTTAATGGCAATTTAGTGTGTGTTAACAACCTAATTTTTCTCATCTACCTTGTCATGAGTATCATCATTATTGTACATCATTTCTTGTAGTATTAACCTCATTTCCATCACTTCCATCACCACATGGCCTTGGCAATATAACCAAGAATTGAAGAAAAATCAAAAGTTGATTCTAACTGTCACTATATAATTTTTTCATATAATTCTATGACATAGCATTGCACTAAAAACCTCAAAAATCACAATGGAGTCCCAAAACCATAATTCGATTACTCAAAATTGTTGTGTGCCTTCCATAAAAGCGCAGTGGTTGAAAGTGGACATTTCCTTAGCATTGGGGATGAAAGACACTTTCTCTTATAGTGTCATGCATACACCCGCATTCGATCGTTGTTTCATTATTTTTTGCTACAATACTAACCTCCATAATATTCTAACATGCCAAAACTATGGCAACCTAGGAACACCTCTTTCTAAACTTTTTGGTCATAGGAATAAAATTTTACTACAATCCAAATAATACCTCTCTCTTCTCTTAAGGTCCAATAGACCAAGTGGGTCTCAATTGACGTTAATCATCATCATCATCACCAAAATTAACGTTTGTTTTGGTCTCCAAAACCTATCTTCCCCACTAAATCATATCAAAATGAGCTCATTCACGTTGGAGCTACATATAAGTATTGTCCACATTATTTCTTATAAATATAGCCCTTGAGGTCTCTCCCTCGATGAATCCATAACACAGAGGTCATGTTGTCATATTTTCTATTGAAAGTGAAAGAGAACCTCCATCATTTTTCCTTTCACCATTTGGGATCCACCTTCTACATCACTTGGATGCACTTTGGGCACAAAGGAGAAGAAGAACCCTCCATTGGGTTAGTTGCAAAGTTCCATATCTTCTACAATTAACACAGGTGCGTTATTGTCTCTTCTTATTCTTTGTGTTAATATCAATCAACATTCTTTATATGTATTCTTTTGTCATCTTTTAGCTATTTTTATCTTCATTTAAATTACATGCATAATAAGGAATCTTGTTGATTTAGTTTATTTTTCCATTTTTTCATTTGATCTAGTACTAGGGATTACACTACCCCCAAGTAGGTACATGTGGTACATGTTGGTGATAAAACACCAACATTAGATCTGGTGACCATACTACAGATGAATCATTTGAGTCATCCTTGGTTGTGATAAAACTATTTCTAGCCCCATCCTTAGGTGATTAGTATAGTTTCCTTGTCGCTTGTTTGTTGCTATCTTCTCGCGAGTAGGTAACTTAGGATAAAACCCCAAGTTTTTCCACAATTGCAAACATAATTTTCCTATTTTGTCTTTGCATCATGCTTTTTCACACGACAAGCATGATACATTGTTCCCAAATTTCCCAGAAGTTCCATGCAATCATGGAAAACACAAGTTTTCCAGAAATCAACTGAATCCTAAAATCTTCCCTTTAGGCTTGATTCTAGTTTATGTTACAGGTTGTAAATCATGTTCAATTTCATGTTTATGTCCTTATATTTGTTGTATTGGTTGGTTATTATCTTGGTTTGGACGAAGTAGGTAGAAAAATGATTGAAAAATCATAGTATTGACTACTTTTAGGGTTCCAAATTGAGATCATTTCCGGTCTCTTTCCTTTTTTCAGCAATTGATTTCCAAAATTGATTATAAGCTAATTTCTTACATTTGCTCAATTCATCTTGGCTTGGTGAGAATCTCATTTCTTCTTCCTTGCAAATCCACAAGAAAATAACATGTTCTCTTTTTTGGTTAAAAAAATAGTAATTGAGAAAAGATTCCCTTTAGATTTCTCTGTAACAATTGTTGGGTCTTGGATTTGTCCATATTTTCATCACCTATCGACATATATTGCATCCCTCTTCTTCCTATTATTATCCATTTATCATTCCATTTTCCATCCATTTGTTGTAAATGCCCGTAAAATGCCGTATTACTCCCATTGATGCTTTAGTGGTTGATAATGATTATTTTCCTTAATTTTTATGGATTGAAGACTATTATGCATAATTTTACTAATGATGGTTTGTGGAGTGATTTTTCACATTAACAGCAGTAACACTCATGGTTCAAACCTCCAAAGTTGGCATGCTAGCACACGTCCACATGGAGATTCACAACATGGTTTCGTTCCTAGGATTGATTATGTGGATTTATGATTTCAATTCATGCCAAAGTCCAACATAGAAGCCTCCAGCTCATGATCAAATGGCCTTAACCAAAAACGCATGCCAGATAAGAACACATTGATTTGCATTTCGATTTGCGGGCAGATGGAGACGAATCTCAAAAATCTGGGACATGGGTTTTGTGTGTAATGGCCTCATTTACCTAATTTGAGAGGAAATCGACAAACAAAGCCACAGTTTGAGATATACAAATGGTTCTCTAAACATGTAATTCTTAGATTTGCAGTTACGGCCGTATTTGAAATTAGCAAATTTGTTAAAATGGATTCTAAGTTGGGAATTCGGTTCCTCATCCTTATGAAGGAATTTTATGTATAAATATGTAATCAATATCATGGATAAGGGAGAGGAGAGAAAGCAATGTTATGTTGTAGAATTTGATCCACACTCTATTGTAATAATTTCATTCTGATAATACATGTTGGCAGTTTCTTAATTCTCGAGTTGTAGGCCTTTATTGTGGAGATCCAACTCTGCTCAATGGAGGAAGGGCCCTCTTCCCTGAGCAGATGTTGGTAGTGTTGATAGTAAGTGTGCTATTGTGTAGATTTGTTTATTATTTAGTTCATGCTTTCATTCATTATATTTATCATAGTTGTTTTCCTGTTAATTCGTTTTGATAGATCGTTGGCCAACATAGCACTTCTTTTAGATTTATGTAATTAGATATTGCTTCATAAGAGTTGATTTTCTTTGAAGAGTGATTAGGGATACAGTGTGATTTTTTATGAATAGGTTTGGGGTTTGATTCATTTTCAAGAATGTGTGATCTAGTTTACAAAGAGTTTCGATTTCATACCAATAGATCAACAGTGTCAGGTAGAAATTGTGCTTGCATAGGTATTGCACGATAGATTCGAAATAAATTTTAGCTGTTTATTTCATTAAACAATTAATTTGCCTGACATTTTGTCGTTGTTTCCAGGGAAGTTATCAATGGTGCAAAAATAAATCTGACATTGTTTTGTAGATGTGTGATTAAAGTAGAGCATGGTAGATGTGTTTATGATCCTGAGGTGCAAGGTAGTAAGACTTAGTGAAGAGCTACGCATCGTTCGACAAACTAAAATGGGCTCGGCCTCATAAAGGTCAGAGCATGTAAGTTGCATGATTTCTTTTCAATTGATTGAATTTGCTTTTAAGGGTGGTGTGATTTCCATTTTTTGCAAGTGTGTGTGATTTATTTTCTGCAAGAGTGCTTTTTATTTATGCAGCTAGTTTAATTCATTTTTCAGATTGTAGTTAAATTTTGGGTGTTGTAAGAACCCCCCCTTCTACTATTTCAAATATGAAGATAGGATTACCAACAAGATGGATTCAAGGATGAACATAAGTTTGGAAGAACTATGTCAAATCCTAGCACCGACTGGGATTTCTTCTTCTCAGGAAGAGCACATCTTGATAGTAGTCAAAAACTTATCCACCTCTCCAGAAGTGAAAGAAGAACCAACATTCCATGAGTCACATATATATAATGGGGAGCAATCATTCGAACCTGAGATTGAGGAGGCCAAAGAGGAGATGTAGTGTGATCTAAACCAAGAAGGGAATCAAGAATATCATCGTTCTATTGAAAGATGGTTCGAAGTAGTTACCAGGTCACATCATTATTTCATTCATCCTTCGTTATTTGTATCATATTATTTCCTGCAGCTGGTCTCTCACACTCTCATATGCTTTAAATTACATTTTTCAAACTTGAGTGTGAGTATGTTTATAATCGTGTTACGCATGTGCTTACATTGGAAATATGCATACACTTGAACAATTTTTATATTTCCAAGTAGAATAGGGTAGGATAGAATAACAAAATAAAACCATGCTTTTGTTTTTTTTAGTTTTTATTTTCAAATAAGTATGCTCTATTTCCGCACCTTGTTGCGATCTGGAAGATCATAAAGTAGAAAGATAAGGAATGGCTATGAGATGTTTTTAGGAATGCTTTGGAATTGTTGACTATTTGAACAAAATGCTTAAATCATTTTTGTATTCAAATTTCAAAATTTAATTTGTCTCTATTTGTTACAAAGATCCTTCCTGAAAACAAAATTACAGTAATTAAGGAAGGTGGTAAGAGGAAGGAAGCATTGGTGAATGAAGACTCCACGGGAAAACAAACCAAACGATTATGGAAACCTTCAAGCTTGAAACTTGTGCGATCATCATAGTATGTGTTTAATTTTCATTTCTATATAACACATCCATAAAAATACACAGGCTTTATTTAAAATATTATATCATTTTTAAGAGTTGCAGGAGTTGTTGCAACACACTGTGTAAATCAATCTAGGTACTCAATGCTTGAAATTTTTGGGTATGGGCATGTTTTCTATTGAAATTTATACCATTAAAAACATTCACACATATTCTGGTCACTTTTTGGGAGCCATAATTAATTTATTGGATTTCTGTGGCATTTTGGCTTGAATTTTTTTACTGAAACACATTCAGGATAGTCCATTTTTGGGAGACCAAATAGAATTATTTTTAAAACCTATTTCATTTCTAAGTAGCCCTTTGAATTTGGTTTCCAAAACAATTTGAATTTTTGATATTGGGCATCAAACGAAAAAAGTTATGGTCAAAATACTAACGGGGTGTCAAGCAGACAGCTTAAGAACAGAGTTGGGACAGTCACTTTTTGGATGCCTTATTTGGTATATCATGGAAAAAAATTCATTGATATATTTCCCTATGAATATAGTTTACAACGCAATTTGAATCACTCAATTCCGATATCATACAGAAATTTTATTACCAAAATACCAACTAACTATCACAAATCGACATCTTTAAAAACTCGATTTCCTAGACAGTTCATTAGCATAGTTGATCCATCAATTCTTTTTGGATTCAAAACCTATTTCAAATAGAGACACCTATATGAATCTACTTTCATCTCCAACTGGAATCACGTCAATCCATTATCAAATGAAAAATTTATGCCTAAAACTGTGATTGTTGGTCTAGTCCGGAATTCGAGAAACACCTTGTCATTTAAGGAGCAAATTTGGAATATCATCACAAATAATTTTTAAAACCTGTTTCTAAACATACCTATAAATTTACTTTCATTTGGCTTTAGAATCACTCAAATTGGACGAGGAACGAAGAATTTATGATCAAAACATTGCTAGTGAGTCCAATTGGCCATCGCTCTCCCACAGGTATAAATTGAATTTGATTCATTCATTTTTCTTTCGATTTGTTTTATAAGTAATTGCTTGTTGTCATTTTTTTCATAAGTGTTGGGTGAAGAGAGACCAATCACCTCTCTTCTTCCATCATCTCATGTTTTATTGCAGGAAAGTACTAAGTTTTTGCAAGTCCTTGGAAGAAGAAGGTCAATGCATGCACGAGTGACTCTTGAAGACTTTTTCTCAATTTACAAATGGACTGAGCACATAAAATGGATAGATTGATTGGAAAACCATACAGAGACCAATGTTTCTGAACTCAAGTCCCATTGCTACATGCCAAGAATCCTTTTAAGGCGACATTAATTTCATCACACCTGTCATACCAATTGCTGCCAAAACAAGCCTCTCAATAAGCCAATTGTGCTATGGTAGATTCATTCACCCTCTCCTTTCAAAGCTCTGAAAATACATTGATGTCGAAGTCCCATTTTCCACTGCTTATGTAGTCAACCTTAGCCTTTTTTATTTTCTATCACTACTACATCACGACTTCACATATACTTTCCACTTCTGAGTTTTATGTTGGTTCTATTTTTCACTTTGATTCTTCACAATCATTTATTTTGTACTCATATTGGATGATGTGGAATTCATTAAGGTCCACCTTCCAATGGTCTTGTCACATCGACTCCAACACATCATTTGGGATCGAGATTAGAGTTTTATAGTGCCATGGGATCTACATGAATCAATGGCAGATTTCCTTATTGTTAATCATGGGGATTCATCAATGCCTCTTGATTGACAAATCTTGTAGGTGACTCGACTCCAGCACATCCATTTGTACCTGTCAAGATGCACTAAGGTACTTTATATCTCACTGTCATCAAAGGTGAGTTGCTCCACATTGGTTAATGACATAGATTAATGGTCGGTAATCCAATGATTTATTTCCATGCTCGACTTCAACACATTCTTTCGCATGGTAAGAATTGTACCTCGGTTTTGTAGCAGCTGAAGATTATGTGATCTAATGGTTTCTACAGTGACTTGCAACATCATTTGTTTTAGTATTTTTACAATTCCTTTCCATTTTCATTCCAAAAGTTGATTTTGAGAATAAGAGAAGGATCTTTCTGCTTTTGTGGCAGAATTCCTCCTCGTCATTTGTCTCAACAACTTATTTTACATGCAACCAACACAACATCATTTCATATCACATTTCATTCTCAAACAGTTTCAACTCTCAGCTACATATCTCTCAACAACAGTTTGGACTACATTATCTCCAGCAGACATTGATCCATCCATGCCAATCAAAGATTCCACGAAGGTAAATCTTGAGGAAAAATGGCATTAGTTTTTTATTTATTAAAGATTTAGGAAGATGTCATGAAAACCACTATGCATTCTTCATTTTTTCTTCATTACCTGTCATAACCATACCATCTTTTATCCATTCACTTCAATAATTTCCCACTCAATCACCCTCACTTCATTTGAACCAAATCATCATTTTATTCCTCTACATTCTCCGACATCCAAGCATGAGAAAATGATTTGTTGTTGCCAATACAAGAACCAACAATAGGAAGAGAAGGTATGGGTTACGCCACAAGAACCTACAGCAGAAGAATGTGTTGTAGAATCCATTCCTTCATAAGAGTATGCTGCCATACAATAGGGAAGAAAATGCACTTTGAGGTATGAATTGCTTGGTGGTTTATTGATGCATATATTATTCACTTCCACACAACTATTGAAAAGTTAAACTTGGCACCTTGATACTGTGAGTTGATATACAATCAGATTTGATTTGCATATGCTTTCATAGAACTTAAATGCTTGGGTTTTGTTGATTGGAATATAGACATACATGCTCACTGCCCAAACAAATCGAATCCTTGCTCATTAAAAATCACGGTCATTTTAAGCTTGGATTATCCATTTATTAGTTCTGATTTTTATTGATGCAACCATCTTCAACAAGTATGCAACTATCTTGGTGTTTGAAAAATGAAAAAATCATTAATTAGCTTCTCATTCATTATTGTATATGGGGGTTCTTGTGACAAAAGTTCCAGAAGTTTTCATAAGAAAAAGTGCAGCCAAGAGCATTAGATACAAGAAATAATGATGTGCATCTTCAACACATAATGGATAGCATGGGTTCCAAAATCTCCACTGTATATTAGAAGGAACTCTATGGCAACATTTGAACAATGTTTGGCATTATTTGAAGTGTTACAAAGCACTCCACAATAGGGGCATAATCAAAGAACATTCTAGCAGCCTTCATTCAACCATGAGAATGGATGAAATTTGTTGTGGTTATAAACATATTGCCATCACTCTTCAGATTTCCAAATTTGAAAAAAAATAATTATGTCATGTATTGTTCTATTTGATATCAGTATTGCCATTCTTTTACAATACATCTCGAACTTCATCTACAACATTGTTTACATTTTAGCATCTTTTTGGTAAATATAGTTGGGTATTACTCAACATCAATATTTTGGAATGAGGGCCTACCCTCTGATGCTGCAACAAGTTCTCTTGGGAGAGATTGAATTGTGATTGGCACAGTAATGGCATCCTACATGACGGAGAAACAAGGAAGAAATAAGTTGCCAAGATTGGCATAATAATGTTGCTACTTTTATTTGTTTCAAATATTAATGCCAAGGTTGTGCTTTATCTTTTGGAAATGGATTGGGGTTTTCGATTTTTTTATTGGTCTTTTATTTCTCAATACAATGGACAAGTTTGGAATCAATTTTGCTTTGGTGTGAAATTTTCTATCATGATGGAAACATTAAAAGAGAAAACATGTTATCCCATTACTTCAATGAGCAGCTATGCCTAAGATTGCTAGGATTGCAGCAACAAAAATTATTTGTTTCCATGTCAGCATGAGGACATGATGTATCCTCAGTTCGAGGGAGAATAATATGAATTCTAAGGGATCTCATATATCAGGCTAATAATGACAACTTAAATTCAAGCTCACATCTTTATTCATGTTTGTCTACAAAAGTGCAAAAATTGAAGTAAGCATATCTTCCAAACCATGCAGTGTATTTTCATGAAATTTGGACAGGAAGAACAACTCTGGTAAGTTTCAGCTCAATCCAATTCATGGTTTTTGAGAAAATGACCATAATCAACTACAACCATTTTTCTTATATCTCGAGATCTGTGCATTAGATGGATTTGATTTTTGGTGAGCAGAAGCATTGTGATAAGAGGCATATACTCACCAATTTTTAGAAAACAAAATTTCACGGATTTTGAAAAACAACCATCATCACCTGCATCCAATTTACATTTTTCTCAAAATCCGTGATGTGGGTATCTCTAATTTTTGGTGTGGAGCTGCATTGGTCTAGTAAAAACGTGCTTGCAAAATTTCAGCCAAACCCAGTTTTTATTTTGTGAGATATTGATTCAGGAAGTCTGCTGAAAATTGGCTGAAACACCTGTAGTGGCTTATTTGTTGATACATGGTTTACTTGCTTATATCTTGGGATTGGTGAACTAAATTGTCGTTATTTTTGGTGTGAAGAAGCATTAGGTAAGTATGCACATGCTTGCAAAATTTCAACAAAATCCACTTTGTACTTGGGGAGAAAACAAAATAAGAAGTTCATTGTTATAATGGCTGCAATTCCGCCCATTTTTCGGCTGCAACTCCGCCAATTTTTCTGGTTGCAATTCCACCAATTTTTCTGCTAAATGTTTCACTAAATTTTTCGATAATTGCCGAAATTCCATCAGAATTGCTAGAGATCACTAGAGGGCTATTTTTGAAGGTTATCCTTTCATGAGAAATGCAACAACCACTATTTGAAGAAGTTATCAAGTATTATTTGGAAATAAGCATCATATTCCATTAGCATCATCAATGGGAAAGTAGAGTGGTTTTGGTCACTATTCATGGTAAAATGAAAGCAACAATTGAATGAGTCATTCTAGTTGGGATGCTACACAAGTTTTGGCTTGCATGAAGACATGCAACGAGTTCAATTTGGGGGAGATGTTGGGTCACGGATTTGTCCATATTTTCATCACCTATCAACATATATTGAATCCCTCTTCTTCCTATTATTATCCATTTTCCATCCATTTGATGTAACTTCCCGTAAAATACCACATTACTCCCACTGATGCTTTAGTGGTTAATAATGATTATTTTCTTTTATTTTTGATGAATTGAAGACTATTATGCATAACTTTACTGATGATGGTTTGTGGAGTGATTTTTCATATTAACAACATTAGCACTCATGGTTCAATCCTCCAAAGTTGGCATGCTAGCACACGTCCACATGGAGATTCATGACATGGTTTCGTTCCTAGGATTGATTATGTGCATTTGTGATTTCAATTCATGCTCAATTTCAACATAGCAATCTCCAGCTCATGATCAAACGACCTTAACAAAAAACGCATGCCAGATAAGAACACATTGATTTGTGTTTCGATTTGCGAGCAGATAGAGATGAATCTTGAAAATCTGGGACATGGGTTTTGTGCATAAAGAACTCAATTACTTGAAGGGTGAGGAAATTGCCAAACAAAGACATGGTTTGAGATATACAACTGGTTCTCTAAACATGTAGTTCCTAGATTTGCAGCTACAGCCGTGTTTCAAACTAGCAATTTGTTAAAACAGATTCTAAGTTGGGAATTCGGTTCCTCATCCTTATGAAGGATTTTTATGTATAAACATGTAATCAATCTCATGGAGAAGGGAGAGGAGAGCAAGCAATGTTATGCTATAGAATTTGATCCAAACTGTTGTAATAATTTCATTATGATAATACATGCTGGTAGTTTCTTAATTCTCGAGTTGTAGACCTTCATTGTGGTGATCCAGCTCTGCTCAGTGGAGGAAGGGCCCTTTTCCCTGAGCAGACGCTGGTTGTGTTGATTGTAAGTGTGTTATTGTGTAGATTTGCTTATTATTTAGTTCACGCTTTCATTCACTAGATTTATCATAGGTGTTTTCTTGTTAATTTGTTTTGATAGATTGATGGTTAACATAGCACTTCTTTTAGATTTATGTAATTAGATCTTGCTTCATAAGAGTTGATTTTGTTTGAAGAGTGATTAGATTTGCAGTGTGATTTTTTATGAATGGGTTTGGGGTTTGATTCATTTTTAAGAAGGTGTGATCTAGTTTACAAAGAGTTTCGATTGCATACCAATAGATCAATGGTGTCAGGTAGAAATTGTGCTTGCATAGATATTGCACGATAGCTTTGAAATAAAAGACTTCATCGGGTTGACAATTTATGTTTTGGGAATTTCAGCTGTTTATTTCATTAGACAATTAATTTTCCCAACATCAATTATTAGTATTCCTTTAATTTGCACTTCTTAGATTGCACAAAGCCATAACTAGTTTCCATTGTGAACTATTTTTGATTGAAAATTGAGAAGTCATATTTGCTCATTAAAGAAAGAAGTTGATTTTATTTTAAGAAAGAAAATCTTGAGTTTTTAGATATTAATTATCATCTCTCTTTCTTACACTTTTCATTGCAATTTAAATTTTTGTTGTACACACTGTTACCACCTAAGTTGTACTTAGTGGTTTTTTCTCAAGTGAGCCTGGTGAACCGGACAAGGATAACTTGTTCGGACTTCAGAAGACCTTTGGAAGTACTTCTGGGAAGTGCTTGTTGTACTATATCACATGTTCATACCCCATAGGGGAATTGTAGTAAATGTTCTAGCATGATAGTGTATGTAAAAGACTCAGTCTCTTAGACTTTATTTGTCAATCTGATCAGCCCAGGGTGTTTTTTCCCTTGGTTATTATTGGTTGTTGAATAAACGACTGATAATTTCTGAGTTTTTCACTCCATACCTCCAAAGTTGGGGTGGTTAGCTTGACATTTAGGCACATTGAGGTTATTAGAGTCTAGGTGTCAATGTATAAACATGATAGGCATCATGGTCGAGTCATATGAACATGTCTAAGTCCCCCTAGGTTTTTTCAATTTTTCAATTTTTTTTATTTTTTCAGTGTTTTTTATTAAAATTTAATTTTTCCAAAACTTAGGCTATTTTTTAATAGTTTAATTGGAAAAATTGATTTTGTAATAAAAGTGGGCCAAATAATAAGTTTCAGTTTGTAGGTGCTCATTTTCAAGCTAAGAGCACCATGTAAACCCATGGACCCACTATTTCCTAGTTTTGAGTGATTTTCCATTACTCAGGTCAGAAATCCCCAAAAAATCAATTCTTGATTATTTTAATTAATAAATTGATGAATAATGGAGCAAATCCAGAATCCTAGATCATGGGATTCGCAGCCAATTTGATTGAAATCCGTTAGATCTGAACCAGATTGACTGGATCTAACAAATCCTTGACTGAAGGAGGTGATCAAATCAGATCCAGAGTTGATCTTCAGCAGCCTTTATGGGGAATTGTGCCCTCTAGCTCTCCTCCACACGTGTGGGCTCTCCTGGAAGCTCTGTGGACTGATGTGTCAGTTTATGGGTTGATGTGTTAGCTCAATCAGCCCCCCGGTTGACAAGTAGGCTCGGTTTAGCTTCATATCAGCATTAATGGACTCTCCCTCAGCTGCAGTGATCTGTCTCCTTGGGATTTGCGCCCCCCTGGGCTGGATCTCCTGGTTTTTGTATAAATAAAAACACAAGCTGCCTCTTCCAAGCTAGTTAGAGTTGGATTGAAGGGCTTTCTATTGTAATACTGTTGTAATATTTTGATTATTGGAATAAATAAGCTTTGGAGGCCAAATGGTGTAATGCTCTCATGTGTGTGGATTAAGCATTGTCTTATGGCTATTGATGTTGCCGACTTTTCTCTCAATTTCTGCATCTGAACCTTGTCTGGCTTGAACAATTTAGCTGAATCAATAGGAGTATAGTTGGGCAAGTAAGGTTACTTGTTTTTTCTATATCTCATAGCATATATGTTTGAATATCTAGATTATACATGTTTAATAAGTTTATTTGAATGTAATTCTTGTCTCTTTTTCATATATATCCAGATCTCATGAGGTTTCGTGCAGGATTGTGTGTTTAGCTTTTAGGTAGCAAGGACTGGAAGAGTTGTGGATCTAGTTTGACTCCACTGTACATCCAAAAAATTTGTGAAGGCATTGCCCCTCTATATTCCACTAACAAGTTTCCATTGCAGATCCATCCAGCAACGGGCCTTTCCCCTTCTCTTCCTCTTTTCTATTAAAATCAATCTCCCGATTACCTGTCTCTTCCTCTTATGATCAGATCTAGTTATAAGAATTGAATATATATTGTTAGATCTAGTTTATAAGAGTCTTGCTGCTTAGATCTATAATTTCATAAAGAATATCATTTCATAAAGATAGATCTAGGTGTAGGAATTTCCTTTTTTGCAAGTAGCTAAAGCATAGATCTAAAGCTTGCTCATAAGGTAATTTCTTTTTTCATTTTTCAAAGATTTAAATTCTGCAAGAAAAGTGCATATCTCATTGGCTATCCAAACAGCAAGCCAAGATCTCAAGGAAAGCTTGCTTTCCTTGGTTCCTTTTTGCAAAACTAGATTAGCCCCTTTTAACAATTTTTTACTTAGTTTTTTTTCGGTAACTAGCGTGGTGACCCAAAACACTTTTAAAGTGTGTTTGGGCACATTTGATTCTAATTGCTCACTATTTTTTAGCAGGTCTAACGAGAAAGAGAAGGAGACTCTGCCCATTTTCTAACTCTTGGATGAACCAGAGCTTCCCTGAAGCTTCCCCCACCGCCGTGTTCTGATTTTAGCTTGTTACAAGCTTGTTGTAAGCCTTTGGATCCCAGATAACAAGGACCAAAGTGCATCAATTTCAATTTGTTGATATTGTAAATCACTACTAATAAAAACAAAATATCTTTTCGAATAGGCTCTTTCAAGCCTATTCACCATCCCCCCTGGGGGGATTTGTGTCCGTGTCTTTTTTTTGCTTTTCGTTTATCTTTTTTTTTAATCTAGCCTAGTTCTAATCTACAGGGTAGTATACTTTGATTTATAATCATTTCCATATTCCATATCCGAGGTTTCAAAGTAATTTTAATACTTACCCCACGACTTCCCAATTGACCCGAAAGGGGAAAGAGATGCGTGGTAGGACTAATTAAAAAACCGACATTGTGTATATTTGTTTTCTTTTTCATCAACTATAATAAAATTAACCCCTCCTTGATTCCCTGATTGAGATCCACTTGGATCGAAAGAGGTTCCTGGAGGGTTTTCTTTTTAACAAGAACACCTATCTTGAAATTTACTAAAATTGACAAGACTCCGGTGCGTATGCTCTGCACTTGGCTACGGTTCGTCTGATCAGTCAAGCTACATCAAAAGCACTTGAGTGAATAGAATAATTAGTATTCACTCTCCCAAATTGACAAACCATCAGGTGAAAATCCAACACCTCGATCAAACCATTACGGTGGCAAAATACGCAAAGGAAGTGGGAACTCCTGAAAAGTGACCTCGGGGCATCGATCTCTGTTACACCTGCGGGTGCATTATGAACAATAGCCTCAGAGACTCCATTCAGCCCA
The DNA here is from genome assembly GCA_001517045.1 of Pseudotsuga menziesii. Lineage (NCBI taxonomy): Eukaryota > Viridiplantae > Streptophyta > Pinopsida > Pinales > Pinaceae > Pseudotsuga > Pseudotsuga menziesii. The sequence goes on along the minus strand of LPNX010507014.1, from coordinate 182 downwards.
CATATTCCTTGCGGGTAGCCATGAAGGTTTAGTTTTGGACATACTCCAAGTACTCTCGGGTATATCTGGAGTCCACCCTTTTGCCTAATTTTAATCAACTCATATTTCACATTAACTTAAAACATACCAAGAGGCAATCGCAAAACATTCACTCCAAGCACATGCAAGTACATTGATTATCT
>LPNX010507004.1:0-82241 GCA_001517045.1 Pseudotsuga menziesii | reverse complement strand
ATATATATCCTCTCTCCCTCCCTCCTTCTCTCCATAGTTCCTTCCATCTCTCCCTCTCTCTCTCTCTCCCCCCCTCTCTCTCTTCAAGTTATTTTGATTAGGATCTTTTCAAGCTTAGGGTGTGGATTAATATATTTTTTTGGTTAGTAATTTATTTTTTGCTCTCACATTTTTATTTAACCATTAGTAATAGGATTTGAGACAATGATGAACTATTAGGACTCTTTTGAGAGAATTATCGAACTCTCATAGTGTACACTTTGATAAAAATGTGTAAGTGTGGTTCTTTTCTGTTTGTGTAGATGTAGAATACATTTCAATTTTAGGTTGAAATCCTTGAATGGTAAAACATGTGCACTCTACGAAGTAAATGGTTTTTTATCCTTGATTCATATCTCTTGAATATCCTTGTTGAAAAAAAAAACTTAAATACCTATATTAAAATACCCATCTTCCATCACTATTAGAAAAACATGTTATCGCTCTTCAACAATTTTCAAACAAGCCAAATTGACGGATATGTGTATTGCATCAATTTCTGTATATATTGACCAAATAAATGTCATCTATGATTATATCTCCATATACAAACTAAAAATTATATAATATTGATATAACAAATGATACAACATTTTTTATATTATGCTGTTATCTTGCCTACCAAATGTGTATAGGGTCTAGTTTTAGGTTAGCATATATTAATTTGGGATTAACAAAAAACAGAGGAGATCAATTGCATTCATTCTTATATTTCATTCTAATATCACAGAAACTATAGTGTTCCCTATTTGCAACATATTTCGAATTTTGATTTGGATCTTCCTATCCTGAGATATAGAAATTCTTTGTAGGTCACGTGTTTATGAATGAATTCTAGAAGAGGCTAGGACCCTGATTTGGAGGGATCATATCTCCTAAATTATATTGAATATGAGGATGAAACACATATAAAAGGTACATCAATATTTCATATTATTCATGTCCAAGTTTCAGCTTCTGATCATTCTTCAAACTCGATTTATAGCGAAAATGCCAAGGTGACTAGATTTTTCCTTCTAGGGTTTTCAAGCATGAAACCCTAATCTTCAGTAGTTGTAGCAATGTTTCAGATGATATGAAATAATAGTTCAGGTGATTATATTATTGGACAAAATGATATGAAATTGGAAGCGATGAAGCATTCCAGTTCATATTTCAAGGATTGTGACATCAACTCTTTTGGTGCACAAATGAAGGTGATTAGAACCTTTCCTAGGTTTTTCAGTTGTGAAGACCATGGGGCCATTGGGGAATATGTCCCTTTGGAAGAAATAGAATCTATTATCAAATCCTTTTCCATGGAAAAAATCCTTAGATCGAATGGTTGGACCGTATAATTTCTCCTATAGTTCTTTGATATAGTTGGTGAGGAGTTCCTTGAGGTGGTTGAAGAGTCAAGGACTTCAGGATGGGTTTTTGTGGGTTTGAATGCTAAATATTTACCTTGATGCTAAAGACTAATAATATTATTTCTTTCAATTACTTTTGACATATATTGTTGCACATAAACGTGGCTTACACTATTATTGCAAAAGTGATAGCTAGCAAAATTAATCCATATCTAGCACAACTTATTTCATGTGACCAATTCATATTCCTTCATAATAGATTGATTCTTGATGTTATAGGGGTAGCCAAGAAATATTTACATTCTCTAAAACTAAAAAAAATTCCAACCCTCATTATGAAAATGGACCTGGTTAAAGACTGTGATAGGGTTAAATGGTCCCTTTTAAGGATGAACCTTTTACATGTGGGATTGTCTTTAGATATTACTGATTGGGTTATGGGATGTGTTAAGTCAGTGAATTTCATTGAACTTATTAATGGAAATCCTTCTAAATATTTTACATGTTCCAAGGGTTTGAGACAAGATGTCCCCTTTCCCTGCTAATTTTCTTATTGGTGATTGAGGGTTTAAGCAGGTTGATAATACTCATTAAGAATGACAAAATAATTTTTGGGCATTAATCTCTCATAGAATCTAGACATGAGACACCTTTTTATTAATGATGTCCTTCATTTTGGCTCAAGTCCTTTGTAGGAGTGGCATGTATACATAGATATCATTCTTGTTTTTTGTGAGGCTAGCTGTATGGAAGCTAGCTCGCATAAGTCATGTTTCTTTCATCACAAGGTAGCGAAAGATATCATCAATAATGTGGCCTATATTATTCCATATCATTTCAAAACCATTGAACTAGTTTTCAAACATTTAGGATACTGTTTAAATCCAAATAAATATTCTTTGGTGGATTGGCTCTAGTAGGTAAGGATAGTAGAGAAGCACATTGATCATTAGGTAAACACATGGCTCTCTTTTGGGGGGCATTTAATTTTGGTCCAGCTCATTCTTCAAAATCTAATTGTGTATTGAATTTCTAAATCCAAAGCTCTTATGGGCCTCCTCCTTAAGGTGTGACAAAGGATTTTTAGTCTCTTATAGAATGACAACAAGAAAAAAGAAGGAATACATTTGGCCAATTGGTCAAGTATTTCCTACCAAAGGAGATGGGGATGGGGATTGAAAAATCACTTATGGTTTTCCAAATCCCTTGCCTTTAAAAGCTTACAGTAGGGTCTATTCAGAAGAAGTTTGTAGTAAATGGTTTTAAGGGGAAAACATATGAAAATGGTATCATTTGTGGATTCACTAAGAAGGTCAATACATTAGTATGCTTCAACATAAAAAATTTGGCGTGGTTTTCTCTTTGATGTCCCAATCATTAAGGATTGGATCACTTAGCAGGTGGGAAATTGATATTATATGAGAATCGAGGCAAATCCAATCATTGGATGTTTAGAATGGTGCAAGCTATAAGGTGTCTTAATAACTTTGGGTTCTTCTTTTTGGCTCATTTGTGTAACCCATCGATGGGTCGCTTCGACACAAATTATTGGTATAATACAAGGGAGCTTGGGTTGGGTGGAAATTATGCACTTGAATGGGAAAATTTAATCAAGGGTTAGAATGGTGTGGTGCTATACTAAAGGACTATGATGATAAACTATTATGGTAATAGAACAAACAACTATTATGGTCATAGAGCACATCGTTTAGGCACATAACAACTTTTTTAACTTATGTAACTTTTACTTTTTGTTAAGATGGATAGTTGAGAAAAGGTGGCATAAGGAGTTGTATCCATGGAAGGATCCCCTAAAACTACAACTCATTTGTGGGTGCATCCATGGAGGTGGGTTACAATTTTTGGCAAAGCATTTCGGCAAAAACAAAAAAGTGCACCTCAATCAAGCTTTTCTTAAACCCTCAATTGGGGTTTTAACACCTCGATCGATGGTTTATAAAATGCTCGATCGAGGTTTTGATAAACCCTCAATCGAGGAATCAAGAACTCGATCGAGGGTTAAAAAAAAAGCTCGATCGATCATTTATAATAGTTATAACTGTAAATAGGTAACAAACCCATGATTTAATTCACTACGTTTGTTGGATAGAAAAGGGTCATTTATATTCATTTGTAGATATGGGTCGTTGATTAATTGGAGTCATGGATGTGAGAGTTATAGACATGATTGATTACATCTATGACTCTAATTACTCCATGACTAATATCTACACATAAAATCCACAGGAAGTGGTAGTAGTAAAATCTTTTACTTGTTTCTTCTTCAAGATATGTACTATTACCCACAAGTATCATTATTCTAGTCGAAATTATGTTTTATTAAATTTTATCATCATATAATTCTATGTTTGATTTTAATTGAATTCGAAGACCTTGTTCCCATGAAGAATACATGATTTTAAAAACTTTGATTAAAGAAATTTTTGGGTGTCCATATGCGTGTGCACACACGAATATGGGCACTTGGATATTGTTTTAGTTAAAGTTTTCTCTTAATCGAGCTTGATCGAGCTTTTCTCTAACTGCACATAAACATTCAATAGAGGTATTTAAAAGCATGTGTAAAATCTCGATCGATGGTTTTAGAGACCTTGATCGAACTCATAGCTTGGTATTGACATTGTATTTCCATATACATCATGTAAAGTTTCATTTAATGAAGTCTTCCAAAAGATGCTTCAGAACCTTGTATTTTGAATCCCCATTTGAATTCATGTCATTGAACATTTTCAATTCTTGTCGAAATGAGATGTAGTATCATGTTTTGTTTCCATACTTTTAATTTTTCGAATCCCATCATCGCCATAACACCTTTTCTTTTATTTTTTTCCCTCCACTCTTAGAATTATGAAACACCAAAACAATTAATCACGTGTTATTGATGTGAATTCTAATGTCATTCAATAATTTACTAGCATGATTAACTGCAAATGTGTGGCACAATAACAATTTTGAAGAGTAAACAATAGAAAAATTGATATAAACCAAGGAAATGAGGTCATATTTTTTTCATGCTCACATTTTTATCTCTCTGAAGGTACTAAAAATACTTTGCTCCTTCGTATATAATTTTTAATTTTAAAAAACTACAATTATGTAATATGAGTTTGAATTCAACACTAATTTTTATCTTTATCGTCTCGTTCTATTCTTCCCTAGGCTCTGGGATTTAAATATATGACCCGATGATCTATATCGTAGGTATATCGTGGTCCTGAGGATCTAGGTGGAGTGGACACAACTCACCTAAGTTCAATTCATCAACTGAATTGCATGCATCATTGCACTCCTTGGTTCAATGCAAAAGGAATACTTTGGAAATGATGCATGCAATTCAGTTGATGAGTTGAACTTATGCGAGTTGTGTCCAATCGACCTAGATTCCCAAGACTACAATATACCTACGATATAGATCCTTGGGCCAGATATTTAAAGCCCATATCCCATGGAGGAATTGAACTGGACGATTAAGATAAAAATTTGTGTTTTCAAAGTCATATCACATAATTGTAGTTTTTTAAAATAAAAAATTATATATGAAGGAGAAAAGTATTTTTAGTATTTAAAATCTTTCACTACATTTTTGTAACTCTAATTATGATCCTCAATTTCTGCCCCCCCTCCCCTCCACTGCTACTCCATTCAAGCCCTATTATGTGTTATAAAGAAGTAGTTTAATTAATACTAAAAAGATTTTAACAATCCATTTCTCAAACCCTTTTTTTATGAGTGGAGAGAGTTGGCATGTCATGTTTCTTTCATGAGTCTTATCCATTTGCTACATTCTTAATGTACTCGTGTCTAGAGGAAACAGATTGGTAATAGGTTATATTTGTCAATTAAATGTTTATGTACACATTTATCTATACAACGAGAGAGTTCTAATTATATGTTGGGTGAACTATGGGAAGAGTTTTCTTGTTCCCTAAACTTTGATGCCTCTTTAATAGTTTCAAAAAAATCAATCTAAAAAGTAAAGCACACTTTCTCTTCTTACTAGTATATTTCACTTTCTCCGCTGTACTTAAAATTGATTTATCTAAGGCATACGATCGTGTAAATTGGACATATTTACAGGTAATCATGTCTTAAATTGGATTTTCAGTACCTTTTATTACATGGGTGATGAGCAGTATTACTTCTGTTTCTTTTGATGTTCTTAAAAATGGGGTGGCATCTACTTTTTTTAGATCAGGCAGGGGGCTCACACAAGGATGCCCTTTGGCTCCTTTACTTTTTTTTATTATGGTAGAAGGATTGAGGAGGTACATTCATAAAGCACATTTTAGTGGGGCTTTACAGGGTATCTCTTTTGGAAACAATATTATTCTGTCCCATATATTAATTGTGGATGATATTATATTGGTCACAGATGGATCTGAACAGTCTTTATCAACTTTATATGAGGTTTTGATGCTATTTTGTTTAGATTATGGAATGATTATTAATGAGAATAAATCTTCTTTTTATTTTTCTGGGTTGGAAGAATCCGTGTTGATTTCAATTCAAAACATTTTCCCTTTAAATGTTCAAAAAATTGAGATGGGTATGAAATTTCTTGGTTTTTATTTAAAACCATGTAGATATCTGTTGAAAGATTGGGATTGACTCATTACCAAAGTGGAAAAGAGAATTAAGAACTGGAGTTTCAGATGGTTATCTAAGGGAGGAAAACGTATTTTGGTTAAGGTTGTACTTGAGGCTATTCCAGTTTACTGGATGCATTTTTGGATACCTGTGGGTATTCTTGAAAGAATTAGAAAGTTATGTTTCAAATTCTTATGGTATGGTAATGGTGAGGCTTCTAGACTACCATGGACTTCATGGAAGGATCTGGCCAATCCCAAGTCTTTGGGAGGTTGGGGTCTGAAAATACCTGCCTTATTTGCAAAATCCCTTGCTGCTAAAAATGTGTGGAATTTGATTAATGGCACAGGATTTTGGGTGCAGATTGCTATCCAGAAGTACATTTCACCCTTATATTTACTTGATTGGATAAGGAGCGATGTAAAGGAAAAGAATGGTATTTCCATTTGTTGGAAAATAGTACTTTGGTCTTTTGATCTCATTGGACAGTCACTTGTTTGGACTGGAACTGAGGTACGTATTGGTATTGACCCATGGCTTGGATGAAAATGGAGGCATAATTTACCACTCTCCATGATTTTTAAAATTCATAATGAAGGTTATTTTGTCTTAAAGGATATTGCTTGTATTGGGACAACTTTACTACAGGAGCAGACCCGGCGGAATGCTGATTTCCTTGGTTTTGATGAACAAGAAATTATTATTTGGAATTCTTATGTAGATCTATTGACTACCAGCCATGTTCGTATTTCAACTGATGATGATCAACTGATTTGGAGTCTGTCAAAAACTAGTAAGTATACTCCCAAAGATGGCTACTTTCATCTTATTCATTCTAGAAATGAGATGGAATGTTTCTGGTGGTGAAAATGGCTATGGAAAATTCAGTGTCCACTTAAATAAAAAAATATATTTCTGGTTTTTGTTTTCAAGGAAACCATTAACATGGGACATACTGTGTAGAAAAGGTAGAGAAGGTCTAGGCAAGTGTTATCTTTGCAAGTTGGAATCTGAAACTAATGCTCATATTGGTTTCGAGTGTTCATTCACTAGGAGGGTTTGGTTTGAAATTGAGGATAAGTTAAGATATAATAATTTGTGGAATGGAATATCTATTTTGGATTGTGTTCAGAACTGGGTTCTGCATGCTGATGCCAGGTATAGATCCTTACCTGTTATTGTTTCTTGGTTTATATGGAAGGCTCAGAATCAATGTTGTTTTGAAGATATTCAGCCAAAGTCTTATTTGGTTACCTCTTTATGTATGGGTATACTGAGTGCTTATCCTTTGGATAACAGAGTTGTGAATTTAAGAATGGTTGTCAAGGAACAAATTGACAAATCATCTCCTTGGGGATTTTTTGATGGTAAGGCAACAGGAATCCCTCAGATTTGTGGGGCAGGTGGTATTCTGTATATATCTGATGAGCACTATTTTGCTTTCTCTGCTGGTTTGGGGCTGGGAACCAATAATTATGCTGAACTTTTAGCTTTAAAGTTGCTTATCATTTTGGCTTTAAAGCAGGGTGTTCAATCTTTGCAGATTTTTGGGGATTCACAATTGGTGATCAATTGGGTATCAGGTAAGTTCAAAATCAACAATATTGTACTTACTTAGGTCCTACAGGAGGTGATTAGAATATCTAATTTTCTTGTCAAAGTAGATTACAAGCATATTTATCGTGAACGGAATGCTAAAGCTGATGCTTTAGCTAATGCAGGTGCTAATGTGATTGATGGTCACTCGAAAATACTGGAGTATAGAGGAGCTGAAACATATGAAACTTTTCAGATTTTTTAGTTTTTTTTTGGCTGAAGGGAGGGTTAACACTAGAGTATCAGTGCTCTTCGTAGATCCATAGTAATTTCTTGACAGTTTATGATGTATTTTTGACTATATTTTGAGATCATTTTTATTGTTGATAGTTCTTGGACAATTCTATTGGGACAGATAGTTTTCTGGACAGTATGGACATTTTTCTGGACAATTTTGGATGGTTACAGTTATGTGACTGTATCTGGAAGATATTTGACAGTATATTTTTGTGACAGTTTTGAATGTTTTTATAAAAACTGAATTAGATGATATACAAATCTATCATAGTTTTTGATGAATGCCAATTGGTTGTAATGAATAGTTTTATTCTACTTTCTAGTGAATGTAGTTTAACTATCTTTTGAATATTTGGGTTGATATTTAATTTGATTTTCAAATCAATTATTACCTATTGTAATAAGCATTGTTGGTGGTGTACATTTTGAGGAAATGGACACTGAAGATAGTGGTCTATGTGATGAATGTAACTTTTTAATAAAGTTAATATTTTTTTCTGTGGGAATTTTTTTTCACTATGGTTATACTTATTATATTATTGCTCCTTCAATTCTTCTTCTTATGCATTTATATTCTTATATGAAAAATAAAAAAATTTAAATTCTTTGTATTTATTACAATGTTTAGAATAAGTATCCTTCCTCTTATTATTTTTTATTTTAGATTTCATTATTTTTTTATTCTTTTACTTATGTTTTTTTTTACATTTACCATCTTGAAAAAATTATAATTTCCCATTTCCCCTTTATTCTTGTGTAATTTTTCTTTTTACTTTTTATTCAAAATGTGTGAAAACAATTATTTAATGAACACTTATGCTTATTACTAGTTCTTTTTTCCTAATGAGGTAGAGGTTTCTATTCCTGCCTAATTATTTTTTAAATCCTCTTAGTTGGGTCCTTGAAGCCCAAATTCTTAATTTTCCTACATAAGCAGAATCTTCTAGATAGGGATTATGGTAGTTAGTGTCCACAAGATGTTGAGAACGAGGGGACTAGGACTTACCTCCTCAATTTTTTTTACTAAATATAAACGTGGTGAGCTTGCATATAAATCCTTGGTAGTCATGTACATAGCTTTTATTTTCGAGTATTTAACTGTAGCTTGGTCGAGGGTTTGTTAGACCCTCGATCGAGGTTTTAATAAACCCTCGATCGAGCTTCTGTTAAAACCTCAATCAAGGGATTTGAATACCTCGATCGATCTTTAGAATTCGATCAAGGGCCTGAAAAACAGAGAATTAGCCCTCTTACAAGAAAATCAACGTTTCTTTGTGTCTTATAATGGTGTAAACACTTCCATTCATGAATCATAACTGAGCGGATTTCATATCGATAGATTCATCACCGAATCCTCTATCCATTGAGGTATCATGCATGCGTTTTGGCATTCATAGGGTTTTTTTTAATTAGTTCTAAAGCTTACACTTAGAAAATATGACAACAGCTTCAAAGAATCTCAAAGAAAAATCTGCAGGTTAAAAATACACATTCAAAAATTTCTTAAAAATGCACACCCACACATGGACATGTCCTCTTCTAAAGGGGATCTTTGGTTTTTCAATTTTTGAAAAAAGTGAAAAAAAGATGGGATGGACACACATGTGTATAAAATGATGTTGAAATCACATGTGGTCACTTTCGAAATATAATAAATAATTGTATATTGCAAAATAAATTAACAAAAAAATATGCAAACCACGGTACATTTTGTGTAGATCATGCTCATATATATATATATATATATATATATATATTAAATTATTAATGTAATATTGAATTATTGGGGTTGGAGAGGAGCCACTTATTAACTTCTTCAAATTTTTAAGGTCACATAGTTCATTAAATGCAAAATTTCACACATTAAATGCCATGAGAATATTTAAAAAATTTATCATTGGGAAGCCAACATAATAGTCTACAATTTTTTTTTAAACTACAAGTCGAAATTCACATGGCATATATGCGTTTCGAGGGATTTTATCAAGCACATGAGTAAAAAACAGGTTTTCATCACCAAATTTGGCCAAAAACTGTTACCCGCGTTCATGCAATTATCCTTATTGGTTAGTTTTGGAGGAGAAAATTGGGGTGGGTGTTAATTTACAAAAAGGTGGCTTGGCCAAACCTTTCACTATGTATTTTGTTGTAGGGGGATGACTCTCCCAATTATTTATTTGCTACTTGTTCTTTTTCTCAAGACATTTGGTTATAAGTAATTAGAAGTTTACAATCAAATTTTACTTGGGAACGCACATCCTTCGAACATAGTCTTAAAATTTGAGCTCAATTTGCGAGTTCCCTATGCAACTTGCCTTTGTTTGTCATGTGGAACATATGGTGTAACAAGAACTTGATTAGTTTTTAGAACAAAAGGTGATTTTTTTTATAGCATCACCTTCAGGATTATATTGGATTTGAATGATCATATATAGGTCTCTACAATGAACCAGCCATGTCAAATTTAATTGCCACACATTTGATAAGATTGCTTAGTTGGTCTCTTCGATGGCATCGAGCAAGTTGGTCATTGTGGTGCATGGATAGCATTAAAATTGAGCAAAGATCACTTCTTCGAGTCTTGGATGGCTTGCAATATTGGAACAAACTCTAGGGAAAGGTTAATGGCGCTATGGGTTTTACTAATATCTGCAAAATTTAATGGCACTATGGGTTCTACATACTAATATTTGCAAAAGTTAATGGGGCTATGGGTTCTACTAATATTTGCAAGGATATGCATTTCTCCTATTAAATGTCAGGTGACTCACAAGCCATCATTAGATGGGTTACTAGTCATTCTCATTTGCAAGTACTTTCCATGGAGGAATGGAAAAGTAGGATTTATGATTGCTTAACTCTTTTCATGTTATACATTTCAAACACATATATAGTCAACTAAATCACAATGCAGACCTAATGTCAAAGAAGACACTAGGAAGAAAGAGGGTATCGTGACTTATGAAGAATACATAAAGAATACAAGGATTTCATCAGGTTGTTTTCAAGCTGAGGGTGTGGATTAATCTTTGTTTGATTAGTACTTTCTTTTTCTTCCAACATTTTGATTTGAATTGGAGTTTGAAAGAGTGATGAACTATTAAGCCTCTTTTGAGAGAATTATGGAACTCTCCTCTTGTACACTTTGATAAAAATGTGTAAGTGTGTTGTTTTTGTTTGTTTGTGTAGATATAAAATACATTTCAATTTTAGGTTGAAATCCTTGAATGGTAAATCATGTGGTTTGTGTAGAGAGATTGTACACTACTAAATATATGGTTTCTTATCTTTGATTCATATTTGTTGAACATTCTTGTTGAAAAAAAAAATTAAATATCTATATTAAAATAAAACTAGCATAGATCCATTTTAAACCCTGGTAAAGATCCAATTACTTAAAGTGTACATTTTTTTACCATTTAGATATATCTCAGTACTTGACAGATCTAGGTTTAAAAATATCAATGCTAATGTATCTTTTTATTTATTTATTTAAATAGATATTGTATCAATTTCCATAATATATTGAACCAAAAAAATGTCAATCTCTGATTATATCGCCATAGACAAACTAATAAATGATATAATATTGATATAACATATGAAATAACCTTTATTATATTAAGCGGTTATCCTACCTACCAACGTGTACAGGTCCAGTTTCAAGTTAGCAGATATTACTTTGGGATTCTCATATCACCTAAAAGCTAACTTCTACAACAAACTATTTCGAGTCGTAACCACCATCTGTAAACTTGCTATACAAGTAAATTTATCTCAAAGCTTGCTACGATGTCTAAAACGCTGAATCAACTTTGAAATCTGCGAAGGGAGGATCCGAAGCGTGTCATCAATGCACTCCAAGCGGCCTGCGTTGGGTGCACTGCATCGAAAAAGAAAGCCGATTCTGGATGCGAGCACAAGCTATACATAGCCTTCCCCGTCACCTTGTCTGTAGCGCCGCATTGACCAATGCAACAGGGTTTCAATGGCTCCTTGAATTTCCCTACACAGAAAGAAATTCTCATGTTCGCTATTCAACACAGTATTCAATTGGCACATGAAGAAATTTAATTATTATCAGAAGAGAATGAGGGAAACAGAATGTAAAACCATATTTAGTTGGATGTTGAAGAATTGCCATGGAATCTGAATACTGATCCAGAAGCACAAAGTCTGCATCTGCTCGGCTCTTTCTTAATCCCTTTACCGCTTCCAGCAAAAGGCTGTTGTGATAAATGGCTAATGTGTTTATTGTAGCATTGCAACTTTCATAAGAGTTCTCCACTGTAATTGCAGGCAAGCACCCCATAGGCGACATATTTGTTAATGCAAACCGTCTGAAACCTATTTTGTACAGTCGCCCTAAATCTGCCGAGAGTTGCTTGATTACCGATTGTACAAACGAAGGCACACCCTGCAATTCCCAACAGCTAGGGTTAGCCAGGAATACAAACATTAGTGCAGAATTGTTTAAAAACCAGTATAGATCTATCTAAAAAGATCTATTAAACATTTACAAGCATTCGGATATCAAATTTCTCAAGGTGCAAACCCTTTTTTAGAGTAAAAATGTTAGAAAATGTGTAATAAAATGTTTATGGTGAGGTTATCTAATTTATGTTGTTTTATATATATGCCTAATGGTCAAGAAGAGAATGTGTTTCCTCCTAGGAGGTCACAGGTTCAAATCCAAAGCGGGTAGGGTATGTACACCTCTGTAAGCAGTTAAATCACTGGGCAGAGAGGATCCCTTGTCCCACAAACAAGGAGATCTCATATAACTTGGTAATAACCTTAAAAATATATTATTATTATTATTATATATGCAATTCTAAACAAAAATTTAGTTTAAGCACGGAACAAGTTACACATTTCTTTTCTTTCTTACTGTTACACATTTCTTTCTTACTGAAATGTATACCTCAACTGATCTTTTTTGCAGAAGGTAGAAACCATAATCGTTGCCAGAAACCGACAGAACAACCAAAGAAGACGTCAAATTCCTTGTGGAGTATTCTCCACTGCCGATCAATCGCTGCAGCTGGTCGATTTGGGTGGTCATACTCGGTAGTCCAGGCCATGTATCGAAGACACCGGTCCCGCCCGTTGCAAAGTTCATGCCGAAACGAATCATGTTAGGGTTACTATCCCGCTGATTGTATGGTGTTGGCGTAGGGATCTTCAATGCCGAAGCTGCAGCATTTGAATCCAAGATCAAGAGCCAAATAAATGAACAATTCTTGCCAGAAAAGTTGTAATTAATTATACCTATGAAATCCGTGAGGACTTTTCCATCTGAATGTCGACCGGTGGGTTGTCCAGGGAAGCTTATGCCATATGGAGGTCGCCAGGCGGCAGCCATCGTTTTCTGGAGATTTCCTGTGTCGACATATGAATCTCCAAACACAAACACCGCGCTTGGGCTTGCGCTTTCCACGTTCTCTGTAACAAAAAAAGTACATAATATTGATTCGAATAAGGAGTTGGTAATCATAGTATGAGTAAAACTAAGATTCGAAGAAAAGACTGGAAATTACGATGAATGAAGATCATTCCGCAACAGAAAATAAGAATAAGCTGCTTGCTGCATGGTCTCTCCATTCTTGTTTCTCTTGCACATCATCCCAGCGGAGGGAGTCATTCTTTTTATAACACGAAGGGCAAGGAAATTGGGAATACAGGCTAACAGCTACTAGGAAAACTTGTGAGTGTTGAATTTGAAGCCGATTTCGACTGTGGAAATCTGCAATTCCTTGTTAGGTTTTGTACAGATGGGCAGGTCCACCAACACCGTTAGACAGCAAGAAACCCTAAATGCAAACATCATGAGCGCCGTCCTACATTATTCAATGTTGCCGTGTCTAAACACGGTACTCTCCACCAATTTGCCCTCTAATCTATATCAGCTCGTTAATAATCCACTAAATCGCTTTGTTTGTTTCATTTTTGAGGGTTTTTCAAGGATAAGTTAGGTCAAAATCCGATTAAATAATAATAATAGAAAAACTACAATTTCAAAATGATTTGAAAACATTGTTGGTTAGATGGTCAATATTGCAGTTTGGAGAAGAAACTAATCAGAATCAAGCTTTTCTTTCGTTTGATGAATTCAGACCATCTTAATTTGAAATGGGCTTTGTTTGTGTGTGGACTTCAATCCGAGGAGGTTGGAAAATTTGGAAGTTAAGAAAAGATGTGATATTATTTAATATTAATTAATATGTGAATGTATATTGAGGGTTAGTATCTTCATCCTAAGGATACAATATTAAGGATATAAGTAAATAGAGTTTATATGTGCTTAAAGTAGACTGAGGTTTATGTGTTTGGTTTGAACATTTTAACATTATTAGATGTTTGTATATTTATTTACAAATTTACGTTATTTTCCCCGTTACTTTAAAGCCAAATACATTACTTTATTTTCCTTAACGCTTTTATTATCATTTAACTTTTTAATCCTAAACGTTTTTATTATCACTTAACTTTTTAATTCTTTGTATCTTTAAAATAGAAAATATTAAAAAGTATGAAAAGAGTTTTAGAATTATATTTACTTTTTTTATAGTTGTTTAAATCTGAGGTGGAATACCATAACTTTATTGTTTAGATTGATTCTATGGTTTTCATTCAAAATTCTTAATTATAAAACATTTGAAAATAGCTCGTGATAAGTGCACTTTGAGGTAGTTGGAAAAAAATAAAAAATAGCTCATGTAATAACTGAACTTAATGGCATGCCCTCACCACTCTAAGAGTCGAGTCCCCAATTGTCGATTCCCTTAGTCACAAAAAAAAGGTGCACTTAATGGCATGGTAATGTGTAATGTGCACAAGGTTTAGTGGAACTCCATTTTATAAATGGGAGTTGAGCTAATCTTTAGTTAGTGTGACACTCCAACTCCTAATAAACTCCTCTTAACTCATGTAATACCTGCACTTAGTGGCATGGTAATGTGGAGTCGATATGATAGTCGCGGAACTCTCCATTTGTCGGCCATGAGTTGAGCTAATGTGTGGTTCGTAAACTCCTCTGAACTCCTAACAAACTCCTTTGAACTTGTAGCGCCCCCAACCCTCCGACCGGCGAAGAGGACGTTACGATACATCAAATCATCCGGGGATCTAGCCCCATGAACATGAACATACATACATGCACTGCTGAAGCATGATACTTAAAACAAGAAACATATTACGAGGCATAATCATTCATATGCACAATGGAAGCAAAACATGTCAATCAATACTCATGCATGTACAGATCAGCATTTAACATGCATATCGTCATTCATTCATCAATGGTAATTATAATTGCAGACACAAGTTAGGTAAGAGTACTTATATTATAGAGAACTTGTTCCGCAACCAGCTACGTCGCTGCAACGTTCCACCCAACCATAGGCCCGCGTGCTCTTTAATCTCTCAGCAACGCTGCCACCCCCGAGCCGGGCATGATTCCCCAAGGAATAAGGAACTAATAGGCTTACACATAGCCAAGGATAACACCACCACAACGGTACACAGTTCAGCCAAGCCAACACAGTTGGGTTTATGAGGCGAACAACAGATCGACCAAGCCAACAAAGTTGGGTTTATCAGGCCATCCAGGAGTTGGGAAAGGCTAAATGCTAAGCTGGTGAGCTCATTGAAGAGCTAAGGACATCTACACTAAAACTAGTCTGACTTCTAGGCAACCACACACACACAACACAAGGAAATCAGTCCTTTCTCTGCAACGTAGTCCCTCAGACCCTGACTCCCCTTCCAGTGCTATTCAGGGATTGTGGAGAAGAAAGCCAACCCACTAGCTCTGTTTGTGTGGTTCCCAAACGCACCGGGTTTTTCAAGCACATCAGGCCTTCATCACCACTCCAATGCATTCCAAAGACCAACCACTGCGTTCATGTAGCAACTAGCTATTCGAGATTTAGCAGGGGAAAACCATGCCTAAGTTGTTCTTGGCCCTATCGTGGCCAAAACGACTCAATCGTAACCTACAACTGCTCCCAAAACGTGAGAGAGAACACAGCCAATAAAATGTAGGTGAACTCATAGCAATCGAATAGCGTGGGGAAAACAACGGCCTCGGCCCAACAATGAAATGACAGCCAAAGTTACTTAGCCCGAAACTGGAAGAGTAAACGGACCCTTAGCCTGGGCAGAAGGAAAACATGCAACCTACAGTAGCTAATTCACAAGGGATATCGTAGCCAACAAAATATGGAAAACAACAGCCCATGAACAACAACAAAAAACCCAATCAATCCTTCACAGTCCGACAACGGTGGAGGAAAAAATATCAACTCTATGCGTGATTAGGAGGAAAGAACACAACCACAGACTGGTAAACGGTGTGAGAGAGAGAAAGGAGAACCCCCAAACAAGAATCACACCCCTTCTTAACTTAGCTTTGCTTGAGGAAGATGAACTGCCCCCCTGCGTGTCCCTACGTGAGAGTGAACCCAATGGCTAACAGAGTGACTTAGTGATGGTTCCTTACCCATGTGAAGGTGGAGAGACGGCTGGTGGAGTGAGCGTGTGTCAAAGACTAATAGTCCTACCATCGTCCACTTCCTACAATAACTGCCTCAACAACTCAGCATAACATTAAAGTGGTGGTTGGATGAGACAAGGGAAGGTGAGCAAAACAAACAGGGTGATGACACATGGCTTTTCCCCCCATGGGCTCAAGGTTTAGCATCCCCCCTCCTTATCCTTAGGAATCATGCCCCTTATCAATTTAGTTGCATTGAACATAGCTGGTTGGGTTATTTAATTAAAAATGCATAGTTACATGATGCCACAATTTAATATATGTCGTATGTCTCGATATACCATCGATGACCATTCCAATTCGAATCATAACATAACTAAATCGATGGTGGGGCCTTTTCCCTTATCTCCTCACCATGATTATTTACAACACATGTATCATGTATATCAATGCAAACGGGGTCAAAACTGGGGATGTTACATTCCCCTCCCCCTTCAATAGCACTGTCCTCAGTGCTTTACAAAATTTGAACAAAATGCTACACTAGTACCGCCTCAGTGTTCCGCAGGATTGAACAAAAAAGGATGTGTCGATTGCATGGCATCCTCTAGCTCCCATGTAGCCTCTTCAGGTTTGTAGTGCTCCCATTGCACCTTTACCTGCCCTATGGCTCGGTTCCAAAGCATTGTGACATTCCTGTCGAGGATGCGCATTGGCTCAATTTGGAACTCTCCCTTGGGTTCCACGTGAATCACATCCCAATTTATCACATGGTTAGGATCATGTACATATTTCTTAAGCAAAGAAACATGAAAAACATTATGAGCTCTAGTACTACCAGGCAATGCAAGTCTATATGCAACAGGCCCTATTCTTTCAAGCACTTCAAACGACTCACAGTATCTAGGTGACAGCTTGGCACAAATTCCAAGCTTCAAAGAACTCTTCTTTGCTTTCACTCTGAGGTAAACATGATCCCCAAAACTGAATTCTCGGTTCATCCTATGCTTATCTGCATAGCTTTTCTATCTGTCTTGTGCTGCTTTCAAATTCTGCCTAATCTTTACAACCTCTTGCTCCATTTCCTTGAGCAACTCTCATCCAAGCAGAACTTTGTTCACTGGGTTATCCCAAGTCACTGGTGTCCTACACCTTCTTCCATACAAAGCTTTGTACAGACTCATCCCCAAGGATGCCTGCTGTCCATTGTTGTAAGCAAACTCTACCAAGTATAAGTAATCTTCCCACTTGGTTGGTTTGTCCATCACATACATGCGAAGCACATCTTCAAGCACCTGATTAACTATTTCTCTCTGCCCATCTATCTAAGGATGGTATGCAGTGCTGAAGTTTAGCTTTGTACCCAAATCTAATAACAATCCCTTCCAGAAATTGGAAGTGAACTTGACATCTCTGTAAAAAACTATTCCCTTCGGCAACCCATGCAATTTGAAAATCTCCTTCATGAAGATCTTTGCAGTGTCATATGTCTTATGCGTAGACTTCACTGGTATAAAATGTGCTGCTTTTGTCAACTTTTCTACCACAACCATGATGGAATCATGTTGTCTCCAAGTCATCGGCAACCCTATAATAAAATCCATGGAAATAACTTTCGATTTCCATTCCGGAACTGGCAAAAGCTGCAACAAACCCGCTGGATGTTGATGCTCAACCTTTACCTGTTGACATTTCATGCACCTTGAAATGTATTCGGTCTTGTCCTTTTTCATTCCTGGCCAAAAGTACTGCTTCCTAGCTATAGCAATTGTCTTCTGGTACCCTGGGTGACCAGAATACAGAGCTTGATGGATTTCATCCATAACAACTCTCCTCAAATATGCTACATTCGAAATATAAATTCTGCCTTTATAAGTGAGAAGTCCATCTTCTTCCAATTTATATCCCTCATACTTCTTTTCAAGACTTTGCTGCTGCAATTTGTCTTTTACCCGTTCATACAATTCATCTCTGGTAACATGATTAACAATCTACTACCTCAAATCTGATTGGCAAATACTAAGAGATGCCACATGCATTTCTTGTACCTTCCTGCTGAGTGCATCAACTACCTTATTCTCTTTCCCCTTTATATGCTTGATTTCAAAATCAAATTCGCATAAAAATTCCAGCCATCTTGCTTTCCTAGCATTCAGAGTAGGCTGATCAAACAAATACTTCATCCCACAATGATATGTTCTGAGTTCAAATCTTTTACCCATCAAGTAGTGTCTCCACATCTTGGGAGCATGTACTATGGCTGGAAGCTCTAGATCATGAGTGGCATAGTTCTTCTCATGCTTTCTTGACTCATAACATATCACGTGGTTGTCTTGCATAAGGAATCCCCCAAGCCCTTGTCTGCATGCATCGGTACATACCACAAAATCTTTCTTTGGGTCTACAACCTTCAATATTGGTGCATTGGTGAGAAGATTCTTCAATTGCTGGAAGCTTTCTTCACACTTCAAAGTCCATTCAAACTTTACTCCCTTCCTTTGCAAAGAAGTGATGGCATCTGCAACCTTGGAAAATCCTTCAATGAATCTCCTGTAGTATCCTGCAAGTCCCATAAAATATCTTATATCCATCACATTTCTTGGAGTAGGCCAATTCATAATGGCTTCAATCTTTTCAGGGTCTACTGATATACCGTCTTCTGAGCTAATGTGACCCAAGTACTGAATTCTATCTCTATAGAAGTCACACTTACTTAGTTTTGCATACAGCTGATGTTCTCTAAGCACTTGTAATGTCAGTCTCAAATTCTCTTCATGTTCTTCCTCACTCTTAGAATAAACAAGAATGTCATCAAGGAAAACAAGAACAAACTTGTCCAAATACTTACTGAAGACGCTGCTCATAAGGCAGATAAATGTAGCTGGTGCATTTGTGAGACCAAATGGTACCACTACAAACTCATAATGTCCATACCTTGTCTTGAAGGTTGTCTTATGAATGTCTTCATCCTTGATTCTCACCTGATGGTAACCAGACCTCAAGTCAATCTTGGAGAATACCTTTTCTCCTCTCATTTGATCAAAGAGGTCATCAATCCTAGGCAAAGGGTATTTATTCTTGACAGTAACCTTGTTCAACTATCTATAATCAATACATAACATGAGTGTACCATCTTTATTCTTCACAAACAGCACCGGTGCTCCCCAAGGAGACACACTCGCTCAGATATACTTCTTTTCTAACAACTCTTGCAGTTGCATCTTCAACTCTAGCATCTCCGGTGTACTCATCCTGTAGGGTGTCTTGGACATTGGTGCTACTCCTGGCACAAGTTCAATGGTGAAATCAATGTCCCTCTTTGGATGAATCCCTGGAATTTCATCTGGAAACACATGCTTGAATACTTGTAACACCCGATAGTCCTCCAACCTAGGAGTCTCGTCTCCTATTGGTTCCAAAATATGAGCTGCATACAACTGGCATCCCTTCCTACATAACTTCTTCAACTTGCATTGCTGAAACCTGTCTTATTGAAATTAGCTTTGGAATACCTTTCATAACTACTGGGTTTCCTTCTTCATTCATGCATTCAAAAGTCTTGTTATAACAGTCGAGCTTCACTCGGTGAGCTTCTAACCAATCCATTCAAAATGAGAACATCATACGAACCAAGCAGTAGAACATTCGGATCTACACAAGTGATCAATCAATTCATAACCAATGGACATTTCTCTACCACTTCCTTGACCTTTCTCTTAGTCCCCATGGCTAGCTGAACTAGCCAAGGTTTCCTATGCTTGTCCTTCTTAAAAGCACAAATCTCCACTACTCTAGGAGTAATGTGACTGTGAGTAGGACCAGGGTCAATCAAAATAGAAATAGATTGTTCAACAATCTTACCTGCAAATTCAACCACAGTTGAATGGTGATCTGCCTGGTAGTCCTCCAGTGCTGCATAAATTCTAGGAACCGCTCTTGCTACTTGACCCACTGTTTCTGCTCCTTGAATGTTGTAAGCTGGCCTTGCACTTTCATTCTCAAGTGGACAATATTTGCGCAAGTGGGGTCCTTCACATTTCGAACATTTGAGTGGACCTTAATCCTAATGTGGCTCTTTATTATTTCCACCTGTCACTCCAACTGGATTGCTCGCAGGTTGGGATGGATGCTCTTGCTGATTCCTGAATCTAGAAGGTTTGAAACCTTTCCTTATTTGGTCAAAATTCTCATTCTTCTTGTCCTTCCATGCCTTATGGTAATTAGGTTTACCTTTGCTTTGTTCATAGCAATACTTAGCCTTCCTTATTGCTTCTTCAAGAGTTCTCGACTCATAGAACTCAATTCTATCTTTGTAAGCTTTAGGCAATCCACTACGAAACCGTTGGATCTTCACTTTTTCATCTCTGATGTACTAGATGTACCTCAACAATTCCAAGAACTTATTGGCATATCCATCCATGGTTTGTTGTCCCAATATCAACTCATGGAACTCCTTGATCTTGTCATCATAATACCTTTCAGAGAGGTATTTCTGCCTGAAATACTTCTTGAACTGTTTCCACTTCAGTTTCCTTTCACTGATCCCCTTTACTTGCTTGAAGTGTTCCCACCAAATGGATGCTCTTCCATTCAAATTGAATATGGAAACTCTTGTCTTCATGTTTCATAAATAATTCTGCACTTGAAAGTACTTCTTTATCCCAAGAAGCCAAGCTTCAGCTTCTTGTCCTGTCTTTATCTCACCATCAAATGTAGGAGGTTTAGCTTTCCTAAATTCATCTCGAGAGCGATCCCTATGGTGCCTTCTTCTTTTCTTTTTATGTGAAAATGAACTTCTATCTATGCTGGATTCTTCAGAATGAGATGATCCACTAGAATTTCTTCTCCTTCTTCTATTGTTTCTCTTACTGCCTTCCGGTCTTGATGTACCTCATCCATAATCTATCTTTTTCTGCAAGTCTGTCAAACTCCGCAATATGGAAGCATTCAACTGATGTTTCTCTTCCTAGGCTTTAACCAAGCTTCTCATCGTGGCTACAACTTTGGACGATATCCCCTGGAATCTTCTCCCCTTAGAATCTATGTCATCATTTCCATTATGGACATTTTCTCCCATGGCATCTTTTGCATGCTCGTATGAATCCCGAGCATCATACCCATCATGGGTTCTCATGACTGAACCACCTCTTGCTTTACCGCACTGTTCTTTCTGGAGTACTATTCTTGGAAGTTGTTTATGTTTCTGCAATGTTTTAGCAGCAAACTGTTAGATGCATGTCATTAATATAAATCAAAACTACTTACCTTCCTCTTCTGGAAATTCATAAAACACAATTTTGATAAAACACAAAGTTTTTCTTTACCTCTTGTTTAGCTCTGTAATCCCCTGACAGTCTGTTGAAATCTGCTTGAAAAATCACCGAGAAATTCCCTTGAAACCCTGATTTCCTTAGGCCGAATCAGACCTCCCAACTATATTTTCGATACTTCAGTGGTCACAACATCTAATTCAGCGGCAGTCTATTTACTTATTCCTTCCACCATATCGGTCCTGCAGTGGTCTATCATTCCGCAACGGCGGCCAACTATTCCCATTATAATTTTCGTGGACCAAATCTTTGTCGACGATTGGAGTGGCACCCTACTGTGGCATTGGACACTTAGTCCTCTAGGCGTCCACAATGGTGGTTCCACAAGTCCTAACTCTTACAATTGTTGGATCTATCATTTCATTGGGTGGAATAGTTCACTCAACAGCTGCAATGGTGGATGTCTGAACAACTAAATCCTTCTGATGATGTTCATCGGCGATCCGATCTCCTATCATTTCTGATGTTTTCTTCACTTACGCAAATTTTCATAATTTGTACTTCTTGTCTTTCGCTGCGTCGGCTGTTGGACCAACTATCCGTCAGGCGGATAGTCCATTACATAGCCGCAATGACGGAAACATCATCAGCTAATTTTTTCTGCTGTTCATCGGCGATCAATACCACTAACGTCCGTCGATCGCCGATGATTTTCTTTCCTTAGAAAATTTTTGAAAACTGTCACTCCGTCGTCGTCATCGGTGGTCCAACCAACTAATTTTCGGCGATCCTTCACCGTATCTCGCCATCGTATCGGCTCAACCATATCTTATCCAACGCCGATCAAATAAACTATTCATTTTCGATCGGCGAGCTGAAGCGGATCAGTCATCGGAAGTCGGAACTTGTATGCGTCGAAGGTTTAGTGCACTAGGATTCTGCAAATGGCGGGCGCACGAACCACTAACATCTTCCGATGGCCGATGATTTTGTTACTTAGAGAATTTTTCAAAAAAAATTTCCACTGCATCGATTGTTGGAACGTCTTTCCTCCACGGCATCTACAATTGGAGGCTTTATCCATAGGAAGGATAGTCCTCTAGCCGTCCGCAACAGCGGCACTCAATAAGCTAAGCATCAACAATCCATCTGTCTAAGATTTCCAATATGCTGATGGCCAAACACTTGGAAATTTTTTCGAAACCAAGGCTGTTTTTGTGCAAGTTCTTTGATCTTTGCTGAGCAGAAGGTAACCTTCCTCTGCTATCTGGTCTTTCATGGCCCATTCAAGTCCATGCTGCAACCTGGCTCTGATACCACACTGTAATGTCCTCAACCCTCGGACTGGCGAAGAGGATGTTATGATACATCAAATCATACAGGGATCTAACCCCATGAACATGAACATACATACATGCATTGCTGAAGCATGATACTTAAAACAACAAACATATTACAAGGCATAATCATTCATATACACAACAGAAGCAAAACATATCAATCAATACTCATGCATGTACAGATCAGCATTTAACATGTATATCATCATTCATTCATCAATGCTAATTATATTTGTAGACACAAGTTAGGCAGAATACTTATCTTATAGAGAACTTGTTCCGCAACTAGCTACGTCGCTGCAACGTTCCACCCAACCGTAGGCCCACGTGCTCTTTAATCTCTCAACAATGCTACCACCCCCGAGTTGGGCATGATTCCCCAAGGAATAAGGACCTAACAGGCTTACACATAGCCCAGGATAACACCACCACAATGGTACACAGTTCAACCAAGCCAACACAGTTGGGTTTATCAGGCAAACAACAGATCGACCAAGCCAACAAAGTTGGGTTTATCAGGCCATCCAGGAGTTGGGAAAGGATAAATGCTATTCTGGTGAGCTCATTGAAGAGCTAAGGACACCTACACAAAAACTAGTCTGACTTCTAGGACACCCATACACAACCAACACAAGGAAATCAGTCCTTTCTCTGCAATGCAGTCCCTCAGACCCTGATTCCCCTTCCAGTGCTATTCGTGGGTTGTGGAGAAGAAAGACAGCCCACTAGCTCTGTCTATGTGGTTCCCAAACACACAGGTTTGTCAAGCACATCAGGCCTTCATTACCACTCCAATGCGGTCCAAAGACCAACTACTGCGTTCATGCAGCAACTAGCTATTTGAGCTTTAGCAGGGGAAAACCATGCCTGATTCGTTCTTGGCTCTATAGTGGCCAAAACGACTCAATGGTAACCTACAAATGCTCCCAAAACATGAGAGAGAACACAACCAATAAAATGTAGGTGAACTCATAGCAATTGAACATTGTGGGGAAAACCATGGCCTTGGCCCAATAATGAAATGACAGCCAAAGTTACTCAGCCCAAAAGTGGAAGAGTAAACAGACTCTCAGCTCGGGCAGAAGGAAAACATGCAACCTACAACAGCTAATTCACAAGGGATATCGCAGCCAACAAAATATGGAAAACAATAGCCCACGAACAACAACAGAAAACCCCATCAATCCTTCACAGTTCGACAATGGTGGAGGCAAAAACACCAGCTATATGTGTGATTAGGAGGAAAGAACACAACCATAGACTAGTAAATGGTGCGAGAGAGAGAAAGGCGAACCCCCAAATAAGAATCACACCCGTTCTCAACTCAGCTCTGCGTGAGGAAGATGAACCACCCCCCTGCGTGTCCCTGCGTGAGAGTGAACCCAACAACCAAGAGAGTGGCGTAGTGATGGTTCCCTTACCCATGTAAAGGTGGAGAGATGGCTGGTGGAGTGAGCGTGTGGCAAAGCCTTAACAGTCTTGCCACCCTCCACTTCCAGCAATAACTCCCTCAACAACTCAGCAGAACATTAAAGTGGTGGTTGGATGAGACAAGGGAAGGTGAGCAAAACAAATAGGGTGATGACACATGGCTTTTCCCCCCATGGGCTCAAGGTTTAGCATCCCCCCTCCTTATCCTTAGGAATCATGCCCCTTCTCAATTTAGTTGCAGTTAACATAGTTGGTTGGGTTATTTAATTAAAAATGCATAGTTACATGATGCCACAATTTAATATATGTTGTATGTCTCGATATACCATCGGTGACCATTCCAATCCGAATCATAACATAACTAAATCTATGGTGGGGCCTTCACCCTTAGCTCCTCAACATGATTATTTACAACACTGTGTATCATGTATATTAATGCAAACAGGGTCGAAATTATCCTTTACAACAAAAAAATCTAATGAAATACTTTTCAATAATCATGTTTGTGAATCCCTGTATCTACCATTACATGATTGAATTCCCATAAATTTTCTTAAAAATTATCCATCTTCAACAGATCCATATAATCCTTTCTACTTGACAATCACAAATGCTTGTCTTTCCATTGCATGTTGAGCCATACTACTAGCCCTATAATATCCTATCATATATGGAAATCACACAACTAACTTTTCATAATAGTGCGGGAATAAAGGAAAATAATAACACTCACAATGGAATCACTCCCAACTTTGTCCTCTCCTTGCAACGTCTTTGATAGGATGAAAGAGCTTTATCTATGAAACCATGAACCAAGAAATAATCAAACCATGGAGACACAACAAAGCAACAATAGAAAACCTACAACAAATTGTTTGATTATTCACTTGGCTAAAAAGATTTATAGTATTACAATGCATCCACTTTAATTAACTTCCCAATAGCACATAATAAACTAATGTGCACGCATCACTTTAATTAACTTCCCAATAGCACATAATAAAGTAATGTGCACGCATCTCAAAAGTTAGGGAAATGATAAAAAAAAATGTAACTAACATAACCAACACTAACTAAAAGATGTCAAGAGAGGGTACACCTTCCACATGCACCCATGTTCCTTATTAGTTACCCTTATTTTAGATCGAAATCCTTCCTTCTTTCCTCCTAAACACATACATACACCAAGAAGCAAAGATGAATTGTTGGAAGTAACATTCCTTGTAAAGGGATGAATAGAAAAGATAAGTGAAATCGTGAAATTTTGAACTTAAGATGTATGGCACTTGCCTTTCAGTTTAGGAATGGATCCAAATATAGGTAAAAGACTTAACTCAACTTATTTCCATGTTGAGCGGTGAATTGCAAGGGCTGGTATTACATTAAGCTTCAAGCAATCACCTGATGCTTAGTCACTATTGTGAACATATTCCCAAGTTGGAACCAAATCACTATTAAATCTCATTGTGGGGGTAGGTGATTGTGACTAAGAATGGATACTACATGTGTTTGAGAAGTTGGTATAAGTACATGCAAGTGGTCTTTATTTTGTTTGACTCTAATGGCCCTTATGTATAATGGTCCTTATGTCAACAGAAGTGTGTACTACTATGGTTGTATATATAGGCTGAAATGATTTTGAAATGTGTGATTATGCACATTATGTGGTTGTGTTGTGATAACTATATGTTCGACAATGGCCATAGGTGCTGGTAGGAGAGATAAAGGATGTACAACATGAGTGCATGTTTACTATTAGATATCTGAATAGTATGATAGCCTTGCGTTGAACACTTGTGATGGGATATGTAGATGGGTTTGGAAAAAGTGGGAGATGGGTGAATGGAGGCATAAGACAATAATATATTAGAGTTGAATGTGTTAAGTGGTGGAGGAGAGAATGTGCTATTTTGAGGAATGATTTGTTGGGTATGTCAATGAGGTTGAACCATGGAATTTTCTAAGGATTCAAATAGTATACCTAACTATAGTCTTCCAAGCAGTTATTTTGGATTGAAAAAATAATACATATAGATAGGTAGGAGAATATGAAATAAGAAACACACAATTTATTAGTAAAGCTTATACGTTTTGGTGAATATTATTAAAAAGAAACATATTTTATGTAAATATAGGAAATTTTTAGATTAAAAATGGTCAATTAGCGAATTCATTTTTTGAAGAAAAGATAAAAAATAACCCCTTAGTGACACTTTTCCCCTAAAATATACCTCGGGCAAAACACGGTGAGAGTGGACAATTCCAAAAGATGTGGAAGGTGTGACATGATACAATAGTACCTAAAGTGTAGGTGAAGTAAACATTTTAGGAAGGAGGTTAATAGCCCATGTGTGTCTAGAGTGAGTGGGGGTTTTCTTTTTAAGTAATCAACAATCTGCAGAGGACTAGGAAGAATTCTGGTCATGGTAGCACCACTGATCAATGGTGGAGAGCATTGTAGATGGAATATGAGCATAAAAATGTAAAGGTTTTTGGGAGTTAGGTTGTGTTCCAGAGCTAAAGCAAGGATAAAATATTAGTTGAGCATAGGGCTCACAAATAATTCAACTTCATGGTGAAAAATAACTAATAACCTAGAAATTAATTTAAGGATGAGTACCTCGCCGACAGTAGTGATCTAGATCTAGAATGGAAGTTTTGTGAAGAGATCTATATAGTTTAAGATGGTTTGAATTGGAGTTTCGTATACTTGAATCCATTGACACATTAAATCCTATTAGTACCCTAAAGGTTAAAATGCATTCAAAGGGATTGGCAAAGGGAATCCCAGGTGGTTAGGGGTGTCGAATTGAGATGAAGTTTAGTGTGACATTGTTACCATGTTAGAGCCACACCTTGAGTACTATAACACTTTCACTTCCATTATGGAGAAGATGGTAGGATAGATCTGGACTCCTAGAACTCAGTGAACTTTGATCCATGTATGAGTTCCCAAGCTCATATCAGGAAGAATACATCTCATTTCATGTTCATCTCCTCGTAACTTATTCATTTTAGAATAAATGAGGGTTGGTCACTCCATGATAGTGGTTGTAGAGTGTGACTTGATAATGACATGGCTGCTCCTTGTGAGTTGTGAAAGTGTGACCATTTGATGGTGGTCACTCCGAGCTAATATTCCAAGGGAAGACCAAACACTAAAAGGTGAGCAAATCAAGGGAGAAAGTGTATGTTTGATCATGATGACATCAATGGGTCCTCAACGTGTCTCAAGAATGAAAAATATAGCTCTCACAATGTTGTTAAGTGAATTATTACATTATATATTATTGATATGAACTCATGCAATTATTAATATGTATGTTCCATTAATTCTCATAAGTGTTTCAAGTGAAACCTTATTCACATAATGAATATTAAATATGTTGATTCTTATGGGGTATATGTTGGTAAAGTATTTCAAACCTTGGGTTTGAAATTCGTGCCAACAATTGATTTCGTTGTCGCAACAAAACACAATGAGATTCCTCGTGAGAGAACGAGGATATGATGTGGAACCCATCAAGAAAGTAGATGGAGGAATGGATATCTGAAAAAGAAGAGCTCACGCAACGAGAGACTAGGAACTTGCAAGTCAACCCACAAAGGTGGAAATAAAGGTACATTTACTCATATTTGCATGAAATTTTATTTACTGATTTTCCTTGTTTACTATATGAGTGGATAAAACAATAGAAACACATTAATATTGTATGGAAAACTTAAAATCCAACTGCTTGGGACCAAGAAACAATTACTATGTTTAAAATCCTAGATAATAAGTGGACTAAGGTGGTTTATTTTTCGTCTGAAAGGGTTAAAGAGGGTATATTGTAGTGTTTTCTATCATATGTAATGAATATATTAGTAGCATAGAAAGAAATCTTGAATTCATCCTTAGAGGGAGACTATTAGCAAAATTCCACTACGGATAAAAATGTTCTTTGCTAAAAAAAGATTGATGCAGATGGAAACTGATAGGATGGAATTTTAAAACCCTGGGTTGAGGGGGGTGTGATGTTAAGGGGAAATATGTGATATAATCCAAGAAATATCGATGATGGATCCAAAAAAACATAAAATAAGAAGAGAAGAGTAGTATACAAGAAGAGATGAGATTTGGGAGATAGTAAAAAAAGAAAAGAAAGATAGAATAAAGGTCGGGGGTTAAGATAACACAGTTAATAAGTATTGGAAGAATTCAAGAAGAGAGGAAGTAGTGTCAGAAGGGTGCGATAAGAAAATAAAAACAACAAAAGGGTGTTTTAGAGAAGGAATTGCACTAGAAAGGAGCAGAGAAGAAGTTGAGAGGTCATTAAAGAGGCAGGGCATTTAAGGCGTACCCAAAGAGGATACCATGAGTGGTAGTTATAGGAGAGGTGAAAATGTTGATACATGTTGGTGGATGAGAGACGTAGATAGGTCAGAAGACTACGTTGAAGAAGGTAAGAGTGAGAATGATACTTGGACCACTAAGGAATAATATCCCTCACAATATGAAGATACGTTATGATTTATAACAAGGTTCACATGGCTCGATGTAGGAGGGTATTTTGGACTCACCAATAAAGGAAACAAAATAGTGCATGGAATAACACCCTTTTTTAACCACCCATGTTGCAAAATTTAGAAGAAGAAAAAGAAAGTTCAATCAAAACTGAAGTTAGGAAGATCTTGCAAGTAAGGATGCAAGAACTGACATAAGTAGGTAGAGGTAAATCAATAGCGTATGTCTTAAATATGAATATGGAAACACAGAGAAGACATTATTTTGACACTTAGACTCCCAGTATTTCATGGGACTATGAAGGATGATGTTCAACAAAATTGATTCACTTGTAAATAAATATAAGCAGTAAATCATATTAAAGATGAATCCACAAAGATTTCAAAGTTGGAGACTATGTTTATAGAAACAGTGCTAACATTGTATATGCAATACACGACCATTTTACGAGTGGGATAGACTAAGTCCCTAGGTGATATAAAGGAATATTTACTAAAGAAATTCTATAAATCAAAGTTAAGTCATTGTGTATTACAAAGATCAATGATATCAAGCAACAAGTAGTGTTACAGAGAGAAATTCCTATGGCTTGGGGTACCACAATAGACAGCTTGACTCCAGAAATCAATCCTTTCCAATATGCAAGAGAAATCAAATATCTAACACTAAAGGATGAGACCTTGTATCTTATTCCAGATGGTTGAAGTAGATCCCCGTTGAGCTTTCCAACTTCAGCTTGAATTGATGAATCACTTCCTCAACAATGTTAGGGTACACAGGGTACTCCCAAAGGATCGAACACCAAGAACAATCGCTTCACACAAACAGATGACAGATCAATACACCAATGTTTGTCACATGGTTAAAACTTTCGAGAGGGAAATAGTCCACGACCCTAGCCAAATAGCTACTTGGAGCAATTTATTATGCAAAAGAAATAAAGTTACATGAGCTTTTCATAATCGATCAACTAGCCAAGGACCCTCTATGCTCTTTAAATAGAGATCATAGACCAATCGGGTGTTAAGCCACGGATCAATGGTAGGTATGATCTAAGAGAAGTTGAAACGTCGGATCACTCTATGTCTAGAACATATCGTGACCGTCGGATTAGAATATTTACAAATGCATACTAATTCATACTAAAGAAACACACTTTTACCTAACAGATATATTACACAAGTTGATCTTAACTAACTCCTAAGTGTCTAAATATCCTAACATCCCCCCTTAAGAACAACTTGGGATAGGATTGAAGGACTTACAAAAGTGACACTATTAGGAGAAGGAAGGAGGCATTAGAGCCTATCCCCCCTTAAGTACACATTCTTGAACTCCTAACATAGACCGAAGTTTAGAAAACTTTTCTTCTGTAAGAGACTTGGTGAAGATGTCTGCAACTTGATCATCTGTAAGACAATAGAGGACTTCAATAACACGATCATGAACAAGATTTCTGATGAAGTGCATGTGTAGCTCAATGTGTTTGCTGCGCTGATGTAGAAGTGGATCTTAGGAAAGCTTGATGGCACTTTGATTGTCGCACCAAAGTGGAGTAGGCTGCTACTGCTTGAATCCAAACCCTGAAAGGATCTATCGAAGCCATAAAGCTTCTTGACTGGCATTAACTGCGGCTCGATATTCTGCTTCTGCTGAAGAAAGAGAAAGATTTGATACCATGTTAGGGTACACAGGGTACTCCCAAAGAACCGAACACCAAGAACAACCGCTTCACAAAAACATATCACAGATCAATACACCAATGTTTGTCACGTGGTTAAAACCCTCGAGAGGGAAACAGTCCACGGCCCCAGCCAAATAGCTACTTGGAGCAATTTATTATGCAAAAGAAAGAAAGTTACATGAGCTTCTCATAATCGATCAACTAGCCAAGGACCCTCTATGCTCTTTAAATAGAGATCATAGACCAATCGGGTGTTAAGCCACGGATCAATGGTAGGTATGATCTAAGAGAAGTTGAACCGTCGGATCACTCTATGTCTAGAACATATCGTGACCGTTGGATTAGAATATTTACAAATGCATACTAATGCATAATAAAGAAACACACTTTTACCTAACGGATATATTACACAAGTTGATCTTAACTAACTCCTAAGTGTCTAAATATCCTAACAAACAACAAGTAAACAAGACAAGCATACTATATATTGGTGTTATATCTACTCTAGCATATATAATCAACAACGTATAAGCATTTGAAATCATCCATCGATAAAATATTCATTCAAACATACATTACTGGACAGGAAAATATATTTCTATTAATATAAAATAATAGATTACAATGAATACAACCTCTGTCGGCACGTCTGCGAATCGGAGAAACTGAATCCCCCACTTGGGCCTCCACCACCTCAATCCTCCATCTCTCGAGAGCAAGCTCATAAGAAAAAGGAAAGCTTGGGAAGAACACTAAAGTGCTCCAAGGGACAAAGGGATGCAGACTCAAGCACAAGTTCCGGCAACAATGGATTATAGTTTCTTTTCTCTCAATTCTCTTATGCCTTCAATGTATCCAAAGAGTTCCTTATATAGCTTCTCAATGGGGTAATGAAAGGTCGAATCGGAGTGATCTAAAGGCATATGGAAGGCCAAGAGACAAGTGAGTCAGATCCATGTCAAGGAAAAATCCAAAAGGATTTGTATTTTTGTACACATCCCGATGTACGTGGTTTTAGAGGTCAAACCCACGTATATACACGATAAAGAGTTTAAAAGTTGTGTATATCAATTTTCACATGTTTTTAGGGATGTTCTAGGAAACATCAAAGGACAAAAAATGGTCCAAGGGGTTTAAGGAGTCTGCAGAGGGACAGGGGAAGGCCATACAAGTGTGATTCACCTTGTGTGGTAAAATCAGCTATAACAAGTAGGAGAAACGGCATGGGACTATGATCAGAGGTTCAAGATTTTTTTGGAGAAACTAAATTTATAGATCTAGGATGCACATCATAAAGACTGGTTTATTGCAAAAATTCTCCCACACATTTAGTTCCCCCTCACACAGCAAATTGTTAACACTCATCCTGATGCCTTGGAGATTTCAATGTTCTTGGAATCCATGCCTAGGGGTAGCGGGATGGTATAGTTGTAGTCTCAGCTCATTTCCCTAATTATGAACTTGTAGGAAATGATGAAAGGGAAGGATGTGTGTGAAAATGTATGGTGTAATTTATGCTACAATGAAGGTCACCATTGGAATGAATGTCTAACACTAGGTGACTACACTACTATTGGTGCATCAAACCCATTTCCTACAAGTACTAAGATAGAAAGGTGTGAAATATGTAGACAGTGGGGCCATATACCTTTGTGTTTCCCAACATTATAGAAGTACCAAAATAATACACACCCCTCATTCTATGAGTTCTATAAGTTAGTGGGAAACGATATGAATAACTATCAAGTGATGCACTAAGAGGATTTTAACAATTAGGCGTAGGTGATGGAATGCATAAGATAGAGGTTCTAGCCCTCAAGAACACATTTGGTTCTATGAGAGGAGACAAATAGAGAAGGAAATCCATAAAGAACAATGGGTTCACACTATGGGCATGGTGCTGTTATCAACCCAAATGGCACTTCTCCATCCGAGTGTCGACATTTCATTATGTTGGTACACAAAAGGACATTTCAAGATTGAAGTTTGCCTAAACACTATAGATGGGCATGACATGAGATGCATTTACCCTTCAACCACCTTGCCATTTTATTTTTCTATGTGTTGATTGCCGTACGCGACTATCTCCATTGAAACTCGCGTACATACGCGACTATCCTCGTTGACAACTCATGTACTGTACATGACTATTCCCATTGCAACCCGCGTACAGATCTATATGCGGTTTTCCCTTAGAGAAACTCGCGTGTCATACACGGGTTGCCATTATCAATAGTCGCGTACACATCCTTTCGACATTAAAAAATATGAATCATGATTAATGGATATTAGTTGAGCCCTAATCATTAACCATCTCAACTGTCTCAACCTCCTCAACCTTCGAAACTGCTCTCTTTCCCAAAGTATAAATAGAGGCCTTATGGAGGGCATTAATCAAGGAATCTTAGAGAGCAAATTTATGCTGGTGGTATATCGTCAGAGGTATTTGGAGCAGCAGAACTCACAATCCTTTGGTTGCATAGGAGTCCTTGTCTCAGGTGTTGGGTTGTACACTTATCTCATTCACTGATTGTTAATAAAGAGAATTCTTCTTCAAACTTTGTGTTGAGTCTCTTTCATGTATCATGGTTGATAAATATATTTGATTAAGGACTATATATGTTGTTTATCTAACCTGTCATATATACATGTATAAGTTTGTACTTGGAGAATTTTCTCTTTGTAGGTGAAGGAGGTGCATCCCTGAAATCTTTGGAGAGAAGCAGAGTGGGAGAAGAAAAATCTTGGATCAACCGTCGATAATCAGATGAGTCCAACATCTCTTCCTATTTCCTTTCTACACTTTAAAGATTATTGCCTGCAAGTTTTAGAAGTACGTTGGTAACCCCAGACCCTAGGTTATAAGGGTGTTTATTCCTGAACAATAGAACTGGCGACTCCACTAGGGAGCCCAGACTGCTGTGGGTTAACTCTGTAGATCCGTGCCCAGTATTTGCTTTGATTCAGTGTGTGGTGTCTTGTATTGGTTCATGCTTGCAGTGGTGTTTGAAGACCTTTATAATTTTTCTTCTTGTTGAAAAATTTAACTACTGTACGCGGGTTTCTATTGTACACAGTCGCGTATAGAGTTCTGTGTACATGGGTTGCTCTATTGGACAGTCACATACAGTACGTGGGTTGCCCTTGTGCATAGTCGCGTACAAGCCTAAGCACAAATTTTTTGGGTTAGGGTTTACTTGTCCCTGTCCTTCTGTGAATTTTGTTTTTCTTAGTGGTCTTTAATTTTAACATTACAATTTAAGTTTGATGACCCTGTTAGCCATACTTTGTGCTTCCTAGTAAGCCCTTGAGTTTTTATTGCTTGGATTGTCTTTCTGTTAGCAACTTGAAGTGGATTTGCCCATTGGGTGAGAGGTTCTAGTGCTAGTTGTCTGAATAAGTGATCAGGTTTCTAGACACCATTTTATCCTTTCCTATCTCTAGAGAGGGTTGGTTTGTTACTTGCCTTTGATTGATTTCAGTGATTTCCATTCATTGTGTCTTCCCAAGATAGGTTTTTCCAAATCTTCCTTAGGTGGTTGATCTTTGGTTTTATGAATCTGCTTTGCTTCATTTTGCTTACTTTATACAGTTAATTTATTTCAAGCATACTCAAATATTGTGCATTTAGGTGCATAGTAGTTGTCTATTTGCTTTGCTTACATTACTTGCTTGCATTAGTTGATAGGTTGTTTTTCTTTTGCATTTATGAAAGAAAAATAAAAAGAACATATACTTGTTTAATATGCATGTAGATTAGGGTTTTGTATTTAACGCACTGCATATCATTATTTTTGAAAAAATAAAAAAGAAATTGTTCTTTTGTGGCTTTCAAGTTTCTATTTGAAAAGTAAAGAGAATAGTTTTTGCTTTTTGCATTTCAGTTCTCTTTGTTTAATCATTTTGTTTCAACTTTGAGTCAAAATACCACATAAGTTTCACACCATTTACCCTCTGACTAAAAAAAACCCTTAAAATAAATGATATAATTTCAAAAATTATTAGTAACTTTTTATTTTATAGGGTCATACACCAACTAGCTCAGGCTAGTCTTGTCGGATAGGGAGTTTAAACTCCCCACAAGTGTTAAAATTTCAGATGTAGTTGGCCAATCACTAGGTAAACCATTTTCTACGTTGATTGTATGTGGGAAGCTCCTCTAAAATGGGAGTAAAGAATGAGGCTGCATGGAGGCTTGGATTGAGGAGATAACCCTCTGATTCCTTGTCAAAGCATAAACCAGGGTTTTTGCGCATCTAAGGATTCTGTCTTAGATAGGGTTTCGGGATTTTCTACCCTGTCCATGCGTATGAACTAGGCTTGCGACTGTCCCCCCAGATTGTCAATATAGTTAAGATAGCCTTCAGTCTCTTTGACATCTAGGGTTCATAAACAGGTACACCGAAAGGCTATTTCTGGTTGATCTTGGACTGGCTTGGAAGGTAACCTCGGTAGAAGGTGTGGGAGGGTAGTGGGTGATTCCTTCGCTTGTGCCTAAGAACATCTATAGGGATGCCAAGTAATTGTCTATCAACTTTATTTTGGAAATCGTATCTTATACCTGTTTGTTTATTTGGATTTAGGAATTTTAGTGAGTGCTCTGTGGTTTGTCTGTACTTAGTTTTCCTTTAGGTGTGTGCTTTGTAATTTTGGTTTCTTTTCAACCTCACACTTTGTCTCCTAGTTTGAAAATATGGCTAACACCCCTTTGAACACCAACCAAGAGATCCCCATGCTGGGAACTCCTTGTACTATTCCTCTAACAAGGAAAGTTGGTGTTCCCTTGATGGCCACCCTGAATCTACCTCGATTCACTCCAGGGCTACTAGTGTGGTTTTTTTCCACTCGAACTGTCCTGAATTTTCCTGGTTCTTCTCAATTAAGCTCCTTATATGAAGGGAATCAAAACACTGGTTCCCCTTCACCTGTAGTTGATTCTCCTCCTCCTTCTACCTCATGCAGTGAAAGTACTGATACTAGTAACCGACAGTCTAAAAGGAGTAAAAGAAGGAGGAATATGAAGAAGACACATAATAAAGGGGGCACCCGTTCAGCCTCTATAAGTCAAGTTGAACCTCACCACCCAGCCTCTGCAGTTCATGCTGGGGGCACCTATCCAACCTCTCCAAGTCATATTGGATATAAGCACTCAACCTCTGCAAGTCAAGTTGATCTTCACCATCCAGCCTCTGTTGATCATGCTGGTGGGATCCTTCCAACCTTTCTAGGTCACATTAGATCCAGTCACTCAGCCTCTGTAGTTCATGCTAAGGGCACCCGTTCAAACCCTGATTTTCAAGTTGAACCTCCCCATCCAACCTCTACAAGTCATGTTGGACCCAATCTCTCAGCCTCTGCAAGTCATGTTGGGGGCAGTCTTTCAGCCTCTGTGGTTCATGTTGAAAACAATCTGTTAGCCACTGTGAATCATGTTGACACTGTTGAAAACACTAACCGTTGAAAAGACAAGCCCACGTTTCCTTGTAAGCTTTGTGAGGGAGACCACCTTACTTATAAAGGCCCTTTTATCGTGGAGGTGATAAGAGTTTGGTTTCATGGTCATCCCATTTTTGAACATCAGTGAAGTCTCTCAACAACTAGCCTCTCTTAGTCAGGTTGGACCCAGTCAACCAACCTCTGTAGTTCATGCTGGGGGAAAAATATCAGCCTCTGTAGGTCATGCTGAGAGCAAAAAATCAACCACTGCTAGTCATGTTGACACTGTTGATAAAACTGGTCATTCGAAGTGCAAACTTAAGTTCCCTTGTAAGGTATGCAAGGGAGATCATCTTACTCACCAGTTCCCTGCTATCACAGAGGTGGGAAGAGTGTGGTCCAAGACTCAATGATTTCCTTCTCCTGAACAACCTATAGTTTCTCAACAACCTACTCAACCTTTGGTTGATCAAGTGGTCAAAACAATCTCATATTTGGTCGACCCCACTCTTCTTTCAGAGAGTGATCCTAATGTGATTGAAACAATGTCATCTTTGGTCAATCCCACTTTCCCTTCGGAGAGTGAATTTCATGAAGCACTTGAATCGATTTCAGTATCGATCAATCACACTCTTGCTTTGGAGAGTGAAGTGTCTGCTAGTCACATTTTCTTCACTGCTAGTTCAAAACTTACTGAACAAGGGTGCATTGAACTCTTTTCGAATCAACCCCCACCAAGCTCTCGGATTGCTTCCTTTGATTGGGATAGCCTAGTTGAGCCGCACCTTCCTTCTGATACACCTTTCCAGATAAAGGTCAAAGTTGAACCATACATGATTTCTAGTTGTATTGTTGATGAAGGAGCCTCATTTAGTATTTTGTCTGCTCGTGCTTGGCGAGGCATGGGATCTCCCAACCTTGTGTCAACTACTAGTTAGTTACTGGAATTTGATAGAAGAACTTGTATAGCATTGGGAATTCTCACTCAAACACCTCTTACTTTGGGTGGGAAGACCGTCTTAGTTGACTTCGTGGTAATAGAAGACCCCTTGGACTTCAATATGCTCTTTGGACGTGATTATGTCTATGCCATGCAAGCTGTGGTGTCAACATTCTTTCACGTGATGTACTTTAATCATGGCGAAGAAATTGTCACTATTGATCGGTTGGATTTTCTTGATCTGTTTCCTGACCTAATTAGAGACCAGGTCTTTCCTTTATCAATTCCCAATGTTTCTATAGACACTACCCCGCCACAGGTGAGCTATGTGTCCTCATGTCCTTTGTGTTCAATTGCTACTGAGAAGCAGCCTCTATTTTCATGCTTACCTTCTCGGGACTTGGTCCCAGCAGTTGACCAAGTGAGTCATCCTATACAGACCATGGATCTTTCTCTCCACTTTGTCGATCCATTTGAAAGTTTAAACATGTGTCCTATCTTCGATGATCTCCTTCCTTTGGATGGAGTCTTCCTAGAGTCTTTGATACAGCCTGATCTTCTATTGGATGTTGGTTTAGTTGTGACTAAATCTAACCTTGATTTTCCTATTAAGCCTAACCTTTATTCTTATGTTGGTCTTGTTGAGTCTTTTGACTTTTCCTTCGAACAGCAAGTCAATGATCCTGATGAGTTTGATTTTTCTTATGAATTTTTCAACTCCTGTGATACTAAGGTTGCTCTTGCAGACTCTATCTCTCCTATTGATTTTTGCTCTCCTTCTGAGGTTGATCTTATTGATTATAAACCCTTGAGACT
Organism: Pseudotsuga menziesii; assembly: GCA_001517045.1. Lineage (NCBI taxonomy): Eukaryota > Viridiplantae > Streptophyta > Pinopsida > Pinales > Pinaceae > Pseudotsuga > Pseudotsuga menziesii. The sequence goes on along the minus strand of LPNX010507004.1, from coordinate 44,491 downwards.
TGGTGCAATATAATCTTCTTCAGTTGATTCTTCCTTGACTTTCCCTTTTGTAGAAGATAGCAAAATCACATGTGTTTCTACCAAAGTGACCGGCATCAGATCGTTTCTTTTGAATATGATCTTGATGTTGTTGTTTATTAGAGACAGGATTCTTAGTTGGATTCATAATGTTTTACTACCATCGCCTTGTTGTTCAAGTTGTAATTACAATTTCATGTGCCATGCTCACGCTTATGAGCCTGATGCCAATTTCCACACTTTTATCTTGTTGTATAAGCCCTCATCTTTGTTCTCATCGTCGCTAAGCCTTGTATCATTTTGCCTTTGCAACTTGAAACCGTTTACCTTGAGGAGACATTCCTCGAGTGTCTTTACCTTGCTCATGTTCCTTGCATTATGCATAGGTTTTTTCCTCACTCTTGGAACTAGTTTCGCTTACCCCTGACACTCATCTCCTCGGATTTAGAGCATTCTTTCTGAACTCCTTCGAGCTCGTTAAAAACAATAAGGAGGCCACGAGTTGACTTTTCCGGACTCGTCAAAACTTCACAGGAAAGATATTGAGTTTCTTTAGGCCCAGGTCTAACTCCTCAAAATAGAATTGACTACTGAGTAAACTTGTCTGTTCAGGCTCGTTAAGAATATGTGAATGGGCATCCACATTGGTGGTAGGTTATCGCTTTCTCGGACCATGTGGAATAATATGAGTAAGGAAAACTCCCTTTTCTTCGGAATTGAGAAGAGTATACTCAGGCATAGGTTTATCACTTTTCCGGACCTGAGGGACTAAACTTACGAAAAAGGAACCCCCGGTGTGAGCTTAGTTTTCTCTTTTTCATGCTCTGGACCAAAACATGAAAAAGATTCCAAGTGTACTTTATGTCTTTGTCATGCTCGTTAAACACTAAAGAACAAAGCATCAAAGAAGGGGAATTTGGTTCGCAGGTTGAAGAAGAGCTTGTTTGTCCTGAAACAAGCTCAATGGTAGTGGTATTTAAAATTTGATAAGCTTATGACAAAACAAAGTAATAGTAGATTCCATTCTAAACAATGTGTTTATTTCAAGAGGCTATATAATGGAAGATATATTATCTTGTTATTGTATGTGGATGACATGCTTGTTGCTGGGTCTAACATGCAGGGAATAAATGTGCTCAAAAGGAAACCATCTAAATCATTTGCGATGAAGGATTTTTGTGCTGCAAAGAAAATCCTTGGTATGAGAATAAAAATAGATAGGAAAAATTGCAAATTGACATTGTCTCAAGGTGAGTACATAGAAAATGTGTCGGAGAGGTTTAGAATGAAGAATGCAAAATCAGTTAGTACACCTTTGGACAGTCATTTCAAACTAAGTAAGGAGATGTGTCCTAGGACATAAGAAGAGATAGAATACATGTCCAAGGTTCCCTATTCATCAACAGTTGGTAGCTTGATGTATGCCATGGTGTGCACAAGAGCGTATATTGCACATGTAGTGGTGTTTGTGAGTAGGTATATGAACAATCCATGTAAAGAACATTGGAAGGAAATACAGTGGATTCTCAGGTATTTGAGAGGTACCACTTCTCATGCATTATGTTTTGGAGGTTCACACATTGTTCTACAGGTATATGTTGACGCATATATGGCTGGTGATAAATACATCAGGAGGAGCACCACAAGTTATGTCTTTATTGTAGGTGGAACAACAATATGTTGGATTTCGAAACTGCAAAAGGTTGTTGCGCTTTTAACAACGGAAGCAGAGTGTGTTGTTTCTAAAGAGGCTAGTAAAGAGATGATTTGGTTGTAGAGATACATGGAGGAATTGGGTAAGAAGCAGGAGAATAGAAGGTTGTATAGTGAAATCTAGAGTGCAATTCATCTAGCAAATAATTCATCCTTTCATTAGAATACTAGACATATACAACTCAAGTACCATTTCATAAGATTTTTTTTTGAAGATGAATTTTAAAGTTGGAAAAATACATACTATCCATAATCATGTAGACATGTTGAAAAATGTAGTAACTAGAGATAAACTAAGTTCCTGCTCAATTTCAATTGGTATTCAAGCATGAAGATGAAGAAGAGAAAATTTCCAAGTCCAATGTTCAAATCATAGTCCAACAAGTGTAGCAGCGGTGGAGTTATTGTGATCAGTCTGCAAGTGGGATATTGGTGGTTGTGGAGCCTGATCTTATACATTTAGAGATGTTACTGTTCAACTATTTTTGTACCGCATTTTTACTATACACTCGTCCCAACTGGGGGGTGCAGGGGGACATCGTCTCCCTACAGGGGTCAGGGATTCAGCGGTCCCCCAATGGGGGTTCGAGGGAAACGCATCTGAAAGAAATTTTTGGGATGTCTGTTGGCCAAAAAATTATGGACCCATGGTAGTGGGTGACCTATAGTATTTTCCCATGGCAATTCCCCTATAAAAGGAAAGCATTGTAATACGACTGTGTATTGTATTGCAACATTGCAAAACAATCTCTATGATTGTGTGAGAGAGACTATGAGAAAGTGAAGAGGAAGTGCAGTGGGGTTTGCTGCAAGTTGTATCCCTTCATTTTGTGGGATTTTTTAATAAATGACTCGAAATTTATGTGTGGATGTATCCCATATTGGGTGAACTGCGTTATATTTGTGTCTCTCTTGTAATGTGTTTAATATTTGCATCTTGTTTAACTATTTAATTGTCATTGATCTGTGATCTTTTTTTTCTAACACTAATAGCTCGAAGATATATCATCACGTAAACATGCACAAACATGGAATTTCTACAAACATAGCACAAAGATTTTAACTCCAAACTGTCATTTCTAGAAGACATAAGTGATTTGGATAAATTGGCAAAGGACAAACTTCATGGGATACTTACTGCATATGAGATGAGGACCAAAAAGGAAAATCCTTCTAGAAAAGAAGGATCTTTCAAAACCATTAAGAAGGGAAAATGCACTAAGCATGAGCATAAATATAGTGTGAAGTCCTCTTCCCACTATGAAAAATTGATTCCTACAGCCCTCCCTCGGACATCTTGGGTGAGACTGCATATTCTCCATAGATGTTGTTGGAAAGGGAAAATTCTTTATGGGACAATGTTTAGCGAGCCTCTGTCAGCAGTCATTGATAGCAGTGCAAAGTGAACCACTATCGACATACGGGTGTTAACAAATGGTTATGTTTTTAGGACCATGCAAAGAAGAAGACGACATGTTATGGCATCCAACAAAACCAGAAATCCAAGATTGGTTTGACAAGAAAGCCTGAGAGTTCATAGAAGAAGAGAACTAGAAATCGAGATTGACGATAGAAGATTGCCTGGGAAAATACATCTACTCAGATATTCACGAAATATTTTTCTCTGAATTATTGATAGTACTATACAAATGATTAGGGGAACTTACTTTTCAGAATAATAATTTCCAGGGAGGCGAGCCTGACTAGTGGACATCGAAACTAATCCAACAATTGAAAAAGGTAAACAACAAAGATTCAAGGGCTAACGATGTGTGGATAGACAACATTTTGGAAGGATACATTACTGAGTTCACTATCGACACCGTCAAATATTACAACAACATTGAAAGAGAATTATTTAGAAGACCAGGGGGGAGATTTCTATTTCCTCTATGGATGTGGATCAAGATGCTCATTTGTGAAAAAGGAATACTAAAAATGAATTCTGATGAGTAAAGCCTTGGTGTGTGGACGTTGTGGGTGTCGTGAAGGTAAGGGTTTGATGAAATGATATGAGGTAGATGGATGGGAATCATGACGAGACTGTGATGGAATCCAAATAAGAGTGTGGTCACCTACAAAGTGGGTTGAGTTTACAACAAGAAAAGAGGAGGAAGACTAAGGAGATTCCTGGTGTGACTGGAATATAAAACTACGAGAGGGTACCACAAGGGACTAAGCGACCCTACATTGACGAAGGAAATGACTAGGCTATGCTTGAACCCGAGGAAGGAACAAATAAAAGCTAGAACGTACCTAAAAATCAGTGTACCACTCCAAACTTAGGAGGAAGAAACATGAGTTCATCAAAGGGCTGTCTTGCGTGTCAACACAACGGTAATAGTAGCAGATCAACGAGCACTGGGAAGATCCTGGATGGAGGGTGATGATGTAAAACTACCCTTGCTTCAGAGTAATGAAATTCAAATTGAGGATATTGAATAATATTGGTTTTGATGTGAAGCAATGTGTATGGTAAAACAAGTACAAGACGGCGATATCAAGAAAGAACAACTAACGATGACCTTTCAGGGCTAAGCGTTGGCCTGGTACATGAAATTTGTGCACATACCAATGGGGCATACCCTGAGAACTTTAGAGAAAATTAGGATTGGACTAATCGAGGAATTCAATAAACCTAAATCATTATTGCAGTATATTACAGAATTGAAGGAAATAAAGTAATTCCCCAGCAAGTTGGTGTGGGAGTTAGATCAACAATTTAAAACTGTAATGGCCAAGATTAGCTTCGGAATGAGTGATGTGCAACAAAAATAATGGTTCATCGCAACCTTTGTACCCCATATCCACATGTCATTAATGTAACAGAAGGTCACATCTTATGAGGAATCCCTGGAGATCATGATGAAGTTGGAGGCTTCACCAGTCGACGAAACAAGGATCGACATGAGCTAGATCTAGTCATAGTTGGTGAACCTTACTATCCAATTGCAAGATATTAAGAAAGGAAAATGAGTCCACGGAGACGTATGGTGCAGTCGATGTCGGTCTCAAGGGAATCACAAGGATTAGTGTCTAGATTTTCATGAATATTTACAGTCGAGGGCACCAAACCTATTGAGTAAAGGAGGATTTCCACTACTACATTTCGACCAAAAATCCGATGGCCGTATTGTCGGATTTTCGACACTTCTCTGTTGCATGTACGACACTATGATTTTTTTTTAAGCATTGGTGGTCCATCGTCGGTTATCCGACATCCTTCCAATCCGTCGGTTAAGCGACACCTAAGTTTACCGTCGGTTAAATGTAAAGCGTCAGTTAAGCGACGGAATTTCTTCGACGGTAGTGAAATTTAAAAAAAAAAAACCTTCAGGTCGTCGGTTAAGTGACGACTATAAAATGTAGTCGTCGGTAAAGCGACAGTTATATCCGTTGGTTAAGCGACGGTTGTCAATTTTTTTTAAAAAAATAACCTTCAGTCCGTTGGTTAAGCGACGGATATTATAATGTAGGCGTCGGTAAAGCGACAGTTATATCCGTCGGTTAAGCGATGGTTGTCAATTTAAAAAAAAAAATTAATTTTCATGCCGATGTTAGGGTCTTAAGAACATTTCCTAATTTACCATGGATTTATGGGGAGCTTTTGCAGATATGTGCCCTTTTCTAGGGTACATCATCATATCACTTTTCAACAAAAAACACTGCAGATTTTTTAAGGTTGTGCTGGTATTTTCTACATCTACGGATGAAAAATCACTTTCTCCTCATCATAATGGAGCCAAATACCATATTTGTAATGATCAAATGATGGCCCTTCTTGGCTCTATGGATGTATTTGGAGAAACCCCTCCCTCATAGTTATGACCTAGTTTGCTAGAAAAAGGATGAAACACTTGGATTGGATGCTCTCTATGTGGAGTCGGGCCTTGTTTATCACACCAAGAATAACAAAAGTGCAAAACAGAGCTCTCCAGTCTCAAGATGGCAGACTTCAATAGTGTAGACTCTAGAGTATATTGCAAGATTCAAGAAACTAAAAGTTGGTATTATTATATATGTTGGCAAGGAAAAATCAAATTTGAAATATGTGAGTATTGTTCTATATAACTTTTCTCCTACATTCAAAAATGTTGCTATCGTCTCTTACAACATGTCTCTTTTTCTCAACCCCTGCTTCACCTACTTTATAGGTTTTGTTTTCTTACCTTATCAAGCATCAAGACACCTTGAGGAATTTAGGTTAACGACCCTTTAGAGATCAAGCCTATCATTTGGGAGTCTCCTCCGTAAGCATGAGTGTGCAAAGGAAACACCCAAATCCTCAAAGAAGAAGTGGACAACATGCTCTCGTTGCCATAAGGAAGGACATTCCTTCAAGAATTCTTTCATCCATCTTTAAAAAATTGAAGAAATTGCTAGGAAAACAACTAGCAACAATGACCTCTTTAAGGACAAGGCTGGTTTGTCAAACTTGCAAATTTAGTTGTTCACTCTGCCATGTGGGCTGGTATATACCTTAATAAATGCAGCAGCATCACCAACTTGAAAAATTCAAAAGCTAATCAATCACATCTTAGAAGAGTGCAACATAAATCCTTTTCTATATGATCTGTGAAAAGAAATCGTTTGTATAGGCATCAAATAACAATATTCCTCCAAGTTTTGTATGGGCTAGAAATCCATTGTTGCATTCAAATTCAACAATGAAGTATGTAGACAACCTATACGCTATGTTTTAAATTACTTCTTTCATGTCCTTTATTTTCTTGAGGATAGCATGTTAATTCCAAACATCCGTAGATTAATCATGGTTTGATTTACAACCCTTCTTTGGGCTTGTTGTTTGGCACATTAAGGATTTTCTTAATTGCAGACAATTTTAAGAAAACAAAAGGAGGAAAAAGTTAAAAACATTAATTACCCGTTTTGACAATTGCACCAGGCATTCTTCAATTGCAGCCTGAAAAGACTTGGTCCAGTTATTTATTTCATCACTCAGATTTGAAGCCTTAGAAGAACAATGCATGCTCTTGCGCAAATGCCTTGCCAGATCACTTATTGCACTAACAACTGCCACATAAGATGGTGATTTTGACCGTTTTGCCAGGACAGCAGTAATCTCAATAATGTTAATCTGCATTTGAGGATGCGGCACCACATTCTTGTGATCAAGATGTTTAATCAACATGGATAAGAGAAAATGAGTAGAATGACTTGCAAATCAAACAAAATAAGTATATGAATTATCATATTCAATAAATGAGCTTCATAATTAGAAATGATGTCTGATACTAATAAAACATCTACAAACTATCTGATAGTAACTATGTAAGCCATGCAAAATTCTGATTGAAAATTCAACTGAGTAATTTGTTAGACAAGATAATGACGTAACCACACTAAAGTGACTATCAAGGCTATTTTAAGGATAGTTCGTGGAAATTACTGACAATCTGCAGCCCAAGAGCTATAATTTGTCCAAACATGGATTGTTTTGTATGGTTTTTTAGCATTACCTGATCTCTCCATTAATTGTTGCATGTCATATAGAATGCAAAGAGCAAGTTCATGCTGAGGTGACCAATGCTTTCCATTGTCAAAAATGCGAAACATAGGTTCAAGAACACGGCATATAGTAGTGGCCTCCTTTGCAACTTTTGCCATATTTTGGAGACAAAGTTTAGACCAAACTTTGGGGTTCTCTGCTTCTTCCCTGTAAGATTATTCAATAAATAGTGCATAAAAAGAACTGATGATGCTTAGAGAAAATAGTTAAAACCTAGAGCACAAAACAAAGGAAACATGATGATTTGCATACCTTGTGAGATTAAGTTCACCTTTAAAGTCCCAGACCTCCTTCCAGGAAGGAACTCTTCTAATTGCTCATGCCGTCGCTTCAATATGGCCCTCACCTCTATGTGCTTGTACCCAATGATCATCAAAATTATCACTGATATGATTATCTTTATCCATTGGAAGCAATTCATAATTGTCCAAGGTCACTGCAACAATCTGAAAAGAATACCAAATGAAGAGAAGATAGCCAAAAGTGCCATGAATGTTATCAACCATAAATTTGCAAGTGCAAACGAAATCTTTTTATTTAACTTGCATTAAAAAATAATAAAAATGAAGAGAAAGAACAAAATATCTTAAAAACCTAGAACATAATATAGAAGCGTTAAGCTAAATTTACAATATAACTATCGATCTAGTAGACTCTTACATCATCAAAATCCATGGAAATATGTGAATGTTCTCCCATGAACCACACCTGTGCATTGAGATGAGCCAAAAAGCAATATTAGCCATTAGAGCAGTAAAATGAACTGAAAAGAACCTTAAAATTAGCCATATAAGCCTAAAGTGCCAGCTTCTTAGTCATGTTAATGATAAATATTAGTGTGTAAACCAAAGCACCAACTCTATAACACGAGTAAATAGAAGCTCTCATAATCTCAGAATCTGGTTCAATGCTATCAAACTCCATGTTAAAAAGAAATTCAAAATCATGCCATGTTTTTGAAAGCATCATATTACATTGGAACAGCCACAAGAAACAACGTAGAAGGCTTAGAGAATGCCATCAAAGAACTTAATTCATTCCGCAAAAATGCTACCAGGACCAAGGAAATTTTTCCAGTTTTCCAAGGAAAGTTTCATATCTAGACATTGTAAAAACTGCATTATTGGAAAATAATTGGAGTCACTGCTAGTTGGTTTTCTGTGGATTCCTGTATCTACATTTGGCACAAATGAACAGTTTAAAAGAGATTGCATTTCACTGTCATGGCTATCAGAGATTTTAAATTTTGTGCATAATCAAAATACAACATTGTTGCATTTCACTGTCTTTGCAACAACAATGATTTTCATCTGACCCCAAGACCTTGAAATGTCCCACTTGGCTATGAGCTAACCTTTCTCTGATATTATGCTCACTAACTTGGTTCAATACTTTCTACAAGTACTTTGGATGCTAATTAGATACCCACTGTTTGAAACTCAACTGAATCCCTGACTGTCGGTGCACTAATAAGTGTGTATGGTTTTCTTTTTCATGATTTATTTGGGCTCATTTAATCACAACATTTATCAGTTATCTCACATTCCATTCACATCATTGTATTAAACAAACATAACATATAAAAATGGCGAGAAAATTAATTCAAAATAATAGACGGATGATATTTATAATGAGAAGCACAAATACATGCCTAGAAAAGATTATTGGATGTTATGAGTCTCGGAAATTTCCCATCCAATTAATTTCTTGATGTAGCAGTCACTCCACATAATATTGATAATGCCCAGAATGTATATGTATATGTTTCCCATATATCATATCCAGTATCTCCTTCACCCTCCTCTCTCTACAGTTCATAATCATTGTCTCAAAGGTCAATGAGTGCACACTGCAGACCCCCTTCTCTAGCAAGATTAACACTCCAATTCCTACAGTGGTAATCTAGGAATATTGAGAAAATGAATACAGACTCTATGAAGGTCCCCCATTAAACAATGAGACCTACAACAAAAACATGCAGTGCCATGGGTGGATGTACAGCTTAAATAAACTCTAATGACATATGTTCAGCTGTTTGATGTTAAGATTGACATCAATGCTTTGTTATTTAGTTTTTGGGGGGTAGGCAAGACAGGCGATATTGAAGGAAGTGACAACCTTAATGACAAAATAGTTTTGGCTTTTCATCCCCACTATCTTAACTGGACAAGCAAATTTATGCCATGCAAACAAAACCTTGCTTCATCTTTCCCTGCCCTTCTTATTATTGTCATATAGGAGTAAGCAAAATTTCTCTGCACATGACTGTGAGAAGCAGCAACCCCCTCCCCCCACCAAATGAGCCTGGTGGACCTTGAATAGTTTCATAACTAGTAATCACTCAGAGCCTCAGGCTTGGAAATAATCCCATAAAGATTCCCTTACCTTCACTATGCTCACTCAGGTAAAGGATAACGTCACTGGACAGTCTTTCCAGTGAATGGCCCAACAAGGACAGTGAGTGTTACTGGTTCATCATGGCCAATGATGCTATCTGTGCTGCTACCCACTTATTATTTATCAGGAAGAAGAAAAACCATTAACTTTTTCGAGGCAAACAAGGGGCAGGCCCAGCTAGGAAAGTGATTCCAAAGTTTGCAAGTTTAGAACTTGCATAGATTTCAGAGGGAAGATTATCCCAGGGTTCCCTATAGATCAATCACAGTTGCTCATCTATAGCAAAGGAATGGTCTTATGCATAACTCAGGTACGTAATAACCTTCCCTTCCAGCTCTAAGTGAGCTACTTCCCTTTTCCATGGGAAAGGTATGTCAACCCTGAGTTAGAAGGGTTGGTCCTAACTGAAAGGTCTCACCTGAGCTCTAAAAAAGTGAGTAGGGAGATGAAACCACATGGGAATCTATCCCAAATGTATCAGGATCGAATCCCATATAGAACCATATTGCATCCCTTCCAGATACACATCCATTATGGATCCAAGACATGTCCGAAAAGGATCCAGATATGATTCATACCCAGGTGTATAAGTCAAGAGGTCGTTACACAGCTCAGCTAAGTTACAAATATTTATTTGTCCCAGATTCTCAAGACTTGGTGTTCAAAGCAAGTCTGAAAGTTGAAGGCTCCAAAGAAGACTAAAATTTTTATATGGGCTATTTTTAGAAATAAGGTTTTGTAGTTATCCTTAAAAAATTAAGTTGACTTAAGAAAACATCCAAAAGAAGGGTAGCTAGGGTCCAAGTATATGTATTTTATGTGGAGTTGCCCTCACTAGTGTTCAGAATGATTGGAATAGTAATTCTATAGATGAATATTTGAAAAAATGGTTTGACAAAAAGAATTAAGAGTTAAAAGCACTTCCATGTATCATTTGTTGGGAGATCTAGCCACAAGGAATTACATCATTTTTTAAGTAGAATACAATCCTCCTTTTCAAATAATTTCCAGCGTTAGAGCTTTAGTGTTAGGCTGTAAGTCTGTAGCAGACATCAAACTAGTTAGGCAGGTGGGAGAATTGCAGATTGATAAGACTGTTCCTTCTGTATAAATGGGGACTCTTTGATGAACCTTAGCAAAGTATTTCTAATTTTAGTAGTGCTGAAGGTTTGCTATTTATTTTAGACTCTCATTTCATAAGTTTGAAAGCAGGTTTAGGTCTGGGTTCTAACAACTTTGTAGAATTTCAAGCTTTAAAGCTCTTATTAAAATGTGCAAAGGATTGGCATCTTTCAAGTTTGCAAGATTTCGGTGATTCATCATTGGTTAAAAACTGGATAAGGGGCAGGTCATCTGCACAATGTAAATCTCAGGCCAATGGGTGATTTACTATTGGAGGTAGCAAGCTCTTTTGAGCATCTCTTTTACTCAGGTCTTTAGAGAATTGTACCAAGATGCTGAAGCCTGATACGGACCCGAGGGCAGGCCGCATTGGCTGTAGGCCATATAATATCCTTCATCAGGCCGAATATTGACTTCAAAGTTCATAAGATCGTCTTTACCATTTGGAAAAGATATGCTCGTGGTCTTGGGCAGGTTCAACTCATTGATATCTGTTAAATTGTTAAATTGATAAGACTGATTATTGTATTCTACATTCATTACCCATTGACTCTAAAATCTCAAGACAACATATGCATGGGAACATTTTACGGAAAACCTTCTCTTGCTTCAGACAACCCTTATCAACAAACATAAAGAATTAATCTCATGGCAGTAGCATTCACTGAGAACTGCAGAAACAGAGAAAAGAAGATCCGGACAGAAAAAATTTCAGTGAAGTACCGCTGATTCTAAAGAAATGTTCCGTCAAAATGTGCACATTCAAAAGTAATAAAATACAAGCTTCTGTTTCATGCATCATAACACTCAATATTCCCTGCCAAATTAACAGATTATTGCTAAGAACAACTTCTAGGAAAATGGAAGCAAACTTATTGATAAAATATACAAATTGATTGAAAAAGGAGGAGCCTCTAATAGTGAAGATAGGTGACTGTCTCATAAGGTTAAAACAAAAGTTGAAGCTTGATTCTAACTAGTGTTTGCTAATAACATTAAATGAATAGACATAAAATCTACTGCGGCTATTACATAGATCTTAAAAGGCTTGCAAGTTGTAACACCTAAGGAACTAGTATTGTAAAAAACCTACTGTGGCTATTATATAGATCTTAAAAGGATTGAAAATTTGCAATACCTAAGGCACTAGTATTGTAAAAAAACTTGTGGACAAAAGAAGCTACTACTGCTTACAAAAAAGATCTGGAAGAAAGACCAGAGGCACAGGCCTATAGTGATAACATATGAATTCAGGAAGATTCCCCAGCATTGTTGTTGGAGATTGCAATGTGACCCAAAAAGTTATTTGAAAAATCTAATAATATCATTAACGTGAACAACTTTATTCATACCTGTGATTTTGTTAGGTATTAGTTGGCATGGAAGCAATGGTTGTATAAATCCTCAATTGTAAAGACCATTGTTTAGAACTTCTACTAGATCACTAATATTAAAGACCATTTTGTTATGTTATTTGAAAAATCTAAAAATATCATTAATGTGAACAACGTTATTCATACCCGTGATTTTGTTAGGAGCATGGAAGCAATGGTTGTGTAAATAATCAATCCTCAATGGTAAGAGACCATTGTTTTAGAACTTTTATTAGATCACTAATAGCTTATTCATTTCATGATTCATCCCCTTCAAGTGTAACTGCTTCTTCTCCCTCTTTACAGAGAAACACAACAGCTACAGATTGAGATCACAAACCTGGAGAATAAGCAAACTGAAATTCTGCACCCGCGAGAGAATTTTAAAAGAGGAAACTGCAGCAGATCAGAACTCTGTACAGAAATAGATTAAAAAGAACTGCTCTTGGGTTCAAGTGAAGGGGAATAAAGCACCATGGTCTGTAGAGCTTCAGATGCAAGGAAAATTCAAGGAAGAGAGGGGAAGAAACTCTAAAAGAGTTTACACTCAAGATCCACGTCCATCCTCCTCCTTCCAATCCTATTCAAGCTGACCATTCTCTCAACCAAGATATCAACAAGTGGACGGTAATATGTAACACTCGGGTCATTATACATGACTCCCCCTCACCCTCCCTCGAAGCTGGCCACTCCCTATTGCCAGCCACAATTTTCTAGCTTTGACCGTACAAAACTATGCTTACAAGCAGTGCAGTCCTAAACAAGCATTCTGGGCGCTAGAGCAGCAGTAAAATAGAAATGAATGAGTAATCTGGGTGTATTTTGGCCATACAGGGGAGCTATCACAGCTGGAAAATATCATTCTAGATATACTCTCTTATCTTCAAACATTATACAAAGAGCACAGTGTGAAGGAAAGGGGTTGGTTATTCTTAAGGCATAGTGCATGGCTATCTTTAATTTTATCATTGCTCCAGGCAGGTCTGTGGAAAGTGTCTCTGAGAAAGATCCCAGTTTCAAGAGAGGACACATTTTGGATAGAGCAGACATCTAAAGATACTTCATTACTCACACTTTGTGAGTAGTTATTTTTTTGTGTATTGAAGGATGGGCAATCAAGCGTTTTGCTGAAAATATTGACATCCCTTTTGAGCATGCATGTCGGGGCACTACGAAAAGCTGTGCTTTTTGTTCGTGATGGAAAATAATGGGAAGATGATGCAATGTTTTCACTAAATTTGTTGCTTCAAGCAGGTTATGACAAGTCAAAGCAGGTTACAACATTATGTTTTTATTTTGAGTTGGCCAATTAAGGAAAGATATAAACCTTGAATAATAAAAATTGCCAATTTAAGCTTTTCATTAAGCATTTTTCCCATTGGCTAGTGACTGAGGTATTTGCACATCAACAAGGTGAATACATAAGAAAACACATCATAATTTCTGAAGCAACACTAAATAACAATGTAGGTGAAGTGAGCAACAACATAGCACATAAACATAGATCAGCCCTTGACAGCAGGCCTTAACCATAAAGATAAATCAAATAAAAATGTTGAGAGCAGACCTTGATATTGATACATTACAGTTCAAGAATAGATCTTGACATAAGGATAGATTAGACCTTGAACAAGAATGGGGTTTATCAGTTATGTTTTTAGCCATTAGGTGTTTAGGGTTTTAAGTTTTTCATTAAAAGAAAATTTTTCTGGCTGGTGTAAAGCACAGCAGCATCTAACCTTCGATGAGCTACACAAGGTAAAAGATAACCCTCCCTTACTAGAAAGGTTATGTTGGGCATAGCACAGATAAAAGACATTAACCACAAGAAAGGCCCTTTACTGAGCATAGTAGTATTCCTAGGACATCTTGTTTTTGCATGACCCACAAAGCAAGGTCTTGAGTCTTACATAAACCTCTATGTTGCTCAAATGGCCCTCATAACTGTGCGGTTGACCATGCAACCCCTCCACACAGTAAAGGTTGCTACCTTTCACCCACTCAACAATACTACCCCCACCATTGAACTAAAGAAAAGGAAAAACAAAATAAACTAATCAGAAAATGGATGGTAACTTGCCCAGCCTCCGAACCCATCTAAAATAGGGTCTCATTTCAAATGCAGCTCAAGGTTGTGAAACTCAAGGATGCATATCTCAAATTAACACAAATTTCCAAAATACCAAGATGGGTTCGGTGCATATCATCCCCGGTTTTTAATGAGACACTGCTATTTACAATTTCAAGATGAATTCTGTAGGGATCCCATACATACAAGATGTAAGAAAGAAAATGACCAAAAAATAGAAACCAACGAGAAAATGGATAGTAACTGCCTCGGACCCCTCTAAACCAGGGTCTCATTTCATATTCACCTCAAGGTTGTGATGCTCGAGGATGCATACCTCAAATTAACACAAATGACCAACATATCAAGATGGGTTCGGCGCATATCATATCGGGTGTAAATGAGGCTCTGCTAGTTATATTTTCAAGTTGAATTCTGCATAGGATCGCATACATACAAAATGAAAAGAAGAAGAACAGAAGCCAGTGAGAAAATGGATGGTAACTGACGCAGACCCATCTAAACCAGGGGCTCATTTCATATGCACATCAAGGTTATGAAGCTCAAGGATGCATGTCTCAAATTCACACAAATAGCCAACATATCAAGATGGGTTCGGTACATATCCTATCCGAGTGTAAATGGGTCTGTGCCAGTTACAATTTCAGGATGAATTCTGCGAGGGGTAGCATATACACGAGATGAAAAGTAAAAAGAAACCAATGAGAAATTGATAGGGTGTTACTGTATCCCAGATCTGAAGTTTAATGGGCTTGTTGCCAATGGTGATCATGCGCACCCCAAATTCCACCCCGATTGTCAAGTAATGCACTGGCTGGAACCTCTTGTCCGTGAATTGCAGCAATAGGCATGACTTCCCCACTCCTGCATACAATATCAATATGTGTGGGGAAAGCTATGGATCTATACGACCCCTGGCTCTGCAGTGAGTTGATCTGTGCGATCTGTGTTTCCATTAGGTAGGCCAAACATACAGCCTTCTCATGGTGTTATGCTAAAAGGTGAATTTTGGCGTGTATGGAATTTGTAGGTTCCGCACCCTATGTGACTTTTGGATTTTTGTTTGTTTGTTTGTTTGAATGAACTTCCTGACTAACGCGCCATCGGTTAAGCGATGGTTATGAGACTAGATGTCGCTTAACCGACGCTTGTGCCCATATTTATAAAAAAAAAATTATCTTTGTGATTTTTGGTAAGTTTAAAAAGAGAAATCCACGCGCCGTCGGATTTTGGATCGAAATGTAGTAGTGTTCCTTGGTGCCAAATTTGTCAAACAAGAGGGCATCGGTCAGAAGAATGTGTATAATTACATAAGGTTGTGTCTAAACTAGCTAATCTCTTCTACAAATTTTTTTGATTGGTTGGTCATGAAGAAAAGGATTGCAGAGCTTACGATTTGCTCCAAGAAAGGACTATGGATGCATACTTTATTAAGGGAGAGGAGAAACGACCAACTAAAAAAATTCAACTGCAACCACAATATCCTCATTCGTAGTATAATTAGCTGCAACTGTATTATAACCATCTACAACCGCAATATAATCAACCACAATATAACCCTCCACAACAACAATTTAACCAGCCATAGTAAAACCATCCACCCTACCAACAATAAGGGGTATTTCAAGGAGTATTTCATGAAGGTCATAATAGAGGCGTCAGTCACAAAGGAGCTATGAGTCGAGGGAGAGGACCAGTTACGTGCTATAACTTTGGAGTGGTGGGACATTATCGAAGAGACTACCCAAATATAGAATCTTAGTGTACCTATTGTTATAGCTGATTTTACCACACATGGTGAATCACACTTTTATGGCCTTCCTTGTCCCTATGAAGACTCCTTAGACCCCATGGACAATTTTTGTTCCTTTGATGTTTCCTTGATCATCCCTAAAAACATGTAAAAGTTTCCATACACAACTTTTAAACCCTTTATCGCGTATATACGCGGGTTTGACCAAAAAAACCGTGTACATCGGGATGTGTGCAAAAGGCCAAATTATTTTGGAGTTTTCCTTGATGTGGATCCAACTCACTTGTCTCCTGGCCTTCCATATGCCTTGAGATCGCTCAGATTCGACCTTTCATTACCCCATTGAAGAGCTATGTAAGGAACCCTTTGGATACATTGAAGGCATGAGGAATTTAGAGCAAGAGAACTATAGTCCATTGTTGCCGGAACTTGTGCTTGAGTCTCCATCCCCCTTGTCCCTTGGAGCACTTTTGTGTTATTCCCAAGCTTATCTTTTGCTTGTGAGCTTGGTATTGAGAGATGGAGGATTGAAGTGGTGTAGGACCAAGTGGGGGACTCAGTTTCTCCGATTCGCATACGTGCTGACAGAGGTTGTATTCATTGTCGTCTCTGATTTTATATTAATAGAAATATCTTTTCCTGTCCAATAATGTGTGTTTGAATGAATATTTTATCCATGGATGATTTCAAATGCTTATATGTTATTTATTATATATGCTAGAGTAGAGCTAACACAATTATATATAGTATGCTTGTCTTGTTTATTGAATGTTGAGGAAGCAATTTATTAATTCAAGATGAAGTTGGAAAGCTCAATGGGGATCTACATCCACCATCTGGAATAAGGTACGAATCGAGATCCTTTAGTGTTAGTAGTTTGGTTTCTCTTGCATATAGGAAAGGATTGATTTCGAGAGTTAAGTTGTCTGTTGTGGTACCCCAAGCCATAGGAATTTCTCTCCGTAATAGAATTGGAAACTCCACTGGGGAGTTCCTAGTAGTTGTCCTTTGGGGGTTTTTATCAGCATTCAATGTTCTTGAATTGCTCTTATTTCTCTATTTCTGAGTCGGGTACGGGGGCATGTTTTCCTGGTAGTGTCTGATTGGTGTGAAGTTTGTCTTAGTTTATCCATTTGCCTTCATTTTTATACATTTCACTTCCTGTATGCGAGTTTTTTTTCTCATAGTTGCATATACACGTGGCTTTGACTGTTGTATCCACGTACATATGCGGTTTTACTGCAAACAGTTGTGTATGCCCTTAGTTTTTCCTTCTAGAGGAAGATTGATTGTTGATGGGTGAATTTTGATGATTGTTGAGTCTCCTTTGATACTGCTAGAGTCTGTATACACCTCTGTTTCTGACCAGAGACACATTTGTTTAAGGTAAATTTCTCTTTTAAGAATGTTCTTGTCATTGCATTTTCGATTTTTTGTTTTGGGATTAGTGCATTATATTTATTTTACCTTAGTACTTTGTGTGAGTGCTGTTTGATTGTGTTTGCCAAGTCTGGGGATAGTAGAATCATTCTTTTGCTTTAGTATCTCATTTTTATTCAAAAAATCCAAAAATATTTGCTTCTTTGCATCATTATACATTGCACTTTGCACTTTGCATGGTACTTTCACTAGGTTTGCTTAGAGAAGTACTAGTTAGGATTTCATATAGGAATGACTGCATTTAACATTTGAAAAATAATTTTGCATTACACATAGTAGCATTCCCTCTTTTTCATTCGACACAATGCATTTGCATTGATTGTTAGGTGTGCATTTTACTTCATGTTGCATCATAACACCATTGGTTACACGACCATCAACCTTTTTTGAGTAATAAATCCAAATAAAATCAACGCTTAATTAAAATGGATTACACTATTTTATTTGATAGGGTACACCAACAAGATTAGGTTTTAGGGTATTGGAATAGTTCATTGTGAGTAAATTCTCCAAGACCACTAAACAACAACATGTATGTGTCTGTCCAGGTTGGAGTGTGAAATTCCTTGGTATAATTAGTGTTTCTCAGGATCCTCCTCTTACAAGGGAGTTAAGCACAAGGCAGTGTGAGCGGTTATTGATTGGGATGACCCCTAGTCATAATTGAGTAGCACCGAAGATATTTCTAGGATTGTATTCGTATCTGGGGGATCTTTCAAGAGTTTCGGGCTTTGCTACCCTACCCATACAGTCAATCTCACCTGCTACTATCCGCCTGTGCATTGATTATATTGAGGTGACCTTATTTTCCTTAACTAGGTTATCGAGGTGGTACTTTGCAAGGGTTATTCTATGGGTGTCCTGGCCAGGTTGGGGTCGGATAGCAAAGTCGCTATATGCATTGAAGCTGAGGGCCACAATAATTGGTTACGAACCTGTGCTTATTGTGTATGGGAGTCTCAAGCCTCTCCTAGGAGAGACATAACTACTTCATTCGGGAGCTCACATATCCTACCCTTGTTTGCTTGTGATTGGCTTTATATTGTATTGGTGTATGCTCTGTTCAAGTTAGCTTGCCTAGGGTTTGCATAATTTAGAGAGTCTTTTTCTTTTTTTGAGTCATTGTGGATTCGGGTGCGGCTCCTCGCTATACTTGTCGTTTTCCTTCTACATCTCCTCCTCCTTTGGGAGAGAGAAGCAGATGGTCTAGGTGGACTCATACTCACATTGATTCACACACGATGGAAGATCATGAAGATGAAATTCCTGAGCTACATTCTTCACTTCATGAGGTTGAAGAAGAAGACCCTACCCCTGCATATGATCCTTCACCTGATATACCTACACACTCTGGGTATGATCCTTCACATGATGTACCTACCCACTCTAGGTATGATCCCTCATCCTCAGGTCACTGGTATTGGATTGCGGGTGATGAGACTCATCATGAACCTGCAAGCACTAGTCATGGTAGTTATGATATGTCTGGTAATCCTACACATGATTCGGTATTGCACATCGAGTTGGAGTTTGAACTAACACTATGCTTGGGGGAATTCCTAGTCACTTCTATGAGGAGAGATTTGGGAACTCGAGTCACATTACACCCTCCATCCCAACGGTGGAGGTCACATCACATACTTGTTCTAGACCTAGTGCTAGTGATCCTATTCAAATACCAGAACCTAGACGAGTGACTGTAGGGAATACCACTTCTGTGATTTCACATGTCCCTTCGTCCTCTATTCCTAGTTCTTCGAATGCTATTCATCCCCCACATTCATGTGGTC
The DNA here is from genome assembly GCA_001517045.1 of Pseudotsuga menziesii. Classification (NCBI taxonomy): domain Eukaryota; kingdom Viridiplantae; phylum Streptophyta; class Pinopsida; order Pinales; family Pinaceae; genus Pseudotsuga; species Pseudotsuga menziesii. The sequence continues at coordinate 25,266 of LPNX010507004.1, read as the reverse complement.
CTTTCAACTGGAATGTTGCTATGAGTCATGTGTGTACTACTGCTACCCGCGTCATTGTGTCTCATAGTCAAGTACCTCTTGTTGTATCGGGAGGTCATATTCCTACTTCTGTAGGTCATACTACTATTTTCAGAACATCTATTCCTACTTATGGAGTTTCTCATGGGATATCTCATGGGGATTCTTATGGACCATATTATGGACCACAGTATGCACAAAGTTATTCACCTTATGGGTACGGGTATCAACAACCCACTTACTCTCTGAATTGTTGCTTTGTAGCTCCACATAGTCAAGGTACACCACATTGTGGTGCTTCCATGCCACCCTACACGGGTCAAACGGGAGGAGGATACTATGGCCATGGCCATGGTGGTTACGGTCATCAACCCTATGTGAACCAAAATGATCAGGGAGAACCTCATAGACCTGCTAAAACCAGGCTCCCTTTTCTCACAACGTTAAATCTGCCTGACTTGTCGAGACTAACGAACGATCCGATATCTTATGACCTGGCTTGGCCGGCTGTCCCTACCAATATTTCCATGAATATTCCTAAGTTCGAGGGAAAACCAAGAGAATATCTGAGTGAACATGTTACTACATTTCACCTATGGTGCTCTTCTAACTCCTTACACGATGATTCGATCCGTTTAATGCTATTTCAATGCACCCTTACCAGGCCTACCACGAAATGGTACATAGAGCTACCTAGGGGGGAATTCGCTTTGTTCAATGACCTAGCTATGAATTTTCTCAACCACTTCCAGCTACCAGTGCATTATGATGTTGGTACTAAACTCTTGTTGACATTTCAGTAGGATAAATCCACGCATATCTTGGACCATATCCAAGAGTGGTGTAGATCAAAGAGATTGATTAAAGCCTTCATACCACCGGAGTTTCTCCTTGAGTGGTTCCTTAAATCATTACTACCTTATATAGGAAAGGATGTTTTTGCATATGGAGTACAGAATGAGGAACAAGCCATTTTTAGGGCACAGGAATTGGACTTGATTTATGCTCAGTCAAGTTTGTTATATGAGATCATTCCTAATGCTCCGCGTTCTAGTTTCGACCCTAAGGTCAAACCTGGACCACATGCCGATGGCATTGTTGGTTGTATGAGTACCAAACCTACAGATTGGGTTGTGAAAAAGGTCAGTCAATTATCTATCAACCAATATGCCTCAGGACAATCCATGACTTCGTCTCAACCCACCCAAATAGTGACTATGCTTGCGGTACAATCGTCGGACCAGAAGGGTAACCAGCAACCCGGAAGGAATAAAAAGAAGGGTAAAAACAATCATAAGGGTGGGAATAAGAATGAAAATGCCAACTCTAATGACAAGAATGCCTGAAATGCTAGGGGGGAAAAGCAACCTAAACATAAGGTTAAGTTTCCTTGCAAGTTGTGTAAGGATGATCACCTCACTCACTTGTGCCCTCGGATAGAAGAAGCCTCGAGACTAATAGCGCAGGGCCTAGCTGTGCTAACCAACCCTTTACCTCATAATCAAAACATGAACTCGAGGACCCATGATCAAACTAGTGGGGATCAAGATCTGCTGGAGGCTTGTAGTGGTCATGGTTGCATCAATATGGTGTGTGCTGCTAAGGTTGTGACTCATGCGAAGGACTATGGTTCATCACAGCCAGACCTTGGAAAGGAACCTGCTCCACTTGAGAGTCCTTTGCGTATTGAAAAAAATATGGATAAACCTAAAGTTGATCCCCGCATTCCTAAGGGAGTCCTTAAGCATTCAGGGCACAATCCTAATGCCCGAGCCACCCAGAACTATTCTGTTGTCGAGGATTTGGGCCACACTCCTTATGCGATGTCTACACTCGAAGTACTTTAGAGTTGTCATTTGCAAAGGAAAGCTTTGCTTTCTACTCTTGGTGTTAACGATGATAATTCTTCCTCTTTCATCAAATTTGAAACCGTGGGACTTCAGCCTCGCTTTCCTTACTATGTGTCTCTCTTGATTCATGTAGAATGTCTTAACATGACTGTCAAACACACTATGATTGACGAAGGTGTTGCTGCTTCTGTAATGTCTTTGGCATGTTGGAAGGGTTTGGGTTCCCCCAAGTTGTCTAACTATTCTACCATGTTGACTGCTTTTGATGGAAGATCATTTCAACCGCATGACATTCTTCCTTCTCTTAAGGTCCATTTGGGAGGGAAGACCGTTGCGTTAGTGGTCGAGGTGGTTGATGCGCCCCTTGACTACAATTTGTTGCTGGGAAGGAATTGGATGTACAGTATGCAAGCCGTAGCTTCTTTTCTATTTTGATTTGTATGCTTTCCGTTTAATGGGAAGATAGTTATGATTGATCAAACATCATTCAAGAATCCGCCTCATTAGAGGAAATTTCAACTCAAAATGGGCGTCCTAAAATGAACTAATAAAATAATAAAATAATATTTATTAATTTTGGAGGAAGAAAAGAAAAAAACTACTTTTTTGTTTGTATTTTTGACATATCTCCCCGTGTTTTTACTCAAATTTCGATCGGGAGATCTCGTTGGATGTGGAATTAAATTCTGCATCCAACGAGTACCCACTCAGCATACTTTTGATGGACCCCGCTACCCCAAAAACAAGAAATACCTGAAAAAATGTAATGATGACATCATCATTACATTTTTCAGGTATTTCTTGTTTTTGGGGTAGCGGGGTCTGTCAAAAGTATGCCGAGTGGGTACTCGTTGGATGCGTAATTAAATTCCGCATCCAACGAGCTCTCCCGATCGAAATTTGAGTAAAAACACAGGGAGATATGTCAAAAATACAAACAAAAAAAAGTAGTTTTTTTTATGATACCTATCCCCAAATTTATATTAAAAAAGTGTTTAAAACCTATATGGTATTTCAAATTTAAAGCAATTTCATTGGCTAACACATGATGACATGGAATTTGAATAAAATTTAAAAGGCCCATTTTGAGTTGAAATTTCCTCTAATGATTACCGCATCTTTGGGAGCTTCTATCCCAATTATCCAGCACTCTCAATCGGCAACTGGGAGTGTGGGTGTTGGCATGTATCCATCCCTTATGGGAAGCTTTGGTTGTCCTACACCCGTCCTTATGATAGGGTCTAGTTTAGGTGAGGCTTCGTCATCTATGATATTGGTGTCTTTTCACACAAACCATATGGAGGATCCTTGGATTCTTCCTACACCGAATCCTTCATGTGAGCCCATCGAAATGGACGTGTCGTTGCCTGCAACTATGATAGCATATCAAGCTAATATTGGATCTGCTGCAGAGCCTAGTCCTTCCTCTTCGTGGATGGAGGAGGAGGACCCTTATGTGCTTCCTGCATGGGCAGTGCAGTCTTCTCACACACATGACTGCCTTGATAGTGTTTTTCCTTCATATGAGGCTATTATTGAGGCTATGTCTGGGGTTGAGCCACCTTGGGAAGAGTTGCATCATAGATCTTATTTTCTTCCCAATCTTGATCATTTGGAGTGTGAAGACATTAGGGAGATTCTTAGTGAGAGAATTGGTAGTCCCATGGTTCCATTAAGCTCTCCTGGTCCGATGGCTAATGGAAACATGGAAAATATATCTCCTACCATTCCTATCAATATTTCTCACGATCCTGGAAATATTAAGAATGTCTATATTGGGCCAGAATGTTCCCATGCTGAGATTCAATAGTATACCAAGCTATTCAAAGAATTCCGTGATGTATTTGTTTGGTCATACGAAGAAATGCCAGGTATCGACCCTCACATTGTTGAACATGAGATTAAAACTTATCCCGATGCTAAGCCTATTTGACAACATTTGCATGCGATGAATCCTAGGAAAGCACTCGCGATTAAGGCTGAGATAGAAAATTTGTTGAATGCCGATTTTATCTATCCCATTCCCTTGACGAAGTGGGTTTCAAACCCCATTCTAGTTGATAAGAAGCAGGGAACGATCCACATATGAACTGATTTCCGTGACTTGAATCGTGCATGTCCTAAAGTTAATTTTCCCACACCATTTATCGATCAGATTTTGGATGAGTGTGCAGGAAGCGAGGTATTTTATTTTATGGACGGCTTTTCTGGATACAATCAGATACATATTAAACCCGAGGACCAACATCAGACTGCTTTCATTTGTCCTTGGGGTACCTTTGCATATCGAAAGATGCCCTTCGACCTTAAAAATGCTGGAGCCACTTTTCAGCGGGCTATGACCTTGATCTTCCATGATCTCAAATTGATTATTGATGTCTTTTTGTATGACCTTGCTACTCATTCTCGTATGAGAATGTGTCATTCCTACCATTTGAGATTAGTGTTCGAAAGGTGCCGCCATTATTTGGTCAGGTCAAATCCTCACAAGTGAATCTTTTATGTGAAGTTTGGTCGCTTATTAGGGTTCATTGTCTCCAAAGAGGGTATAAGAGTCGACCCTTTAAAGGTTGAGTCAATACTTCAATTGTCTCCCCCGAAAAACATTAGACATCTTCAATGTTTGCAAGGCATGGCAAAATTCTTACGGAGATTTGTCGTGAATTTTGCCAATTTTACTAGAGGCTTTATGCATCTTTTGAAGAAGGACACTAGCTTTTGTTGGGATGAGTGAGCCCAGGAGTCCTTAATTTGATGTTCTTAAGTGAGCCTTAGCATCGGCCCCGGTGATTAGTCCACCCAACTATAGCCATGACTTTCTACTTTATGTGGCCGCGTCCATGGAGACGATTGGTATGGTTTTGGTTCAAGAGATGAGGAGATCCAAGAGCATGTCATATATTAACTGAGTTAGAACCTTATAGATGCGGAGATCCATTATTCCCATGTGGAGAAGCTTGCCTTAGCTACCGTTCATGGGGTTCAAAGATTGAGACACTATATTCTTCTTCACCAAACCTTGGTGGTTTCCCATGTCAATCCATTTCAGTTTTGCCTCACTAGAAGGATGATAGGGGGAAAGTATAATAAGTGGATTGTCATCCTACAAGAATTTGATCTCGAGTTTGTTTTGACCAAATAGAAGAAATCATTGATTTTTTTAGAGCTTATATTTGATTTCCCAAGCGGGGAGGAGGAGGAAGCTTGTGAAGATACGTTTGTGGATGAGCACATCTTCTTGATCTCAACTTTGGATCCATGGAATAGAGACATTACAATATATTTACAAACATTGAAGGTCCCTACTCACCTTTCATAGGATGAATGACGACGGTTACGTCACATTTCTAAGAATTACCTCATGGTGGATAACACATTGTACCGCCGTGGGGTAGATTCCATTTTACGTCGTTGTTTAACTCATGAGGAGGATGAGCTTGTGCTGAATGATTGCCAAGGAGGGGCGTGTGGTGGTCATTTATCTGGGCTTTCTACAGCCCAAAAAATCCTGAGAGTAGGTTATTTCTGGCCGTCGATCTTTAAATATTATGTTAATGCGATCAAGAAGTGCCACCCTTTCCAAGTGTTTGCATGCAATATGTGCTCACGTCCTACCCCATTACATCCAATTATCATCTTCGGTCCCTTCACTAAGTGGGGGCTTGATTTCATGGATTGAAACCTAGCTTCAGCTAGGGGGCATCATCATATTATCGTGGATGTTGACTACTTCACAAAATGGGATGAGGCTATGCCTATAGTTAAATCCAACAATGAGACAGCTGCACACTTCGTATTCAACCAGATTATTACTTGGTTCAGTATTCCAAAAGAGCTTGTCACTGACCATGGTAGGCACTTTCAGAATCGTATGATGGAAGAGTTGGCCTCAAATTTAGGGTATAAGCAGGAGCATTCTTCTTCTTATTAACCTCAAGTGAATGGACAAGTTGAAGTAGTGAACAAATCACTCAAGTGTATTCTCCAATGAACTGTCACACAAAGCAATATCAATTGGCATATTATGTTATATCCTGCTTTGTGGGATTATAGAAATGTGGTTAAGATTGCCACTAGTTTTTCTCCATATCAGGTTGTACATGGAGTGGAGTCTGTATTGCCGGTTGAGTGCGAGATCCCTTCGTTGAAGCTAGCCATAGAGCTCTTAATGGACACTTCTCCATTGGAGGAACATTTGGTCCATTTAGAGCAGCTTCATGAGCAGCGTCGATATTCTTTATAAGCATCACGTTAAGTTCGAGTACAACGCGTTAAGGTCCAGTACGATAAATCTGTCCGTCCAAGGAGGTTTAGTGAAGGATATTTGGTCCTTTTGTGGGATCAAGCTAAAGAACCCTTGGGGGCAGGAAAATTCAACATCATGTGGCATGGTCCTTACGTGGTTAAATGTGTGTTAGAGAAGGGAACTTATGAGCTAGTGGATTACGAGGGGACGGCCTTGGCAGAACCTAGAAATGGGCTCTATCTTAAAAAGTACTATGCATGATTTTCAGCCAGGGATGACTATTGTATATTATTGTACAGCATTTTTGCATAGTTAGGTATTTCTTATAGTGATCAAGTTTGTTGATTAGCTTCCATTTCTTATGGCAGATGTCAAGGGAGTCTTCCATCTATATAGGATTCATGGATGGTGCAAGTCGTCACACTCAATACTCAGCCTCTGCTGCTTGGGTTATTTATACTCCTATGGGTTAGGTATTGTCTTCAAGAGGCGTATGGTTACGGTCCTCTTCAAACAATGTTGTTGAATATAGTGTTGTTATCAAGCTTCTACGGGATGCCATTTTACATGGTGTTCTCTCTCTTGAGGTACGTCTTGATTCAGATTTAGTAGTGTCACAGCTTAATGGATTGTATCATGTTAGAGATCCAACATTATTATGGAGATTCTTATGTGTGAGATTGTTAGAACGACAATTTGAAAACATAACATACATACATGTTCGAAGAATTTATAATCAAGTTGCTGACTCATATGCTAACTACCTGTTAGGTTGGCATTTGTTTCATAGATAAGAAGCTCATCACAAACATACATTTTTACAAATGTAAATAAAATAAATTGATCATCATAAAAAAATTTCATTAAAACATCCAAAATGTGGTAATACATAGTATCATAATACAAAAATGGGGCTCTCGAGCCACCAAAATATAAATACACGGTAGTACAAAATGTATCACTCCCAGATATCTAATCCTGGGGAGGAGGAGGGGGGTTCTGATCATGGAATTTCACCACGGCTCTAACTAGCCGTGTAAATAACCGCACCCATGCCCGTGGCACACCTGCAACCTAACATTGCATGGCATCAGGCAGGTCCTTGACCTGTGCCATGGGTACCCTGTGTGTTAGCCTCACGAAGTTGGTATGAATGCTTTGGAGCGTCCACTCCGCATCCCCACCTGTAATTTCATCTCCTCTTCCCCTCCACCTATGGCGAGGGAAGCCTTCAGGCCACCATGGTCCTACATCTGCATATATGATAGGATGTCACTATGTGTTGTCGCGCAAAAACATGTCTTTTTGATTCCATATATTAAAAAACACAAAAAAATTAAATAACTCAAAAATTTTAAAAAGAGGGTTGAGATTCGTTACCAATGTCATCGTATGCCAATCCTGGTCGTAATGGCATGTCGGGGTCTCCCCATAAATCTATCCCCGCATAGGGGTAATCATCGATGGAAATTATCTGCCATCGCCACCATGGAAATAAATCAACTGGATAGTGGTTGGACACCCTAACTCCACCCAGTCTATGCATCGCATCTGCCCAACATCTTTGGGTCGGATCTTGAACCTTGTGAAGAGGAACGTCAACTCTAGGGCTCAATCCCGGAACATGATCAAAGGAAAACGTGCTCAGTATGCTACTGAAACCGAAGTTTCATACTCTGCCCATCTTAGACTCAGTGAGATGGTGTTTCATGTTTCCCAGTAGTGCAGTGCTCCAATCGTACATAGTGGGTATCATGCACTCCACTGCATAGAACATCAGAGGCCGCGAGGCCTGGTGGAGTGAAGCTAGCCCTACTATCCTTCCCAATGTTAGTAGTATGGCCTTTAGGCCTAGCAACTGTATGGAGTTAGTTGGGATCTAACTCCTGACCTTCTCCATGTTTGGATAACAATACACGACTATATACTCATCGATGGTGAGGCCACCTCCAGGCCCGCGAGATCATAGGTTCACCACTTCCCCCCGTCGGGAAAGTCCAGTAATAAAGTATATGTCCTCCACTTCTATGGTGAGGGACATCCCATCAATCTGGAAAGGCTCTGAGTCAGGATCCCAGTAGTCTACTAGCATCTGCAGCAGTCTTGGTTTGGCTCTTAAGCCACCAAGACACCAAAATTTGTAGAGCCTGTTGTTCCATTAGATCACCACATACTGCTTCTTCTACATCCCCGTGCTCATGTTATCTCCATTCTAGAACCATCCTGCATGTTTAAACCAAGTTTGGGTCATTAGAAATCCTTAAAAGACCTGACCGCAGTCGCATATGCGACTATTTCATAAACAATCGCATATTTACGTGACTTTGAGGTATTTTTTCATGTATATCTAGCCCTATACGCGGAAAAATCCTCGATTTCTGCGTGGGATGAGGCGAACACTTTAGGGTGGCCTAGAAATCCAAGTTAACCATGGAAAATAAAATTTTACAGAAAAATGAAAGAGCAGGTTGTGGGAAATTACCTGAAAAAAAACGGTGGCGGATTCCGTCGGCTGGATATCCTGGAATTCGCGTTTGAAGCTCTAAGCTCAATTGGGTAAAAATTTCAAATGTTATATAATGTTTTGAATTTTTTACTATTTATAGAAAATTTTCAAATTTTTGAAAATTTTTACCCCCTTTTCTATAGTTTGGACCGTTTCTAATCCTTTTGGATCGTTTTTTGACTAATATATGATGTAGGAGACTTTTTTGAGCGTCGTTTCAACCATTGTTTTGACCTGTTCGTGTCGATTTTAGGTATCATGTCTAAAATGGCATATAGGTTAGGTTTTAACACTATTTGCATTTTTCATAACCTTATGATAGTTTCATCATAACCGTAGGTACAAACCCATTCTATCTTGTCATGGATCCTTCTTATTGTTTTAGAAGTGGCATGATTTGAATGGTAGATCTTGACCTTACATGGGTACCCTAGTTAGCTCCTTATTTGCATTTGGTGCCCATGCCGACAATTTTGTCCTTTAGGGTGTGGGAGTCCGTTGTATAGTATTTCTATGACATTTCGCAAGAGCCTCATACTCTTGACCTTTTTTTGGCCTATTTCCCCCGAACTCCATTATGTCAAGTTGTAATTGCATTATATTGAGCTTTGCCTACCTTATTGAGCCTTATGCTGGCTTCCCTGACTTTGAGTATCAACCATATAACCCGATCTTGTCTCATCTCTAGCCACGCAGAGCTATTTTATATATCCTTTGCAGCTTGATTCCCTATTTTTACCAGGAGGGGACCTTCCCCCGAGTGTCGCTATCCTACACATGTATCCTTGCATTGAGCATAGGTATGTTCCATTGCTTGGAACTAGTTTGTTTTCCCATTTGACACTCGTCTCCTCCTATTCTGTAACTTTAAAGCAGTTTTATTCTTTTTCAAGCTTTTCAAATATTTGGAAAAGTCCAAAAAAATTAAAAAACCAAAAATCCGGACAAGGAAATATGTTATCTTTGGCAACAGTTGAGAAGTGTCACCTTTGAACAAAGCACTGTATATCACATCCATTGGTTGGGTTAATAGTTTGACTTTAGGAGCTATACTCATTTATCTGAGTTTATCTCCATCGACTGTTTAAGCTTCCAGTCCCTATGGAGCCTCTGCCAATGCTTCCTGTGTCGCAAAAATGTCCCAGTTTTGCATATCGAGTCTATGCTACCTATATTCAGTCACCATTCACCATTATGCTCTTGTTTGAACGAAGTTGAAACCTGCGTCGGCCATTCCTTAGTTATCTTGACTTTGCATGTTGGCCATTCCCAGTACAGTTACTGGGTTCTGCACCTTATGATTGAGTCCTTCCACATCATACAGCTTTGCTAAGTACCTCGTGTTGGATGATGGGGGATACATTAATGCCCTCCTTCTAGTGGATTTCATCCCATTGACTTCAGATCATTTATTCTGGGATAGGAATCTAGAGTCATCTTTGAGTGCCTTAAGACTTGCAGTCATCAGTGGCAGGTTCTCTCACCATCGACATTTTTTCGTAATACATCAATGTCCCCTGATCGATGGATTCTCTCAAGTGTTCTACCTCAACACATTTATTCACACTTGTTAGTTTGCACTCTAGTACCTTGATTCCCATTTTTATTATCGGTGGGTGATCTCACGACTGTTAACGGTATACATCAATGACCGGTAATCAGACGATGGACTACTATGTTCGACCTCGACATCTCTATTCACATAGTAGGATATGTACTCATAGCCGTGTGTGTAGAAGACCTTCCTTATTGGTGGAATATCATATATATCGTGCTAGTGTTCATGAGATTTCAGCTCTCATGACTTGATTCCAGTATATGTCAGACATTTCCAGCCATTATGGAGATCTTGATCTGTTATATATCTTCAGTCTTCATGGAGATCATGATCCTTTGTATATATTCATCATTGAGATTCTGATATATGTATATTGTATGTTGCGATGACCACATATGTCATATTGTATCATGCCTATTCATGGCCATTGTATTCTTATGTATCCGGGATTGGTATATGTATTTGCAATTATATGCAGAGTTGTATCATTGTATAGTGCTGATTGGATGGCTGGTTCTTTCACTGGGTTCTTCATCACTTCATTTCTTGGATGGACTTATAATGTATTTCGGCCATCGTATGACCCCTCTGACCTCACACATTAGGGGGCATCTATTATAGCTGATTTTACCACACATGGTGAATCACACTTTTATGGCCTTCCCTGTCCCTATGCAGACTCCTTAGACCCCATGGACCATTTTTGTTCCTTTGATGTTTCCTTTATCATCCCTAAAAACATGTAAAAGTTTCCATATGCGACTTTTAAACCCTTTATCGCGTATATACGCGGGTTTGACCCCTAAAACAGCGTACATCGGGATGTGTAAAAAAGGCCAAATTCTTTTGGAGTTTTCCTTGATGTGGATCTGACTCACTTGTCTCTTGGCATTCCATATGCCTTGAGATCACTCGAATTCGACCTTTCATTACCCCATTGAAGAGCTATATAAGGAACCATTTGGATACATTGAAGGCATGAGGAATTGAGAGCAAGAGAACTATAGTCCATTGTTGCTGGAACTTGTGCTTGAGTCTGCATCCCCTTTGTCCCTTGGAGCACTTTTGTGTTCTTCCCAAGCTTATCTTTTTCTTGTGAGCTTTCTATTGAGAGATGGAGGATTGAAGTGGTGGAGGCCCAAGTGGGGACTTGATTTCTTCAATTCGCAGATGTGCTGACAGAGGTTGTATTCATTGTAATCTCTGATTTTATATTAATATGAATATCTTTTCCTGTCCAATAATGTGTGTTTGAATGAATATTTTATCCATGGATGATTTCAAATGCTTATATGTTATTGATTATATCTTCTAGAGTAGAGCTAACACAATTATATATAGTATGCTTGTCTTGTTTATTGAATGTTGAGGAAGCAATTTATCAATTCAAGCTGAAGTTGGAAAGCTCAACGGGGATCTACATCAATTGTCTGGAATAAGGTACGAATCGAGATACTTTAGTGTTAGTTGTTTGGTTTGCATATAGGAAAGGATTGATTTCTGGAGTTAAGCTGTCTGTTGTGGTACCCCAAGCCATAGGAATTTCTCTCTGTAACAGCTATTATAGTGTAGTTGATCACAGTGTTGAAGAATTTCCACTGCTAATCATGAAATGGAAAGCTAAGAATGCACCACATCTTCAACCTGAATAACGTGGGAAAGATATTGATTGAACTAAGGACTCAGCCAATACATGTTGGTGTAGTAGCGAGAAGAGGGGCTATGACAGGGGGTGACAATCCAACACTAAATGTTTGTCCTGTGGCCCAAAAGAAAGTCCAATTGAATGTATAAATAGATAAAGAAACCTTCTTTGAAGCGAAAGATGCCTTGATCAAGGACAATGGTAAGTTACCTATTTATGAGATGCCTCCAAGTTTTGATTCGAAAAACTCACCAAGGTTGAAAATAAAGGTCAGTACTTTGAAACATTTTCTCCAAAACTGTCTAATGCTAGAAAAATACCAAGATGAATTAGAAGAGATAGCAAGTTTTTTGTATCGACGAGATGAAGGACGATAGGATTGTCCAGTCAATTCATTGTAGAAGCATAAAACAGGAAGAGAAATGAGAATGAATGTCCAAATCGGTGAATATGATGTACATTCAGTCATTCTGGATCTAGGATCAAATGTGAAGATCCTAACAAAGCGGACACGGGAAATGATGGGGAAACCACAGCTAGTTTGGTCCCATTTATAGCTTCATCTGGTAGAACTGGTTGCATGAACTGGTAGACAAATGGTAGAACCGATTGCATGAAGTATCACTCATGAAGTGTTTGTTTATCACTCAGTTGCTTAGATGGGTAGCAATAGAAGTACTCGATATTCCAACATATGAAGGCCTACCCAACTTCGGAACTTTTATTAGCGAAATTGAAGGTAGAGTATCCGAACCACAACGTTTGTTGGTTGTGGAAGAGGCACTGAAGGCTACTCCTGCAAGATGGTTGGCTACACACAAGAAATGATAGTGCACTGGAAGATATGTCGACAATTGATGGATACTCGATTCAGAGAGGAAAAATGCTATCAAGGAAAGAAATACGATGGAAGAAATGATCCAAGTACCCATTTGATAGCATGCCAAACAACATGGGGACTAACGTCGAAAGAATAATGGGTTAACGCATTCATCCATAGGCTGGAAAAAATACCATGGAGATGGTATGTGTCTATAGAGATTTGAAGGGAAAAAGCAACATGGGAAGAACTGACTGTCAAATTCAGTCACACTTTCAGTTTGGTAAATAAAAATCCATTTATTCATAGTGCGCTATAGGAAATCTACAAAAAAGTATCAGAGAATAATCTAGTCGAGATACTGACAGGATCACAATGGACACAGACACCACATATGATTATGGAATGTTACAACATGTCGGGAGAAATTGACGACGAATATGATCCTATATTTTTTTGTATTCCAGAATTGGAAGGAAGTCGCTATATTGAAGCACCAAATATGCCATGCAATGATTTCAAGAAACCGTTGAAGATAAAGAAGGTAAATATTGGAACAATCGAAGACCCAAAGTTTTCTAATATTAGTGATTACTGGGAAGATTTAGCAATGGGGAAAGTCACTGATCTACTACATGACTTTTAGGACTTATTCCCAACAAAATTCTTTGAAATGAAAGTCATTTCAGGGGATTTGGGTGAAAAGAGGATTAATCTAAGACCCGACGAAAAACTAGTAAAGAAATGACCATATAGGTTGAATCAAAGAAACAAAGAGCGGTTCAAAGCCGAACTAGAAAGGATGTTGGACGCAGGAATCATTGAGCCTGCAGATGAATTAGAATGGATGAGTCTGATGGTGGTGCTAGAAAAAAATACTGGTGAAATATGGATTTGCGTCAATTTGAGGAAACTAAATGATGCAAGTATTCATGACCTATTTCTGACACCATTCACCAACGAAGTATTGGAAGGAGTTGGAGGATAGGAGACCTATTCATTTATGAACATATTTTTAGGCTATCATCAAATAAGAATTGTGAAGGAGGATAGACACAAAACCACTTTCATAAAATAATGGGGATGTTTCCAGTTCACAGTGATGTCGTTCGGTCTCAAGATTGCGCTTGCAATTTTTTCAAGTTTAGTTGTTGTTGCATTCAAAGACTTCATTCGTAAATTCCTAGTTGTCTACATGGATGATTGGACCATCTATGGATTGGTAAAAGACCATACTACAAACTTTCGATTGATGTTGCAAAGGTGCGATCCACATTTCTTCAGATTTAGTGAGATCTGGTGCCGACAGCATCAGATCTCACTAAATCTGAAGAAATGTATATTTTGCGCACGATTTGGGATCCTATTAGTAATATTGTATGCAAGGAAGCCATGTTGGTTGATCGTGATAAGATTGCAATAATTGTCGACCTACTGACACCAACGATAGGGAAACAATTGAGGGAAACAGTGGGCCACATCAGGTATTACCAAAATTTTATAAGGGGATATGTCGTTACCAGTGCACCAATGGAGAAGATATTGAAAAAATATGTGAAGTTCGAATGGAACAACGAATGCTAGAGGACCCTTGATACACTAAAGTAGAAGATGCCCACATCACCAATATTGGTTTTTCTAGATTGGACAAAGGAGTTCCATGTCCATGTTGATGCTTCATCGGTCACTTTAGGAGTAATATTGGCCCAACCAGGAGAACAATCAATTAACCATACGATTGTGTTTGCAAGTCGAAAGTTGTCTACGGTGGAGAAAAAATACATGGCAACATAAAGAGAAGGATTAGCAACGGTGTATGTGTTACAAAAATTATGCCACTGCTTGTTAGGAGGGAATTTCAAAATGTTTACGGATCACTCAACATTGAAGTACTTGGTTAATAAGCATGTGTTGGAGGGGAAGATCTATCGGTGGTTATTGTTATTCCAATAATTTGACTTCGATGTCATTGTGAAACTTGGACGATTAAACACAAGACATGAAATCTATCAAGGATAGCATCAAGCGAAGAACCAAGCAACATAGAGGACGACCTACCTGATGTGTAGTTGTTTAAAGTCAAAATGGTTGATGACCATTACAAACAAATTGTTCAAGTTTTGGCAATAGGGAAAGCCCTTGAGTATTTCACCACTACTCAGAAGAAGGAACTAGTTGAAAAAGTTGTTGACTTCCAACTAATTGTAGGACAATTGTACAAGATGGGGTCAAATGAAATTCTACGTCGATATGTTTTTCTGGATGAGAAAGAAAGAGTATTAGCAAAGGAATATGGAGGGATTGCAAGAAGACATTATGCAAGACATGAAACCGCCCAGAAAAAACTTAGAGCTGGATTATGGTGGCCAACAGTACATGTCGATGACACATATTATGATAAAAGATGCAATGCATTTCAAAGAACATGAAAACCATCATGGAGAGATGAGATTTCATTAGTGCCATTAGTAACACTACAACCTTTCAAGAAGTGGGTAGTCGATTATCGTGGTACCCATCAATCCACCGGGGAAAGGAACGGGTGTGAAATACATCATCAACGTGACTGATTATATAACGAGATGGGTCGAGGAAGCACTAGTAACATATTACATAGCTGCGACGAAAACAAGGTTCCTTTTTGACAATGTGGTTACCCGATTTGGATGTCCTAAGATATTGATGAGTGATCAAGGATCGCACTTCATCAATCAGACAATCAAAGTGATGAATGAAGAGTTCCATATAGAGAACAATAAGAGTACTTCATATCACCCATAAGCGAATGGTGTGGTAGAGGCGTTCAACAAGATATTGGAAAATGCACTTACTAAGGTATGCGATACGAATTGTGACGACTAGGACCTAAATATCCCCACAATACTATGGGCATAAAGAACAACATGTAAAATATTGACATGGTAGACACCATTTAAATTGGTGTGTGGATAATAAGTGGTAATTTCGATGGAATATATCATCCCTAGTCTATGCATAACAACTATAGGAGGAATGAACGACGAAAGAGAAAATGAGGAAAGACTAACACAATTACTATCCCTCGAGGAGGACCGCTTCATCACTGGATTTCATCAGCAAGTGGAAAAGGATGGACAAAAGGCATGTCATGATCACCATGTCAAGATGAATCACTTCCAACGTAGAGATATGGTTATCCTCTACGAGAGCAAGTTTGTGAAACACCCAGGTAAGCTCCAGATGCATTGGATAGGTCCCTAGATCATACACTTCATTACCAACAGAGGTATGGTACAGTTGCAGTAGTTAGATAGAGTGCTTATGCTGAAGCTAGTAAATGGGAGTCGGCCAAATCCCTATTGGGATAGCCAGGTGCGACACCAATTCTAACAACAACAACAACAAATGATGAAAAATTCTGAAGGAAAATCTGTCAACAGAAGGAAGAGCGATGAGGAAATTTCATCTGCGACAAGGTTTGGAAATTTTCGATACCAGACGAGGTGCGAACTAGTCAAATTAGGAAATAAATGAAGCAATAACACCATGCAGGGGACGACACAAGTTGAAAATATTTTCAATTAATGACCAAGGCGCTTGTTGGATTTGTGAAAACAATGGAGGATTTGGTTAATCAGTGAGGATGGCATGAATCCGTCACACAAAAGGCTCTAAGGATATAAAATCATATCAGGAGGCATGGTTTGACCCATTGTGTGAGTTGAAAGGAAGGATCCGAGATACGAGAGGAAGATTTGGAGCTAAGAGAAATTTAGGCATGAAGAAAGGTGTTGTAGAAGCAACAGTGCAGATTATTTCAAGCACAAGGACGCAAGAAAATATAATTGTGCAGGCGAAAATCGTAGAAGAAATGTAGGAAAATGTGTTCGTAGAAATGCTGTTGATTAGAAAAAAGAGAAACACCGATCATACGGACACTTCGAAAAAAAGAACCAAGACAATCCGAGCTTCAATGAGGGGGACCGAAACATAGGGGAAGTAGGTCCATCAGCTACGTCAGAAGAGGAAACAATGGAGAGAGATAAACCATCAGGACCGATACTAGAGGACATCCCCAGGTACATACCACCGAGAATGGAAGGGGAACCGATCGTAAGGATTGGAAAATCCAGCAAGTATTCCATCAAGATGCTCGCAACACCCAAATATGTCCATGTGATGATCAATATTGTGTCGCGGCTGCAAAAGCTCCAATACAATGACCACAACATCCTGGCATTCCTAAAATGCACCAAGGACACCTATGAGGAAAGAGCATAAGGTGGTCAAGGTCCAATCATCAGAGAACTCGTGCAGTGGACATTGGGATTGTCGTGGTCTGGTTAGTTTCGATCATACACATGTCACATTTTGGAAAATCTTCAAAAGTTAATGCATGTGTGAAATATATGTTGGCATGTTTCCATGATGATTATTTGTGGCTACGAACAAAGGTCCCAATTACGATCAATTTGATATCCCAAATCACGGCCTACTTAAGGCGGGGGTCGACCCGTTGTAGTACTTTCAAGGGAAGGATAACGATAAGAAGATGGAAACGAAGCTGTGAAGTAAATATGGCATAATAAAGGATGAAAGGGAATATGTAATTGATACCATCAATGATTAGGTAGTGTGAGTCGCAACAAAGTTTCTAATGGTCAAGATAGTGCAGAAGAATCTCGTGAATCAGTGTACATCGAGGATTATCGCATCCACATAGCAGTGCAAAGTCGGCGTATAGATGAATTGATCCATGTTCTTGCTGAATGAGTTGATGGGAGACATCGTATTGGCACAATAGTTTGGTAATCCATTCACTTATTCTTGGCTATTAATAATCATTGTGTTGGTTAGTTGGATGGAACCGACACATTATCAAGGGATGGAGGTTGAGATTGTCAACATCTACCAAGGCGCAATATATAAAAATATGTTGGAGCTCAATGATAAGGAGTGGAAAATGAACAACAATATACAATTATACCTTTACTTAGAGACACTATGAGAGGAAGCAGTTAAGGTGTCGTGTCTCACAAACCAAGCTTTAAATAAGTACTGGAGGATTGCACGATTGGTGATGGGACCCCATGCCATACATATTCAAGCATGGATAGACCTAGAGAAGCAATGGATTACAACACAATATAAGATGATGTATGAAGAGTTAGACGCCATCATAGAACAATGGCCTCCGAAGTGGAAAGTTCCAGTAAGTGATGAAGAGTTTTCGGACCCAGGAAATGGACCACCGATAGATGTCCCAGAAGAACAGAATGACATGAAGGACTCAAAGGATGAAGAAAAATCACAAGATGAATCTTCCTTGGCAACTTCAACAAAGTCGGATTGAGAGAAATAATAATAACAAGGGCAGAAGAAACACCGATTTGAGGAAGGCGATGGGAGCAACACCACAATACTCTCTGATGACCATGTAAACAGGGTATTGGCAGTAATCAATACGATGGTCAATGAGAGCCATGAAAAAGTGACGCAAAATTCAACAAGATATTTCCACCAAGTCACACAACTACTATAAACACTTACCAATGCAATGCTCGATACTATTATACTGTAAGAAACAACACTACAAAGGGAGGTTGAGGTTGACATCGGCACAAGAGTGAGACTAGTACAGATACTGCCACATGTGATCACTACGATGGATGAGGATACCAATGCTACACTATAAGGACACCCCTCAGTTGTCCTTAATGTAAACATGCTTCCAATCACTACACTGACAAGAATTTAGATCGTGTCCAATAAATAAATTAGAGAGTGTGAAGCAATACTCCATGATCAGCTAGTCCGGTCCAAGAAGCAGGCGAAAAGCGCTGAAGAGGAAATTCAATGAATACAGGTGGAAAAGGAGGAATAAATAAATGAAAAGACCAAGGCATTTGAGGATAGGAAAAGACTGGAAAGGGCAGTCTCTGTTTCCTACAAAGAGGTACTGGAAGTTAGTCTAGAGATGTTTGTGGAAGAATAATTATTGCGACTAGGGAATGTTGGCACAGTCCTGCGAAATGAAAATGAGGAGTTACATGCTAGAGAGGTACCCAACACACCGCCAAAGCATCTAGTAGGAAGTAAAAGTGCAATAGAATATGCCGCAACAAGGCTTGTGGAGTCAGAGAAGGTAGTACAGAAAATCGTAGAGGAAACAACATAGTTTTGGGGCAGTTTATTACAAGAAGAGGATTTGCACCACATAATACTCCAAAAATTCGTAAAAGATTTAAAAATTTTCGTATGACATTAAATGTTTACAATCATTGCTTAAGAGGGACATTTAACTATTAATAATTAACAACATTTAAGGTCTAAACTAATTCCTTTGTTAATTTCTGTATCTGCATACTTCATTATATGTTTTCATAATTCAATAATTTAAAGGTTGATTTATCAGGTGATGATCTAAAATAACATGAGCTGAAAACATTTGTTTGTTTGCTAGGAACTAAAGTTTATTTTACTGTTTGTAATATGAAGGAACTTCAGTTCATGATTGAGGATTACTTAGATTTTTAGCTAATGCAGTGAAGTGATGCTTATTTTATAGGTCCTTTTACAGGTAAGACATTTTGTAAACCAGTTTCAGGATTGAGACTAAATTATTTCAACTAGCATAAATAAAATTCTAGTATAATTGTTTAATTTACAACTTTGAGGTACAGGAAGGTATCGTCGAATCTCTATAGTTACTTTTATTTATTTATTCAAAAGCGTAATACTTTGAATCTCAAGCATAACATAGAATGCATGTTTTCTACTTGTCCTTGACTATAACCTATACATCATACTTTTATCCAAATCTTGTTATATTAAGTCCTACATACAACTCTACTGGATGGATAATGTTGCAACCTAGCTCCTTACATTATAAAATTAGTTATTACTGAGGTAACTTGTATGTTTTATATCATCGCTAATTTAAATGTCTCATCTACAATTACACTTTAGTTCATAATATTGTCGTCAAGTATATAAGAATTATCATTTATATCATCGACACTAACGAGTTTCAACAGAGTATAATTTTCTTAATTGCTTATGTAATTATCAAATGCGAAGAGAAAAACAAAAACATTCTATTGATATATTTGTAGTATCACTGCTATGTTTTTAGAGGATAAAGAGTTCATTATGAAATGAACCTAACTAACCTAAACTTTCGCATGTTTTTAAATCTCATTAAGAGATATTATATAATAATTATTTTTATTCTATTTACACAATTTTAAACTATAAAACAAACCTTACCCAAGAACTATGCTAAACATTTCTATACTAGAAATATTAAGCTTTCAAGTTTTCTTTAACCTAGTTCAAGTATGGGATTATGATTTTCCTTTGTGCATAATCCTAGCTCACAAAAGGGTGTTTATATAAAATTTGAATACTAACATGATTATATGAAATTATTTGCAAGTTTCAATCCACACTCCCGAACTATAGTTCAAAACCCATAAAATTGAACCTAAGGTTTAGTCCACATGGTTGTTTGATAGTGGCTAGGGTTTTGACTTTGGAACTTTACTATATATGCTCCCAAAAACCTAAAATTTTGCGATTACCCTATCTTTTTTACTGTTGTGGAGCGGGAGAGCCATAGGCTTACGGCCTTGTGGCCATTATTGATGCCTTTTCTTAAACTCTTTGTGAACCGACCTTCATTGCCAAGCTTTACCTATGTGTGTAATGACCTCCATTGTCATTGCTTTACCTCTGCGCATTTGTCCAAACGGAAACTCTGCCTGAAATAGCAGTGTAGGCTCAGTTTTTGGTTCCATCGTGGCGTGGCCTTGGATTTTGACTCGAGCAATCTCATCCAGGTTTAGTGACAGTGGCTCTGCTCATTTACTCGGGCATGCTCTTTTCATTTGTCTAGGTTTTCTGTTCATGCCATTAACTACGCGGTCAAGGTCAAAAATCTCAAGGTAAAATCATTTTGTTTATACAATAGCTGCAAGATTTCATTCTTAGCATTGAAATTTCTTTCAAATAAGATTTAACCTTCTCTAAATTTGCTTGCAGGTATTTCTACAGGTGTGGCAAAAGAAGTTTCAGGAGAAATGTCTCCACACTTTACAATCCCCATCGGTAAGCCTCGGTTCTGTCGGAGATTCTTTTTGTGATGGTTGTATGGGTTTTGGATGTTACAGCTCCATCGAGATGCGACTCCAGTTTTGGTTATAATATATTCTGTTTGTTTAGAAAGGCCATGTGGCCGTGATTGGAATTTTTTAATGAGAATTTTATGAAACCTTTATGGTCATAACTTGGTTTACAGGATTTTATTTTGAACAAGATTTTAAGCCATGACTTCTGTGGGATTTTTAAATGTGTTTTAGATAGGCTTTTAAAGATCTTTATTTTCTGCTTAAGCTTAAAAGTTTTTACTGAGTTAAATATCTTCTGTTCGACCATGAAATGTGGTTTTTACGAGGTCGATGGCAGACTATGGGTTTTCTTGTAATGGTTTAAGTTTCAATTTTGTTTAAGTTAACTTAATAGAAATATTTTACTATTACAATTACTTGTGTTTGATGAATGGATTATTAAAAGAATTTGGAAGAAATTCTTTTTGCTACTGTTTAATTCCATACTGTCAATTTTATATAAAAGAGGAAAATGTTCACGGTATTGGTTTTAAAATGAAGTATGAGTTCTTCTCTGTCAGTAAAAGAATTGTTTTTGGGAAATAAATAAAAATAAGGGTTTGTTAACTTGACCCAAGTTTTTACTGTGTAGAAAGGAGCACAGACGGCGTATATTTTTTTTAATATCTTTCTTGGAAATAGTTCATGTCTAGCTTCTCTAATAGGTGCATTCACTACTACATTTTGACCAAAAATCCGACGGCCGTCATGTCGGATTTTTGACACTTCCCTGTCGCATGTATGACACTATGATTTTTTTTTAGCGTCGGAAACTTGTCGTCAGTTATCCGACACCTAAGTAACCGTCGGTTAAGAGACACCTAAGTAACCGTCGGTTAAATGTCAAGCGTCGGTTAAGCGACAGAATATCTTCGACGGTAGTGAAATTTTTTTGAGACAATAGCCTTCATGCCGTCGAATAAGCGACGGCTAGTCAATATTTTTTTTTAAAATTAACCATTATGCTGTCGGTGAAGCGACGGATATAGGCTGGAACCATTGGATAAGCGACATGAGGAGCCGTCGCTTAAGTGACGGATATAGAAAGTAAGCGTCAAAAAAGCGACATGTATAACCGTCGCTTAAGCGACGGTAATGAATTTTTTTTTTTTTTAAATATTTGGATTTGTCCCAATACTATACTATTGACTAAATGAACAAGCCGCTGCAAATCCCTGTCCAGGAAAGCACATTGAATTTAAAATATCAAACGTCAGAAAGATGGGAGAAATAAGGCATTCGAATTGAAAATTAGTATCAACTTAATAATTCAATCTTTTGGAATACTATTAAATGATAGGTAACAAACAAGGAATGTCTAGAGCCATCATCATCCACATCAACGCTAATGGCCCATGGGAATCAAATCTAGAAATAGGAAAATGTGTGAAGCAAAGCCCTACCCTTTCCACATAATTACCAAGAATACATAATAAGAAATTCAGGTGACAAGATACCACACAAAACCTTCTATCCACATAATTCATACTCCTTCACTCCAGTCAATCCCCTTCTATGCCCTTACAACAGAAAATTTGGTCAATGTTGGTCTTGGGGTATGGTAAACAACATCATCATCATCAATGAATCATTTCATAGAATTAGCTTTTCCTATTACGTTTGACACAATAATGTTTTCAGACTCATAAATCTCTTTTCAATCAAGCATATATGTCTGCTCAAATAATCACTAAGACACCTCTGGCTGATAAAATACCCTTAACTTTCTAGATTTTAGATAGAATCCCCAGGAAACACCCCTAAAAATCCATGTTTTCCACCCTAAAATCCTCTTTTGCAACTATCCTTTTCCAACTTGACAATATCCTTATAGCTATTCAAGACAAGATTCACAATCTTGTACAAGGATAGAACACATACTGGCTGTGAAGAATATCTAGCTTGTAGTCTTCATAGATAGCATGTAAGATGTCTAGCATCTCCATCAAAATTTGTTTATGGTAGGATGGATCTTCAGTTGGCACTGCAGTTGATACCAGTTCAGTCTGAGTGGAATGTGTGGATGGCTGAAGAGCAGGAGGAAGAGAAAGGCCACTGACGCAAGGATCCTTCAAATAATTCTTGTGCATTTTACTGCACAGCAAAAACTCCCAGCCTGAATTTATCTTGACCTCCTCTTGTTTTAAATATGCAGAATTCATGTTTCTTATCCACCCCATTATCAGACTAGAAAATGTCTCCCATTCAGCATCAAATTTGAAGTCGAAGCTGGATAAGGGTGTAGAACACTCGTGGCTCCAGAGTGATTTCCGAAAATGCTTAAACAACGTAGGGCTAAGTCCTTCTGCCAGAGCACTGATACAATCTTCTGTAATCATGGAAACTGGAGCAGGCCTCAAAGCACATCTCAATACCTGTGTACAAGAAACTCTATGAAAGATCCCAATCATTAAAAATAAACAACAGGTTAACAACTTGTAGAAGCAAATAAAAAATTGTAAGAACTAGCAAGAGCAGAAGCAAGATAGAACCAGTAGTTCCATGACCAACTAGCAAGATTTCTTACACTAAATATTAATATTCAACATTGTCATCTCCTTGTTCATCTTTATCCAACACCATACTGTCCACGGACTCATTTTCACAATCTGTATCATTATCATCATTTGTTTCATAACTCTGTGTTAATAACTCAATTAGCAACATGCCCCATGCTTTTAGCACAATTTCATACCAACTTAAAAATTAGAAATAAATACATATAAGAAATTTAGGTAGAGGAGGCAACAAGCAAGGATGAGAAAAGGATGGGAGTTACTCATGGAAGAGTATTAATGTCGAACAAAATCCCATCACAGAAGAGTGTGGAGTTACTCTGCAATCTACTTCCTCCAAGCCTTGTGATAGCATCCACTCTGAACCATAATCCCTTATTCAATAGATCCTGCAATTTCACATAGGTACCACTGTTGAACTATCCTCTGCATTCTCAATTGGGAACAGCTCCGTTAAAAAGGGATCTCTGCTCAATTCATAAAGATCAAACCTTTATATCAAAGAGGAAATTTAAAAAACAACTGAAAATACACAAACATTTGGATACCCTCATACTGAATTGAATATATATGCTTATTTCCTTCCTTGAATAATCTCAACTGTCAATGTTTAATGGGCAATCGACAACCATTTGAGAGCTATCCAAAGTAGTAAGGGTATACTCCATTCAAATAAAGATTTCTCCTCGGATTGACAAAAGTATTGACAAATAATCCATGGCCGGAGTAATGATATGATTCAGCCACTTCTTTTTCAGTGGATTTCTAGCCCATGTCAGTGCCCACAAAATGCTGGTGTCAACATTCAAGAGTTGTTCCAGAGAATACATCATAAAACTGCAAAGGAATTAACAGCAAATCATCACCCATGGAAAAGATAGGATATTAAACAGAAATAAGTGTGCTTCACATATTTTCTAATTTCATAAATTTTAACTTTCGATGAAAAGAAAGGTTGAAACAGAGCACACACACTCTTATAATGGCCATGGTGGGCAATAACCTTGCACTGCAGCAACTACTTGCAGAACAGCTTACTACTCCAAATCAGAGAAACTAATAACTAGATCACTGCAGAAAGTTGTAAGTTGTAACACAGTCCAATGGACACACAAGGGTGTAGTGGATAAAATAGGGAATTGACAGATCAGGGGGGTTGAATTGGTCAAAATTGACAGTTTAACCTTCAATTCCAAATACTGCCGTGAACTGTACTTCACTTCAACTTGAAAGCTTCGCCTGTTGGGATTTGTAGTCAGAAATAAATGTCATCTACATCGATCTCAATAGCAGTTTTCATAAGCATTGTTGTTGAAGGATTATGTTAAGTATTATTGTAAGTGTGATCAGCCTAAGCATGACAGCCATACCAAGATGCCATCATCAGCTATGGGGCATATGGAGATGCATTTTGAATAGCAGACTCGGATGTTTGAAAATTCATAAATGAAAAGGCTGTGAGTGTTGATGCTATCAAAAGAATTCATTTGTTGTCTTAGATTCATGATCAATCGGTTGATAGCTAGTGATTGATGATGAATTGGTTGGAGTAGATCTTCCAGCAGGGGTTGGAGCTGAGGACAATCATAAGTCTATTTGGGGGAGGGAGGTGGGTGTTTGGTACAAACGGATAAATTACTTAAATTGGCTGAGCAAAGTATCAAGTTTATCTCTGAATTTTGGGGACTGATTCTGATCTTTTGACTATCCTGCAAATGTACCTTGACTGCCCATGCCATTGTAATGGCTGTTTGGAAATGGGTTCTTATACAGCCATAAGATGATTTAGGATCCAAGGGGCTGAAAAAGAGGGATCACCCTTGTTCTAAATTAGAACACAATTACTAACTCTCTAGAGTCTCAACCCTGAAGCTCAATTTCATGTGCCAAGTATTTAATGCCTTCTTGATCTCTATCCACTTAGTATTTAGCAAGTTCTTGGACGCAGTCCATGTATTTA
>LPNX010506994.1:23563-44131 GCA_001517045.1 Pseudotsuga menziesii | reverse complement strand
CATGCTTTACAACAGAAATTAGTGTGTGAAATCATTTCGGAATCATATCTCTATTGTATTGATGTACATTACCTAATGCACTATTTCTTCTTGCAAGGATTGTATATCTTGCTACTTCTTGCAAGGATTGTGGAAAGGTTTATATTGGTGAGACAGGTCGATTGGTACATACAAGGTTGAAGGAAGCGGACATCATTCATGAAAGGATAAAGAAATCGACATTGGCATAGCATTCAAAATCCTCTAAACACCATCTCGGTATAGAGAATGCAAGGGTTATTATTGGCGTTGACCACTACACAAAGCGCAGTGTCTGGGAGGCTATAGAGATGACAATGACAGATGGAAATTAAGTAAATCTTGGACCATAGTTATGAACCTTTAGTAGATTAATTTGAACTTAGGATTGTATTAATATTAAATAATATTTTTAAATATTATCAATATTAATCATTATTAATTTTTAAATATTATTAATATTATTAATATCAATAAAAATAATTAATATTATTTATTATTAATATTATCAATTTTAATATTAATTTATTTCTAATTAAATTAATAACTTGATGAAGTGATAGAATGCCCCTTCAGAATCTCTTGATGGAACAATCGTCAGTAAGATGATAAACCCTTCAACTTCATCTACCTCCTTGTGGCCTTATCAATTGTGGAAACCGGTATGATGCTTTTCCCAATTGACATCTTACTAATTTTGAGATTATAAATAATGCACATAATATAAATTGTCTTTGTTGGTGTTCATTGTTAAAATATTCATTATGTCATATATGATGCTCATAGTAGGCATTTTCTTTTAGTAACCATTCATGAGTTCTTCTCTTACCATCCTATTGTTGAAAAAAATCACATCATCAATGAATAACAACATTTATATAGAAACACATATCCTCAATTGGATTCTACAACTATTTCTTAAACACATCCATTATTTTTTGTCCATATCAAGTTTAGGTTATTAGGTATGCATCAATACATTATGTTGTTATTTAAGACCCTTTTGCAGACCACTTTAATAGATTGTGTAATTGTTTACGATATTTTGTTGTTAATATTGTTCCTCTTCCTGATTCCTAAAGGGTGTTAGCTCACTGGAAGAGCGCTTGCTTTACAAGCAGGAAGTTGGTGGTTCGATTCCTCCATGCCCTAATGATATTGCAATGTATTTCTAAAGGTTAAAAATGTAGTAGTGCAATATGGATAATATTAGATGCAACACTAAATGCAAAAGATGATGTAAAATTGGACATCGCACCAAACACACAATTGGATGCAAAAGTCGACCTTATGTCAGACACAAATGTGGACACAAAAATGGATGGCACACTAAACGCAAAATTGGATGCAAAAAGAGACTCAACACTAGACACAATTAATGACTCAAAACTAGATGCAATACTAGGGCCAAAACTAGATGCAACAATAGATACAAAAGTGGACTCCTAACTAGACGTAAAATTGGACATTAAATTGAGCACAAAATATGGTGTATCGATGGACATAAAACCAAGCGTAACACCAGGTGCAAAACTAGAAGCAACACTTGGTGCAAACAAAAACTTAAGACGAGACACAATATTGGATGCAAGATGGGACAAAACATTGGATGTAAAACTAGAAGTAATATTGAATGCAAGATTGGACACAAAACTAGATGCAATATTAGATACAAACATGGGCGCAAAACTAGGTGCAACACGGGGTGCAACATTGGGCTCAAACATAGATGGAAAAAAAGGCATCAACCAGGATGCAACACTAGGTGCAAACCTAGATGTAAAATACGACCTAAATCAAGATGAAACATTAGGCACAAACATGGATACAAAAAAAGACGTAAAACAAGATACAAAATTAGATGCAAATGGGGATGCAACATTATAAGTAAAATTGGATGCAAAACTAGATGCAATATTGGCCTGAAAATTGGATGCAAACCTGGATGCAACGTTAGATGCATAATTGGACACATAATTTTATGCAAAACATGGTGCAAAATTGGGTGCAAGACTCGATGAAAAACTAGGAGAAAAATAAGACGCAACATTGGATGCAAAACTGAGCATGAAATTGGGTGCAAACAAGGATGTAACAAAGGACGCAAAAAAAGATGCAATAGAAGTTGCAAAATTGGGCTCAAATTAAGGCGTAACAAAAGATGTAAAAAATCGGGCACAAAAATGGACGCAAAAATGGATGTTAAAAAAGACGCAAAAAAAGATGCAATAGATGGCATTTTACAAAAATGTACAATGGCGCCAGGTTTAGCGCCAGATTGTTCACCATAATTGGGAAAAAATTACACTAAAATCCGTCGCTAAATTCGACGCTAAATCCAGTTTTTGTTGTAGTGATGTTAAGGGTTGGTGCAGTACAGGCCGGGTGCAATCCCCGGGTGATTTTGACGACTTAGATGCCCCTGGTTCGTGGTTACTTATCCAATGGAAACCCTGATAGTCATGGGGGTTCCACCACTTTGCCAACAAAAAGAAAACTATCACTTCGGTTAACTGAAAAATATAATCAAATGGTTACAAATTTTTTGTTTTGTTTTGTAAATAAGCTAATTTTTTTTTAATCACAACTCATAATAAATTTGAACTATATTGTTCAAACTAATGCTACCTATATATTCTTCAAGAGATTTTGTTTTCTGTTTTAAAACTTCCAAACTATTAAAAATTAGTAAAAGAATGAAGAAAAAATGATGGAACACTAGTAGGCATATTAATTGCCTTCTCATTATTAGAGTCAAGTATTTATAGGATTACATCACAACAATATCATGGGCCAATACTATGTCCTAGAAAATACTATGGGTCACTAATTAACTAGATAAGGTGACCAAATCAACTACTCAACTAAGTAACTAATTAATGTTTCATTTGACCACCAAGATTACAGTATTTAACACACCCCCTTAATCTGTAGCATTGTCAATGCCTAAGTGATCTCTCTAATATTCAAATTCAGTTGTTCCCAATGGTTTGGTGAACATATAAACCAGCTACTCCTTAGAGCCACAAAACTGTAAAGAAATTTGTCCACCATTCACTAACTCACAAATGAAATGGTAGGGAGTGTTAATGTATTTTCTTTTTCTATGAAATACATTATGTTTGGAAAACTACAATGCAAAGTTATTATCACAAAAAATAGAAGTTGGAACATTTTCAGTGTGTCCCATATCCATTAAAAGTATTCTTAGCCAAACTGCATGGCAAGATGTTGTGGTGGCTGCTACATATTTTGCTTCTGCAGAAGACATGCTGACAATGGGTTGTTTCTAAGATGCCCAAGAGATCAGATTTGTACCCAAATGGAAATCATAACAAGATGTTATTTTCCTATCATCAATACCTCCTGCGAAATCACTCTTTGTGTACCTTGTGAGAGTACTGTCTAGTGTATGAGTGTACCAAAGGTCATATCCAAGTGTTCCTGCAACATGTCTCAAAATTCTTTTTCCAACTTTCCAATGAGAGTATTTGGGTGACTCCATAAATATGGAAGTAAGAATGACAAACATACATCAAATCGGGCTTAGCTGTAGTCAAATACATTAAACTGCCAACCATTCTTTTATAGAGTGTAGAATTTATTGTTGGTCCATCATCATTTTTTGTTAACTCCGTTCCTAGAGCAATAGGGGTTTCTACTAGTTTACCTTTATCCATTCAAAATCTTTGTAAAATATCAATAGCATACTTATGCTGACAAATGAAAATACCTTGATCAGTTTGAGTAACTTCAAAACCAAGGAAGTACTTCATCGGACCTAGATCAGTCATTTCAAATTCCTTTTTCATGATTGTCCTGATTTCTTCAAGGATTAAATTACTAGTGTAAATCATGTTATCAACATAAAGACATATAATCAACATGTTACCTTATTGATTTGTTTTTACATACAAAGTGGGCTCATTGCTACTTTTGTTGAACCCATTGTTGATGAGATAGGAGTCAATCCTACTGTACCAAGCTTGTGGAGATTTTTTCAGAACATACAAGGCCTTTTTCATCTTAGAAACTTTGTGTTCATGACCTTTGATAGACCTTTGATAGTATATCCAGGAGGTTGGTCTACATAAACTTATTCTTCAAGACTACCATTGAGAAAGGAATATTTCACATCCATTTGATAAACAAGCCACTGATTTCATGCTATAATGGCAAGTACAACTCAGATGGTATCCATCCTTGCTATGGGAGAAAAGGTTTCATCATAATCTACACCATAATGATGTGCATATCCTTTCGCAAACAACCTTGCCTTGTGTTTTTCATGTTCTCCTTTTTCATTCAGTTTGGTCTTATAGACCCATTTGACGCCAATACTAATTTTGTCTACATGGATATCAACAAGATCCCAAGTTTGGTTTTTCTCAATATCATCAATATCTTCATTCATTTTTTGTACCCACTATGCATCCTTTACTACTTCATCAAAAGATGTGGGCTGATAAGAAAACAGATTATACTGAAGTTTCTCATCAATAACAGGAGTCTTCTCATATAACTTTCTCAAAATTCTAGTTTTATGGTTATCAGATGGACTATCTTTTGGTGTTTCTTCTTGCTATTGTACTTCAAATCTTGGAATTCTAATAGGTAGATCTAACAAATATAAAATTTCTTGTTTTTGTTTGTCTCAAGGATCACTCTAGAATTTGTGTTCAAGGAATTTCACATCTCTTCTCACCACAATCTTTTTTGTTACAAGATTATACAACTTGTAAGCCTTGTGTTGTTAACTATAACCAGTGAAAATACACCACTCACTCTTCTTATCCATCTTTCTTCTAAGTTCATCAGGTACATGATAAAATGAAACAGAACCAACAAATATTAGATGTGCAACACTGGTCTTAGTGCTACTCCATGCTTCTTTAGGAATCTTGTCCTGGACACTCACTGTGGGTGATTTGTTGAGAAAGTATATTGAGCATGCAAGGACTTCATCCCAATACTAATCTAATAGATTCTTATGTGACAACATACTACATGCCATGTTCATGATAGTCTGGTTCTTTCGTTCCACATATCTATTCTGTCATGGAGTGTATCTGGTGGTCAATTGTCACTAGATGCTATGCTACTTGCAAAAATATGTAAACTCATGTGAATCATATTCACCTCCACCATCTGACCTGAGCACTTTAATGAACTTTCTAGATTGCTTCTTAATCAAGGCATTCAACTCTTTGAACTTGGAGAAGGTCACTAATTTGTTCTTGAGGAAATAAATCCATATTTTCTCGTTAAAATCACCAATAAATTTCAGAAAATAGAAGCTACCTCCTATGGATTAGGTTTGCATGGCTCCATAGAGGTCTGTATGAACTACCTCAAGATGTTATTTATCTCAAGATGTGGAAGTGGGGAAGCTATCCCTTTGATGTTTCTCAATGATACAATCCTCACATGAGATAGATTGTTCATGTATAACTGGTAACCCCTTGACCATGGACTATTTGTGTAGGAGATTGAGACTCTTGAAGGGAATATGACCGAATCTACAGTGCCATAGCTAGGATTCATCTAGACTAGAAAGAGTATGGGCTACAAAATTTGGAAGTTTGGAACTCTTGAGACTAAGAGGAAATATTCTATCCTTGGTCATTTCAACTTTGGCATGATGAGTCCCTTACTAGTGGGTTTATCATAAATAACACAATGTGTATCATAAAATAGAATATCATACTGGTTTTGAAGTAATTGACCTATATTGATCATATTGACATTCAGATGTGGTACATAGACAACCTCATGAATAAACCTCTTTTCATTTTTCTCTGTAAATACAGGAATAGTACCTTTTCCTTTTTCTAGAACTAGAAAGTCATCTCTTAGCTTGATATTTGTGACAACAGAGGAATCCAAACTAGAGAAAAGTGACTTGTTACCTATCATGTGACTGTTGCAAGCACTATCTAGCAGACATATATCTGAGTTGCAGTGTACTTCAATAACTTAATAAGATAGGAACATCACCTCTGATGAATCTTCTTCTTCTTTAGAGACATCGGCTCTGTCACTGTTTTGGTTTGCTTGCTTCTTTTTGCAGTCTCGTTCATAGTCACCATACTTCTTGCAGCAGTTGCACTGAATATTGGACTTATTGGTCATCTCTTTCCTCTTCCCCTATGACCTTGAGAGTTATGAGAGTGCTATGAGTGATGTAAATTTTCACGACTAGTTCTGTCCTCTGTATGAGGAGACCCCACAGGGGATTCACCTTGTTGAGCAATATCTTATCATGTTCATTCATAAATGTGGGTTTTATTGTGAAAAATAAGGTGAATATATTGTAGGTATTGGGGGGAAGGGAATAGTTTTGGGGGGTTTATAGGTATTAGGGGGTGTATAAAAGGGGTTTTCTAGTAAAAATAAGGAATATATTGTAAAAATGGGGGTTTTCTAATTGGAAATATGTATTGGGAAGGGGAATCAACAAAAGGATTTGGGTAAGTAATTATCAATATGTAATGAAATTAGGGGTATTATTTAATATCCCACAAATGAAGGCACTATGACATTATTTCACTAAGTGAAGACGTAGGAGACCCTCGACCTCTTATTCGTCTACCTGGTCCTCTTCTGCCTCGACCTCTGCGGAGGGAAGCTTGGGTGTTAAAAGCATTGGTCAATGAGTCTTCTTCTTGATTGAATCGAGCTTCATGAAATATAAGGCATCCAAGTGTAGAAATACCATAATCCTCTAAGTAGATCCTTAGATCCTCATATAACACAAAATCTGAATTTAAATCAGCAATTGGATCTGCACCTATCCTTATGCTTTGACCATTTCCAACCTTCCATCTGCTAGTACAAAATGAGGAATTAGCTACTAGGTGACTAAAAATTCTAGTCACTACAGGTTTTTCAAGTGATTTACTATTAAATATGAGCAGTTTTGATTGACCCAACTATAAACGACTAAAATTAACGACTAATTTAGTCACCAATTAACAAATATGACTAGATAATAAGTGACAGAGTTAAAATTGACTAACTTAAACAACTAATTTAGTCACGACATAAAAAATGACTAGCTAGAAGAATATATTTAATTAGTCATTTATGTTATTGATTTTTAATTATGTCAAGGAAAATTGCAAATTTGACAATGAAGTGTAAATTTTGTAAATTGTCAACCTTCTATTAGTAATATTGATGCCATGCAACTCGATCTTCAAGGATCCAACAAAGCAGTTGCACAAATTTTCTCTTGACCATATTTATCCCTGCTGTACCATTGAAGCAAACCCAGTTAAGAGTGTTCCAAAGGAAAATTAGGTTCCTACGTCAATTACGAATTAGGTACTAGGACCAGTACCTTATCAATACCTAGCTAGAAGCATCACATCCCTACATCCCCTTGAGAATTGGCTATTTGAATGCACCTCCTCCACGTACACTTACCAAATGCAGCCAATGCATGAAAAAAAACACTTCAACTTAGGATCTGTGGGATGAAGGTATCATTCAACCCTTGCTCCCCTATTTTTGCACTCGATACCCTATTTTTGTAGATGATAGGTCGGTTCAAGATCTCATAGTGACCATTTAGAGCGCTTCAAAGGTATGGTTCTTGTCGCTCCGATCGTGTTCATCACTCCAATCAATAACGAGTTGTTATTGCTTTTTAGAGGTCTCAATGCTGTTGAAGTTACTGCTTCCACTTTACATTTGCAATTATCACCATCTCCAGCCTATGCACTCATAACCATATGCATTTTAAGCTTTCATCCTTGGAAAAGAATGAGCACCATCTTGTAATGCCACTATTTGCAAAGGTCACTGGTTTTTGCACATCGACGTTCCTCACACGCTCCAAAGGAAAACTGAAGTAGACATTAGAAGAAGTGATTAAACTTTGCAAGGAGGTTTACTTGTTGCAAATGTCATTGTAGAGTAGGGATTAAACAATATCGTCATCCCATAGATCCGAAGTTGACTTTTTTTTTTGGCCATGCATTGGATGAATTTGGTAAGTCTACATGGAGGAGGCGCATTTGAATGGTCGGTTCTTGAGGGGATGTAGGGCACTCATCTGTGGTTTTCAATGGTCACTGTCTTGAAGACTATTGATTGGATTTTGGTACCAGTCGGAGTCGATGATTTGGCTGAGAAGCGACGATGACGACTGGTTTTCAGGCCAAATCGATGACTCCGTAGACTAATCCATTTATAAAACTAAATAACTTTTATGATAATTATTAAAAAATATATATATAGCCAATTAACATAATTTATATAATAAAATAATAAAAATAAAACAAAAAAATTTATAACAAAAACAAGAAAATCTATATAATTTATATAATAAAATAATAAAAATAAAACAAAAAATATATAACAAGATAAAAAAAACTATATAATTTATATAATAAAATAATAAAAATAAAGCAAAAAATATATAACAAAAACAAAAAAATCTATATAATTTATATAATAAAAAAATAAAAATAAAACCAAAAAATATATAACAAAAACAAAAAGTCTATTATGTAAATGGAACGGTTGACCCAACGGTCAACCTAACAACTCTCCACTCACCTCTTTTATAGAATTCATGGCCAATGGCGGATTTTCCTAAACCCATAGAGATTTCATCCTCTAATTCTGTCAATAACTACTTAGCCAACTCGTTGGGGCCAAATTGCTTATCCAAACATATCGTTAGCGCCAAATATTTTGGGTTGGACGAAGGTGAGGAGGGTTTGGTGGGTTATGAGGGAAATTAGTGTGAATTAGGTGTCATTTTGGTCATTTATGAAGCCACCTGCGATACCGTTGAGGAGATTGGTATGGATATTCACCACTGTTGAGGGCTTAGACTTTCGGTATTTAATTGCCATAGTTGCCAGGATAAAACATCATTGGAGAGAACATGGAATGTTCTGAAGGGACAAGCCATGAATTTTACAGCTCTAGAGTCAACGTCACCTTCTTCCCCTACAAAATACCTAGTAAGTTTCTCGGTTTACTGTGAATTGATAAAATGATCCCGAAGCCTATGTAGCTAGGTTAAAATCATTGGTAAGTTTCCTTTTTACTATGAATTTTTATCTTTTATCCTTTAAACTGGGCATTTAAACTGACCCTTGGCATCGAATCAACTCCTGGCATCACCTCATCTTGTGTGCTCGCTCTTATATGCCGCATTTTACTAGCTTGCAGATCTCAAGCTGTGTCGATCCAATCGAACACCTGCAAATTGATCTAGACCTCGAACTGGAACCCACAGCTTTGTTTTCTTATCTATCCACCCCATTGAACCCATCCATAGTTTTCCCATTTCCATGTAGAATGGCATATGTAGAATGAACATTCCATGTTGAAACCACCATTTTTGTGAGGACGCTCTTGGTATAATACATAGTTTCCACAATTATTGATTTTGTGAGACAGGTGCACTCCCTGTTTACTATCCAATTCGTGTGGTACTAGTCTATAATTCATCTTTGTTATTCAAGTTGACTGTGTGGTACTAGCTTGCAAGTGAGGGGTATGAAACTTGGGAGGTGTTGTAGACAATTTAAAGTTTGATTAGCTTGATTTAATGTTGTTTTCCCATATTTCTGGTCACAGGGGTCCTCAAAAACTAAATAGCTTGTTCCATTTGAAATGCTAAAGGAAACTAAATAGGTTATGTGAGAAACATTATTAGTAGAATATATTCTTCTTCTCCAAGAAATTTGACTGTGAGGCCATAAACATATATACAATTGGTAGTTGTGGCAAGTGATGAGACTATAATGCCAAGATCAGTTCCACACCGAATGATACCTGAAACAGTTCAGTGCTATCACTCAACCCAAATGAATAATCATCTTACAATGATCTCATCAAAGCAGAAATCCCTTGTAGATATTATTCTCAACTAAACTGACTACAATCCAGAAAAGTTATGAAGCCCAACACAAAAATGTCCTTTCCTTCAAGGACATATTCCATCAGCATTATTCTCACTTTGCAAACTTCTTTCTTCCCTGTGGCTCATTTGAAATATATGTATTATTTATGGTAAGTTATGTTTCTCAGAAGACCCAGTGCTATATGAACTCGAGTTCAGTCTGTTTCTTCAACCATGCTTTCAAATGCCCATTTACATTCTTCATTATTCAATTCAATGTCATGACCATGGAAAACTGAGCTAGAAGAAGAAATTGCTTTTCCCCAAATAGCATAATTTTTCAATAAAACCAAGAATGTAATTCCACCCAAAAGGATTAAACTCAAATTATACAATTGCAATAGAGATTCCATCTATTGCTCTCTTTGTCAGTTGATTCCTTCTAGATCTTGAATATTCCAACGAAACCTATGAGCAGGGAGCTAACAACTTTTCACAGATTCCAAGATTTCCCAAAAAAGAGATACAATGCCAATTGGAAGCACGCAATGCAAAATATCCTTGGAGAAAATTATTGGATAATTTCAACTCAGCCAAGCTTCTAAGATACCCAATCTCATTAGGAAATTGACCTCTAAGTTGATTATTGGAGAGATTGAGAACTTCGAGCATCATTAAATCCCCAAGTGAAGAAGGATTACTTCCATACAAATAATTAC
Organism: Pseudotsuga menziesii; assembly: GCA_001517045.1. NCBI lineage: Eukaryota > Viridiplantae > Streptophyta > Pinopsida > Pinales > Pinaceae > Pseudotsuga > Pseudotsuga menziesii. Next base: position 33,529 of record LPNX010506994.1, on the reverse strand, counting down.
CACTCAAGTCTAGCATGACTTGTAGATTACCAATCTTTCCAATCTCCACTGTATTTAAGCCTGTCAAAGAATTGTCTGAGAGTCTCAAGTCATAAAGTTTTTCACAGTTTTTTATAGAAGAAGGGATTAGCCCAGAAAGATTATTCTTCTGCAAATAGAGAACATTCAAGGAAACAAGCTTCCCTATCCTCCTTGGTAAACTACCCCAAATATTATTATTGTCAAGAGAAAGAGTGAGTAAAGTGGTGGAATTCCCAAGCCAAGATGGAATTGTTCCACTAAATTCATTGAAGGAGAATTTCAGCTCTCCAAGCCCGCGGAAATCACCAAACCATGTACGGATAGTTCTAGAGAAATGATTACTATTCAGATCTAAATGAATCATATGTGTGCACTTATAAATCTCTACAGGTAACCCACCAATGAGCTTATTCCAAGATAAGTCCAACAGATTGAGCTCCAACATCTATCCAATCTGTTTAGGAATGTTGTCGTTCAAGCCATTCCTACCTAGTCGAAGACATATTAAAACTATGGAATTACCCAATTGGGACAAGATTTCCTGTGAAAAAACTATTATTTGTCAAGTCCAATATTTTGAGAAAACTTGAACCATAAAGAGGAATTATGCTTCCATTCAATTTGTTGTTCGAGAGATTGACATTAGTCAGGTTTTTCAAATGAATCGGGTCTTTAGAAAGAATTCCATCAACAAAATTATTATATAGAACAAGCATCTGAAAACCTTCAAGCATTCCAAAATATGGTGGTATTGTTCCAGATAGCGTATTGTTATCCAAATCTATTACTTGAAGCCTTTTGCAGTGTCCCAATCTTGGAGGAATTTCCCCATCTAAGTCATTTTGTCTTAAATCTAGAAAACTCAGATTTGTAATCCTTCCAAGAGTGATTGGAATGCTACCTATAAAATGGTTTCTAAAGAATCTATCTCAGTTAAACTAGAGAAGTCTCCCAATTTTATAGGGATGTTACCCGATATTTGATTTTCATACAGAATAAGCAAGCTTAGGTTTTCAAATTTCCAAGTTCAGCAGGAATTACACCAGTGAGTAGTTTGTGATACAGAGAAAGAGTTTTGAGGATGTTGAGGTTCCCCAGTCCAATAGGGATGGTTCCTGTTAAACTGCTATTATTCAAATAAAGGTCAGATAGACTCCCAAGACTATCCAAATTGGAAGTAATTGAACCATGTAAGGCATTATTGGAAATAGCTAATTGTTGTAGGTTTGAGCAATGCATTAAAGATTTAGGAATGATAATTGAAATATTATTTCCACCCAGAAAAAGATGTTGCAATGTCTTTCTTTTAGCATAGATATTGTCTGAAATATGACCCACTACAAAATTTTCAGACAAAACCAAGTATTGAATATTTTCAAGTCTGTTAAATGCCCCAGCAATGGTTCCTGAGAGGTTATTTGTCGAAAAATCCACGATTTGCAACTTCCAAAGCTTGCTCAATTATTTAGGAATCTTACCATCCGAGTAATTTCCAAGTAGATACAACTGATTCATGATTTTAAGCCCCCCAATATCTGGAGGAATATGTCTAGAGAGGCTATTTTTGGCTAAGTTCAAATGCTACAACATTCTCAATCTACTCAGTGCCAAGGGAATTGTACCTTGGAGACCATTTCTTGTAGCAGAAAATATTTCAATGATCTTGCAATTTTGTAACTCAACATGTATTGAGCCATTTAAAATAGTGTCTTGTAAATTCATAATTTTCAACTGTTGAAGTTGGCCAAATGTTCTGGGTATGGACCCATTTAGAGAAGCAAACCCCATTACTCTCAGCTCTGTGCATTTAGAAATATCCTCTGGAATGTGACCTCTCAAGCTATTATCCCCTACTTTGAGAACTTTCAACTTCTTCAAAAGCCCAATTTCTGGAGGGATGGTTCTAGAAAGGTCATTGGAATATAACAATAGCTCTGATAAAGTGGAGAGACTTCAAGTGAAGGAGGAATTGTACCATTGAGACAATTCTAAAAAAGAGAAAGGATTTCAAGGTTGTGAATATATTATTGCCCAATTGAGGAGGTATGTGGCCTGTCATATTATTAGATGACAAGTATAAAACTTGGAGATATTGAATGTTATCCAATTCAGGGTATATGATACCAGATAATTTTAATCTTGATAAGTTTATATCTACCACTCCAAATCCATATGGACCGCAACTTATCCCAGTCCAAGCATAGATGTTTTTTCCCTCATACTAGTTCTCTAGGACACCTAATGGGTCCTACAAATCATGTTTCACATGAAAAATCCATTTTGTATTCTCTGAAATATAATTTGTAAATTCGTTGATGCTCACCCATACCATTATCACCATCCAGTACTTGCAATGGTCTCCCATCATGGTCTTGAAATATTCCAAGGAAATTTCAATGGATCTGTGTTTCATGTAGAGTATGTTCAATTTCTCTTTCCACCTATCCAAATATTGATTGGAATGGGGTGGAAGAGATAGAAATCACCCTTCATAATAGTGAATGCATTTTCCATCTCATTGAGTCACTAACACTAATATCGGTACGAAGTGGAGTTTTGTTAGAAGAAGCAAGCTAAAGAAAACTATGATAATTCTGCATTTTCCATCTTGTTGAGTCACCAACACTGATATCAGTATGAAGTGGAGTTTTTCTAGAAGAAGCAAGCTAAATAAAGATATAATAATTCATTGAACATTTGAATCTTAAAGTTCTCTATGTGCTTACAACCATGACTTGGCCTGATATCTTCATGAATTTGACTGATGCAGATTGAACTCTAATAACTGTAGAGGGGGTCACTACCTGCAACCTATCCTCTATCCAATAACAATAACTCAAAAACCTGTCCTCTATCCAATAACAAGAAGAAGAGGTTGGTGAGGAGTTAGGACCTCCTGATTAGAGTGAAAATGTGGATCATTTACTCGAACTTAAACCAATGCATTGGGTGTGCTTAACATTTGGGCGGGATTAGCTTGTTAGGTCAACAGAAAAGAAAGATACTTACCAGTTTTACTCTAGATAGGAAAAAACCTGTAACAGAAAAGAACCATCACTTCAACCCAAAATCCACTGAAAAGGGAGAATAGACATATCATAGTCAAACAAAAAAATATAAAACTCCAATGCTTGTAATCCCACATGAAGGGAAGATAATAATTTCAAAACAATATGAATCCCATGACAGAATCCAAGGAAGGACCACTGCATCACCAATGAGGAAACTGAAATGTACCCATAAAAGCCTAAAGGTACTATAATTTTAGTATTTAATGTAGGCCACTATACACAATGCTACTATCAACCTTAGTTCCATGGGATCTTTTAACTCTATGCAATTTACTGGATACATACTAATCTAGGTAATTAATCCCATTAGGAAGCTCCCACGATTCTGATATTGAGACTAGATATAGATAAAATTCAACAGCATCAACCCTCTAGCTTAAATGCAAGTGAGAAGATGTGCATTGAACGTTGGTCCAAAGCTAGAAAATGAGAATGAACCTAGCTTAAATTCAAGTGACAAGATGTGCATTGAAATTTGGTCCACAGATTAACAATGATTCTAATGGTTATACTCTTTACAAGGAAAAGCACAATTTGAAAAAGTTACAAACCAAAAACTTGGAACTCAATTTTTATTTTTCATTTCTGAAATATAACAAGTGGTCATAGCAGCAACAATAGAAGCAATAACAGCAGTAATAATCATATCAGCAACCACAGATTCAATACTAGCATCAAGAAATCCAACAATTTTCTAGCAAAAGATCTGATAGCAGATTCCATAGCACTGACAACAGGAGAAAATAAATAGTTCCTATAATTGACAACACCTGATGCTTAAGACTCACAGCAGAGATGGTCAAACTTTCCTGAGAAGTTATGGATGTGAATCCGGTACAAATCAAAGGCATTACTCTTGGCCCAAATAGTTTATTTCAGACTACCTGCAATAGAACACTTCACAAGGCCTCTACTATAATGATTAAAAGGATTTTTATAGCTAGTGATCCCACAAGTTTTTTAGGAGTTATAATCCTCAGTCAGTGAAATTTATGAGTGGGAGTTATGGAACACTTAATAAGAGTGGAGTGATAAAGGCTCTCATGAGTGAGCCACATTGATGTGAGCATCCATAACATTACCCATTAATGTGAGATGCATAGGAGTCTATGCTATGAAAAGAAAAAAATGCTCCCAGGTAATATAATGATAACATACAAGGTTATTTCTAACATCATAACAAACCCCATCCTTGAAGCACATTCGCTTAAAGTAATGTACAGTTGTATGTTACAGTACTCTCATTCCTTCCCATGTAGCATCTAATGAGGATGGATCCTTTCTTTGAATGAAATAGTACATTAATCTACAGTATTTATACTGTATCATCATCTCCTCAAATTTTTGAGGTAACAAAAAATTTCACAGCAACCATTGCACTTTCTCGCAAATGGGATCTTTTATATTTAGTGTTCACTGAATATCTAGAAGTACCTCTTTTGTTGCATTAAATAAATAATGAACCATTAATTCTGCAATCAAGACACCAAGGCAAGGATTCCCATTATAAGGGTTGCAAAAGGGCCCAATATGCTTTCCTAGAAACATTTTAGGTGCAACAGATGTCTGTTTTCAATATTCTTACTTTTGGATTGAATAACTCTGTTGGTAATAAGATTTATTCCATCAGATTTAGAACCCTCCTTATACCATGTTTTCCAGTATGTTATATATTTGATGACTATCAGCCTATTTACTGACACCAATTCTTCATCCTCCACTAGTTCTCAAAATGCCTCTTAACTCTTTTCTTTGTAAATCCAACCTCTGTATGAGCTCTCAGGTATGAAAGCAACTCATTTTAATTTGTTTTTAAATGTTTTTAGAATCTTCTTTCTGTAATTTAGCTTCTTACAATGTTTCGTCTCTCTCCTTAAGCTCTGCTCACTATTTTTTAATGCATCAGTAACCTTTCTTTCTTAGATATGTTTGTTCCTCATGGAATCGTTGAGCAGTTTCTTTTATATTATCTTTGAGGAGTCATATATAAAGTTTCTTCTCATCAAAAGAAGATTCATGAACATAAATTCTCTGGCCCTTTTTCAACTTCTGCCATGTGTAAGACTACTTCCTTTGCATTCTGTAACATCATTTTTTCGTTCTTACAAACTAGTAATCCACTGTGCAAGGTTTTCTCTCTATTTTACCTGTAACCAAACTACTCCACTCTTCCTTCACTATTGTTAGAGTATCACACTCCAATATGTCTAAATATTATATAAACATAATGGCCTCAATAGATATTAGTTTAATAGACAGTTAAGTTATGCAAATGCTGATTAGCCAAATAAAAGAAGGTTGATATCAGTGTGTTCGATAACTCCATCATTAATAAAAATCAAAGTTTCTTGCTTTAATTTGGTGTCTATTTTATACATGGTTAATTTGTTAACATGGTATCAAAGCAATATTGAATCCTATGATCCTAAATTCCACAGTTTGTTATGAGCTTATCAAGGGCTTGCAGTATCGTAGTAATATGGAACAACCTTCTCTTGAGTAAGAACCCACCAACTGTTATAGTTAGTACAACTGCGAGACCCATTCTTAGTGATGATTGTACCCTATTCATTTAACTAGGGAAAAGTAAGACCCTAGAAGGTACCCTAGGGCCTCCAGTAGTCTCATGGGGTTCTTGGTCTGGGACCAAGCAGGTTGATGCCATGGAAAATCCCATAGCATGTGGCTAGGGTCCCTATGTTCCTCTATGGTGAAGCCCCTGGCATGTGGCTAGGGCCCCTATGGAAAATCCCCATGTGGAACGAAATTGGTCCCATTCCACCCCTATGCCTGGAATTATGGACGAACGTGTATACAAAAAAATCTCCATAAGGAAAATCCAAGGGCGATTTACACTGGAATTTAGATTAACAAGAAAAAAATTGGGCGAAATTTCTATCAGTGACCTTCATGGCTAGAAATCAAGGGCAATTAAAGAAATTTAGGGGAATTTCTGAAGGCGAACAATGCTTCTCTGGCATTCTCCTTGTATAAATTGAAAGACTAATTTTATATTAAATATTATTTTTTAAATAAATAGTGGGCTAATATCTTAAAATTTAGAAAAATTTAACCATAAAAAAATTCTCCCATTGAATTTTCCAAACCCCTCTAAATTTGCCTATGGGCTAAGATTCACCCCTAAAATCATCCCTGGCTAAAACAAGCTCCTATAGCTTGATACGCCAAGATTGATGGATTTTTGCTATCACTGAACTATTGTAGATGAAAGTCTAATACACATGTCTATTTTAAGCTGATTCATGTTTCCTTAATCATCATTGTATAATATGTGGATGACATTCTGATCACAGGAAGTTACAAAGAAGAAATTGCCTCTTTGAAGAGTGCAATGAACCATGCCTTATCTATGACTGATTTGGGATTGTTAAGCCAAATTTTGGGGCTTGATATTTCTCAATCATATCTTGGAATTAAGGTACATCAGTCCAAGTATGCTTCAGATCTACTGAAGAAGTTTAGAATCAAGGATTGCAAGCTAGTCAAGACTCATTTTCTTTCAGGAGTTAAACTTGAAGAAGCGCAGTCAACTCCATTGGAAAACAACACCTGTATAGGAAACTGGCTAGTTGTCTTCTTTATTTGACTCATACTCAACCTGCTATATATTATGCAGTGAGTGTGGATTTCATAAACATGGATCAACCTCATGACATCCATTAGAAGGAAACAAAAAAAATCCTAAACTTTGTACAAAGAAGAAAAACTCATGGGATTCACTATGTTGCACAATCTATCCTAGAGTTAGTTGGTTTTACTGAATTTGATTGGGAAGGTGATAACATTGATAGGAAATAAAATTATGGATATGTCTTTATGCTTGCATATGGAACAATCAATTTTTCAAGTAAGAAACAAAGTGCAATTGCACTTTCATCTACAAAGGCATAGCACAGAGGAGCTATGAATGCAACTACTCAATGTTTGTGGTTGCAGGGAATACTTGGAGAGTTTGGGATCGATTCAGAGAATTCTAAAGTCATCTATTGTGACAACCAAAGTACCATTAGAATCTCAACCGATATAGTAATGAGGAAAAAAACTAAACACATTGATATCCATATGCACTACATTAGAGGACTTGTGCATGATGGGGTCATTGATCTGCAATATTGCACATCATTTGTGCAAGTTGCACACATCTTCACCAAAATATTTTTGGAGAGGAATTTTGATAGATGATCATGTGGTGAAGACATATTGAAACCATATTTCATACGGGTTTTTTCATGTCCATGTTTGAGGGAGTATTTTCCCACTTGTGGTTTTGCCTCTTTCCTTGTTTTGTATGGACAAGAAGTATGCAAAGGGTTACTAAGCCTTGTTGCTAGGCCCTATACCCATGATATTTTTTATGATATTGTACTTAAATTCATGCTTAAGAGGGTGTGTTGGAATAATCAAAACCCATCCCAAGACTTGGGATAAAATAATTAATCTTTTTTATTAATTCTTAGGTCCTGCACTAACTAGCTTGCAGCCAATTCCATTTTTGAGGTCAAACTTGCAAAAAATTCCTCATGGAGTGAGTTAGAAACATCATGGATAAGATTCTTGCAACCCACAAAATTTCTAGAATAGAGACTGTGCATTCCTGCCTTATCTAGAGTTTCCAGTTTTTTCTACAGTTTTAAGGCAAAAGCTAAAGCTAGTTTTAAGGTAGACTGCCTTTTTTTTTGCACCAAATCACATCCCTTATTTTCCTCGTCTAAAATAATTATAAATTAAAATTTCCATCACTTATGATTTGTACATAATCATTCAACAAAGTCATGAGCATCTTGACTGATTTGGAAAGTGCTTTATGCACCTATGGGGGATTTTGACTAGTTTAGTAAGCCTTCTATTGTACTGATTCGAATAGAAACCTAAATATTTTGAATCATTGGAGTATCTACTGTATGAGAAATATACATATGTCTAATGATGGCTAGTGTAAATTAATATCATCAACAGTTTGTGTATTATTACATATTCAGTATCCTTCTTGAGTGTTTCTTTCATATTTTCAAGCAATTTTGTGAGTTCAATTGTTCTAAGATTGGGATAAATTTCCACAATTTGTTAGTTTTTATTGATGTTTATAATCTAGGGATACCTTTCTAGTGTTCAAGTTTTCTGCATGTATTCTTTATTATTTCTTTCTCATTGATTAGGGTATGTGGATATTGAGCCATTGGATGGATGAATAATGTCATTGGTTAAATGAATAGAAGAAATCAATTCATTATGGGTTTTCCATGTCTTGTCTTATTTTGTCTTATTTTTTCTTATGTTGTCTATTTTATAGTGTTTCTTATTGTGTTCATGGTTTCTATGGGATGAATCCCATTAAGCCTCATCCATGGTTCAAATTTACATCATTTAGTATTAGAGAAATGAATTTGGGCCTACTCTCCCACCCATATCTCTTATAGTTTCTATGCTTTTATTGGTATATCTTGGTTTCTCTCTTAACCAAGGAAAAAAAATCCTCTCTTAATATCTCTTTGTTCAAAGTTTAGGATCCTCATGGATCTAGAATATTCCTATCCTCCCACCCAACATTATTTCTCCAATCAAGCACATGCACCTTTTTCTAGATCTAGATTATCTGGTTTCAAGTACTTCCATGGCTTTCCATTTCCAATGAGAAGTTCTAAGTTCCCCATGTATGGGTCCATCCATTGTATACAATATCATATTTTTTAATCATTTTTTATATTTTCCAATGATCTCTCTTGATGGATTTGACTGAGACTTTCCCAGATAATGTCTTTTTCAAATCAGCCCCACCCAAGTATTGAACATTAATTCCTGTAGACTCTTATAGACCAACGATTCATCTAACCTCTTCAACGACTCTTTTTCCTGAGTTCACAACTTTATTCTACACTCTACATGTAGTTATAGTTATAATAAACTTTTTATTAACTCCCTATGAGTTCTAATAGACAATAGTGATTTTTTTAGAAATCAAAACAATGCATTAGCAGACACTATGCAACCCATGCTACCACATCATTTACAAAATAATCACCATACTCTAGTTTTACAAATCATTCTCTTCATAGTACCCAACCTTCACCTCCCATCAACAAACCCTACTGCTATTACAAATAATCACACTATAATTTGCATACTATAACATAACAACATGAACTATTATTTCCAACAACTATAGAAAAAATAGTCCACATACTCCAATCCACATAATCTATGATCAATCACGGGTGGAATTCAAGGTTTATAGCCTAAAGTATGAGGTAACCACTACCTTTTGTCAATTTATTCATTAAATATACATAAAAAGGCTTATAATTTATACCCAAACTAAAATTCGTAATTCAATGTGGGCATCAACAATTAAGTTGGTGGGAGTGATACAATTATTTAACTTCATGGTGTGCATTAGTTGAATGTAGAGACATCACAAATCAGGGAGTAGTGAGAAAAATGATGGAATTTGCATCATATGAACTCCAATCCAAGTGATCAGACAATTAGAATAATGATGGAACCATGAATAAACTTAATTCCAACCACAAGAGACTTGAATGAAATATGAAGTTCGTTCAAATCTCAACCTCCAATTTATTGTGGAAGGTAATTTGAGCATTCTGAAGCATAATAGGGACAAGAATAGTGGAAATTTGCACACACCATGTGTGAATTTATGAAGGGAATTCATTTCATTGAATGGTGTGATATATATGAGCATGGAGGTTTCCATATATAGCTATAATAGTAAACAAGATTTTGGATTTAAATTGAGTGAGTTTAAGAAATGTCTCGATGTTTTGAGTGGACACCACCCATCATCAAGGCAACCAATAAAAAAAATTTAGCAACTAGTTTCTTCTAATCTCTTTTG
>LPNX010506994.1:7005-22130 GCA_001517045.1 Pseudotsuga menziesii | reverse complement strand
TATATTCAAGTCAGCTTAATAATTAATAATCTTAGGTGTGTATATATATATATATTTGTAAGTAAATCAAAACACCTATACACACTTCCAATGTTGAAACCCGGCTCATGATTCCGTTTACGAGCTCCTCACTGGGAGTGTATTCTTCTTTGTCTTCGACTGATAACGTTTCGTCTAATAGCAGTAACTGAAGAAACCGCCATGTTTCTTCGCGGTGTAAGCGTTTGTGCTCCCCGACGTCAATGGAGTCCTGCAAAGCCTCGGCCTCACGACCGCGTTTTCTGAGCGTCTCAGACATGTTTTCTCTCAGCCTTATTCTATATCAAGTATGCATATGAGAAACGATTGAATTATAGAAATTGATACGAGTAGATTATTATAGTATTTGATGTATTCTCCCCTGTAGTCCATTTCTGTGATTGATGGCGAGCACCAGAATCCATCTGCAATTTCTGGATTTTGTTTTTGTTTTGGCATCTGGATTTTGTTTTTGTTTTGGCATAGATCCAGCTTTACCCGGCTCTATCATGCGCCGAGAGGGATTTTGTTTTGGCATCTGGATTTTCCCTTCTACAATTTTCACTTCTAATAATGCAGCAATTATGAACTGATCTCCAGCTTAGATCTAGCAAAGCACATTATCTCTTTATCTGCAATCTGTGATTTTCACTTCAAGAGAAATTATATAAATTTGCTTATCTCTTTATATACAGTCTTTTTCTATCAAGAAAAAGACTGTATAATTGAATTACTATATAAGAAGTATACCATTGGAAGCATATATAGCATGGGCAGGATTCTTCCCTAGAGCAGGATACTGAAAGAAGTTAGTTGGAAGCCTGTTCATTCCGGCATTCGATTTTCTTGCAATCTGCTCCTCCTTATGGGCCTTCTGATGGCCTCCCAGTGCCTTATAATTGAAGAACTTTCTTGAGCAATAGCGGCAACGGAAGATACGGCTTTCGGAGCCCTCGGCTGAGCTTGAGCTCCTGGAAGTAGAACCCTGATCTACGTTAGACACAATAAAATTGCGGCGTTCGGAGCCATGGGCGGAGCTCCAGCTCTTGAAAGCAGACCCCTCTTTGTTGGACAAAAGAAAGTTGGGGCCCCGGTTATTCTCTAACTCTGGCACCATTTTATGACCGAGCTTCTTTGCAGGGATTTGTTCTCCGAAACCCTGTACAGGCTGATCAAGGCTGAAAGTAGAGTATCGTTCGATGAGATCCATTCCAAACAATGTTAATTTAGGCTACTTCTCCATGCACCCCTTATGATCTCCCTCGGAATCCATGGACTCGCTAAATATTTCTGTAACTGATCGCTGCTGAAGTTGCATCACTTATCTTCAAGTTCAGAGTGGCTTAGTTTTTAAAGCGTTTTATAGGATATGAATTTTGTTAAAATTTCGAAGCTTTTTTTTAAAAAAATGTTTTTTTTTTTTTTTTTCCCCCTGAAAGTTTTAAGTGGACATCCAACCTCCAAAAATAACCGTTCATAAACTGATTAAAATCGAAAATAAAAAATATAATAATATTAAAAAAAAACTTCGCCAATTTAAGATTTATAAAATGAGATTAAACTTGGTAAAGTGTAAGAATAGTTGATTATTATTTATAATATATTCTATTATTAATTATATAATTTAATATTAGAAAAGTTCTAATTATGAAATAAATATTATTTGATTATCTATAATGGTCATTTGCATAAATTAGAGGAATAGAATAATATTTAAAAGAATATTATATTGGATAAAAAGAGAATCAATTAAGTGGTAAAAAATGTCGATGGTAGTTATTAATTTCGAGTAAGACCATTTTTGGTTTATCAAACTTTAATTAAACATTAATTATGATGAGCCATAATTATGATAAGTTGAAAGCTCGCCAAGAAGGATTTAGTGCAATTGTTGAAGCAGGGTTTGCACCTCGAAATATTTGATCCCTCTCGGCGCATGATAGAGCCGGGTAAAGCTGGATCTATGCTGGTCACAATCAAATGCTTTTATTGGTTCTGCTAGTGATGGGTGAAATTCCCGTTCAAAATGTCGAGGCATTTATTAAACTCTTATATAGCTTCAAAATCCATTAGCTTACATGCTATTTGTTGTGATACAGTAAAACAAGAGTGGCTATAGGAATAAACAACCATGAAGATCATAGGATACCAAGAGAATGAGGCATTCAATAGCATGTGAGTAATCTTGTTCTTCAAGCATTTTTGAAAGTTTCACTTCTTGAAATTTGAAAAAAATTACACTTTAGTGTGCTTCTCAATTTCTATCATGGTATTAAAGAAATATTTTGGAATGATGGTACATAAAAAGGGGTATATATGGACCTATCATATCCCTGAAGCCGCTTTGTACATGAAGTAAGTAGGGTCCCTTCCTTGAACATTTATTTGAAAAAAACTTAAAAACCCTAGGATAAAATATAAGGAAATGGAAGGATTGATAAAAATGACATCAAAGTTTAAGAGAAGGGAACCTATAAACCATTCCAAAATATATGGAAACCTAGAATTGGTTGATAACTTTTAGTAGGTTGGGTGGTAATCCTTCTTCACCAAACTAGATAGGTTTGATAATGATGTTGCTTTGGAATTCGTTGGGAGCCTCCAATGGCTACAAGATGATGAATTTGTTACAAAAGAAATGGGCGTTTTAATTTAGTAAATGAATCCATATGTATCAACAACGTATGAATCCTAGGAGGAAGACCCTAGAATAAGGATGACAGAGCGCTAGCAAACCAAGCAAAGAGAAATTTCTTCAAATCCTATGAAACATATGAAGAAGATAAGAATGGGAAAGAAAGTACACTCTGTCGAGTACCTTGGATGAAGTTTCATTATTTTATTCTTAACTACATAGCATTTGGAGGAAGACTAAGCACATATTTACACTTAGAATTTTTTATATTTAAACCTATTAAGGAATCTCACTCGTTAGAAGAAACAAAACATTAACATTCCTTATGTATTCTTACAGTCCTTGGAAGAAATGAGTCTCAAAGTAAAACAAGGTGGGAATGATATACATTTTTTGGGTTTACAGTTCACAAATTCATATACAAATGTCTTATAAAATGCAATAAGATATAGAGAATGTGCATAGTCTGCTACAGCTCTAATACATGGCAATGTGGGTATCCTAAGAAAGCATTTACAGAACGTAAAGTTCAAGAAGAGCGGTGGGAGCAGGGGAGGAATACCCTCTTCATCACACTCTAGCCTCATTTTCTTAAGGGTAAATAATTGCCCCATGTTCTTATCATTGGCCTTGTACACCACCCCATAGGTTCTTTATCCCACCTTCTCCAATTTCTCATGAGCATCTTGTAGTTACACATAACAAAATAACATATCTCAAAATTCACAAAGGACAGAATTCTAAGGGTTTGAGATGAGACCAGTTAGAAGGTTGTTTGCATGTCAAGCAACAATAATGGCTAGCAAGTTTAGTAATAGTGATTAACAAATTGGCAAGTTTAAATAAAGTTAAGAAAAACGTAAGAAACTTTTTTTCTTAAATTTTTTAATACTTGGTAATAATAAAAATGATCAATTCAATACCTTTCATCCCATACAAATGAGACACGATTTCTCAAAAAAGTTAAATACAAATAATAACTTAAATTCGATTCATCTTTAAAAGAAGAAAACAAAACTATAACATCAATATTAATTACAAACATGAAACTATAGTCTCCGTTGCAACACGGATTAATAACTATATATATTGATCCTTAATCATTCTTGATATGAAGATAATAATTTTGAAGCTCCTGAATAGTCGCGGAAATAAATGTAGGGATAAGTTTTGTTGATAAAGACACGAAAGGTGCATCTACGAGAAATATAATGCGAGAGTTGTCTCATGCGATGCATGATATATATTAGTCGTCGTCGCTTTAAAGAAATGACATTCTCATACTATTACCACCAATAATTTCGCTATCATAGAAATGGCAAGATTACAGTTTTATGCGATGAATGATGAATATTGTTTGTACTTATTTATTGTGTCAAACGTTGTGGAATTGGTGTCGTATTATGGGGATTGTAAAGTCATTATAGAGCGCAACGAAGTTGGAAGATTCCACACAGCCCATAACCCAGTTGACAAACATACCTGGCACGCCTATCTGTAGAAGGACCAACCTAAGGAAAGACCAGTTAACCCTGTCAAAACCTTTCACAAGGTCTAGCTTGAGGACCAGAATCTTCTGCATTTCCACTTTGATGGAATGTAGAACTTCTTGTACAATGCCTACTGGCTCGATGATCTGTCTATTATGCAAAAAAGCAAACTGATTTCCGGAAATATCTTTATCCAGAATGACTTTTAATGTTATTGCAGCCATCTTAGAAATAGTTTTGTAGATCATATTGCATAATGAGATGGGTCTGAACTCAACAAAGGAGGCCGACTTGTCACTCTTGGGAATGAGAGTTATAAATGTTGCATTGAGTGCACCAATAACCCTTCTCTCATTCCTAGAGTGTTCCACAACATTTAGTATATCCCGCCCAACCAAGTCAAAGAAGTGGAGGTAAAATTCCACCGGCCAGCCATCTGGACTGAGAATCTTGTCTTTTTTAAACCCCCTGAGTACACTTTCAATTTCTGAGAGTGTAAAATATGCCAACGAGAACTCTTTATCCTCCTCTTGTACAAAGGATGGAAAAATTCTAATTACATTAAGTTGTGCCACAATATTTGTACTTCCATCATCAGTGAATAGATTAGAGAAATGTTACACACCCAAAGCCTTCAGTTTCGATTCGTCCTCTAAGAGAAATATAATGCGAGAGTCGTCTCATGCGATGCATGATATATATTAGTCGCCGCCGCTTTAAAGAAATGACATTCTCATACTATTACCACCAATAATTTCGCTATCATAGAAATGGCAAGATTACAGTTTTATCCAATGAATGATGAATATTGTTTGTACTTATTTATTTTGTCAAACGTTGTGGAATTGGTGTCATATTATGGGGATTGTAAAGTCATTATAGACTTGGATCTACACCACTATACCTTCTATTGATCTCCACCATTGGATGAGGAGGGTTCGAGGGTTCGAGGGTTGTTGGATACCCGTCCCCCTCTCTTGTTTGTTCATGTGTACCATGAATTCAACACTTGGGTGTACATTTTATTTAAACAAGCAATTGGGTTGCGATCTCGGTTAATCTTTTGGAAAGATTACTCCAATGGTTCTTTGATAAAAAAGGGGTCTTGAGTTGTTATTAAGATCTTACTGCATGATGTTTTATGTTTGTAACAATGCTCAGTTTTTTTATTTTATGGCTATTATTGTTTGGACAGGATAAGAGAGAATGATTTGCTCTCTATTTTGGTATCCTTAGTATGTTTATATGGCAGGTAAAGGTGAACTTTCTTGTACTAGGAAGAATTGAGTTGATGATTAAGCAATGACTTGTGTTTGCAGCAATCCTATAAACGGTATTGTTCTCTCTTGTTCTATTTGCAAAAACTTTTTGCTGATGTAATCACTTTTTTTACACAGCTTTATATAATATAAGGTTGTCCTTTTCCTCGTGAAAAATATTGCTCGTCGTGGTGTTATGAATAAATAAGATGACCATTGCAAGATAATATTAGAATATTTGTGTAATGGCACATCCAAACTATGGTGGTTGATAGAAAATGCTTATAGGTGTTAGTGTCTTACTCAAAATTAGATGGAAGATGGAGGATGGTAAATCTACATCAAAAGTGTTACATATTGAGAGTTTTTCATTATACTAAATATAATAATTACCATACATTATAATTTATTTAAACATATATTAATATTTAATATATGCAATTTAATCAATTTAAAATGAGAATATTTAATATATATAATTTGTGCCGAGAGGTGCTCTACAACTCAGTATGGAGGAGATCTTGTAACTTTCCTCTTGTAACATTCCTCTTGTAAATGTTGGCTATAAATAATATTGCGCAAAAATAAAATAAAAATAAAAATAAAAATTTAATTTTCGACCAAAATAAATGTCGGCCACAAAAACAACCTAATATGGGGGATATGTTGTAATGTTCCTACCTAACAAAACAATAAAATATTAAGAATTTAATTATTAGCAAAAAAAAAATGTCGAGCAGAAAAACAACACAATATGGGGGAGATATTGTAATCTTCCTACCTAACAAAATAATAAAAAATAAAAAAAATGAATTATCCGCAAATAAAATGTTGGCCTTGCACATGGTTTTAAAACCATGTGCAAGGACTCCTAACCAACCCATGGTTTTATTGTACATGGTTTAGGAGGGCCTTGCAAATGGTTTTAAAACCATGTGCAAGGCCTCCTAAACAACCCATGGTTTTATTGTACATGGTTTAGGAGGGCCTTGCAAATGGTTTTAAGACCATGTTTATAACTGCCAAACTCAAAAGGCATCCAAATTGCTGATCATAATGGAATGTTCTGAAACTAAAATAGATGAAGTTTACCACACTTAGTACATTCACCTTCAGTGAATTCAGAGTACTGTAGAAGGCCTGAAGCCTTAGATAATGATTCTTTGGATAAGCCATCAGCCATGACATTGTACTCTCTGTAAACATGAACAGCATCAAGCTG
Organism: Pseudotsuga menziesii; assembly: GCA_001517045.1. Classification (NCBI taxonomy): domain Eukaryota; kingdom Viridiplantae; phylum Streptophyta; class Pinopsida; order Pinales; family Pinaceae; genus Pseudotsuga; species Pseudotsuga menziesii. The sequence goes on along the minus strand of LPNX010506994.1, from coordinate 15,506 downwards.
GATGAAGTATGATTCCATATCTTTGATGTTTTGACATTATACATCTAGTGAGAGAGAAGAGAGGACTGATCTCCTATTGAACCAGTTGATAATGTCTGAGGAGTCTCCATGAATGTGAAGATAAGGCAGACTAAATAATTTGGCAAAGATGAGTAAAGTCCACAATGCTAGTAGTTCAGATGTAGTGTTGGTGCTCTGACCCACACCCATTTGCATACAGAAGTAATTGTCATGACTGATGAGGAGATGTATACCAATAACTCCCATCGAGTTCGCTGAAGCATCATAAAAAAAACTGGCTAGAAAGTAAAAATAGGAGCCAACCCTATATTTCTTCTTTTGAGTTCCAGTTGAGGATGTACCGGATGAAGTTGTATCTGTTCTAATATAGTGTGTACAATGAATATTATATCTCACTTTTTATGATAAAAAATACATTTGTTTCCGGTCAACCAAATTTTCCAGGCCATCAAAGGAGGGAGATATGTTATCTTTTTTTCCGTCCTGAATGAGGATTCTACATTCTACATGTATGTTTTCTCCTTCCAGATAACGGGGACATTGAGTTTGGAGTTGAGATAAACTAATACCTGTAGGGTAAAACAACAGTGAACAAAAATATGATCTACCGACTCAGGAGTTGTTCTGCATAAACAACACTAGTGTGGGCCAATCCAATCTTTTTTGTTCAAATTATCCCATGTCTGTATGTGATTGGATAAGCATAACTAGTTAAAACAAACAACTTTCAGTGGTATATTATATTTCCATATCCAGATGAGAGCTTGGAAAGGTCGAGAATATACTGACATATTAGCGATCAATTCATATGCCAAATTTTCCTTAACCATACCATTCCTTTTGTTGTAAATCCAGACCAATGTATCAGGTCTATCACCACTTTGAATGCCTCCATGTTGTAGCTCAAAAATATATTGAGTCCATAATTCCTTCCATTGACCTCCCAGATCTAGATCAGTTGCCGAGAGCCAGTAGTCATGTGAGCTACAGCCCCAGTTGTGAGCATCCGAGAGATGTAAAATGCCATAATCCTCTAGGTAAAGCCTAAGGTCCTCAGGTAGGATGTAATCTGAGGAGAGTCCAACAATAGGGTCAATACCTATTTTTATAGCTTTTCCATTACCAGTTTTCCATCCCAGACATCTGGTGATCCAAGAGATAGACCTAATGAAACCATTCCACATATAAGAAGTACCTTGTACCGTGAAAGAGTGTTGATAGAGCCACACATCTACAGTCTTGTTTTTGAGGTATTTATGCTTAACTATTTGTGACTAGGTACCATCACCATTAAGTGCTAATCAAAGGATTTTCATGCGAAGAGCCAAGATGAATCATTCAAGGTTCTTTACATTCTATCCACCCAGATCATATGGTCTAGAGATGGTGTACCAATCAACCAAGTAGTATTTGTGGTTCCCAGCAGTATTCCCCCACAATAAATTGAATGTGAAGCAACGAAGGTAAGTTAAAATTGTGTTGGGCATCCGAGCCAATGAAAGCCAGTATATTGCCATACCTATCAAAACAAATTTGACCAGAATAAGTCTACCACCTAGTGATAGTAGTCTATAGGTCCAATTGCTTAAATTCTTCTCAAACTTCTTAATGAACCATCTCCAGTCATTACTACTATATCCCAGCGGTTTGAGATAGAACCCCAGGTATTTGAAACCATTGGTAAGGGGCTCCATTTTGTATGGAAATAGTGAAAGAATCCTGAATCTGACAGTCTCATCAACATCATTATATAGAAAGGAGGATTTGGCCTCGCTGATTTCCATGCCTGCGGCATTGCAAAAGGTATCAAGCAATTCCTTGTAGTTCTGCCACTCCTCAACGGTGCCAATACGAAACAATATAACATCATTAATGAATAATAAGTGGGTGAGCTATAAACTTTGTGACACTTTGATTCCAGAAATAGCCCCCTTGCGTTGAGCATTAGTGATCAATAAACTCAAGCTTTCAATGATCAAAATAAAGAGGAGTGGTGATAGGGGACATCCTTGTTTGATGCCCCTTGAGACTGGGAAAAAACTAGATGGCAGCCCATTGATGAGCACAATGAAGTTGGAAGATTCCACACAGCCCATAACCCAATTGACAAACATACTTGGCACCCCTATCTGTAGAAGGACTAACCTAAGGAAAGACCAATTAACCCTGTCAAAATCTTTCACAGGGTCTGGCTTGAGGACCAGAATCTTCTGCTTTCCCACTTTGATGGAATGTAGAACTTCTTGTACAATGCCTACTGGCTCGATGATCTGTCTATTATGCAAAAAACCAAACTGATTTCTGGAAATAGATTTATCTAGAATGACTTTTAATGTGATTGCAGCCATCTTAGAAATAGTTTTGTAGATCAAATTGCATAATGAGATGGGTCTGAACTCAACAAAGGAGGTTGGCTTGTCACTCTTGGGAATGAGAGTTATAAATGTTGCATTGAGTGCACCAATAACCCTTCCCTCATCCCTAGAGTGTTCCACAACATTTAGTATATCCCGCCCAACCAGGTCAAAGAAGTGGAGGTAAAATTCCACTGGCCATCCATTTGGACCGAGAATCTTGTCTTTTTTAAACCCCCTAAGTACACTTTCAATTTCTGAGAGTGTAAAATATGCCAAGAGAACTCTTTATCCTCCTCTTGTACAAAGGATGGAAAAATTCTAATTGCATTAAGTTGTGCCACAATATTTGTACTTCCATCATCAGTGAATAGATTAGAGAAATGCTACACACCCAAAGCCTTTAGTTTCGATTCGTCCTCAATCAAATCATCATTCTGGTCCTTAAGTGCCCAAATGGATTTAGATTTTCTCCTGGCTGAAGCATATGAGTGGAAAATTTTGGTATTAGGATCTCCTTCATTTATCCAGTCCACTCCACTTTTGAGATTCCAAGTAACAATATGTTGGGTAAGTAAGGTTTCCTTCCTTGCTTTTAAAATAGTGAGCTAAGAGGTACCCTCAGCTGAGAGAATACGAGAGGGTTGATTATATAGGAGATCAAGTATAGCAGAGTCTATCTCCCTAACCTCCTTTGTTCTGGTGCTAATCTTCCTTTTTTCCCAGTCCTTAACCAAGCCTTTAAGTCTCTGAAGTTTATAGGATATGATAGACATTGGTCCCAAGGAGGGTATAGGGGAGATTGAAGAGGCGGAGACAAAGTCACAAAAATAGTCTTCTGAGAGCCAATCTCTATTGAATTTGTAAGGATATAGACGACATGAAGGCTGGATGCTAGGAATAATGATCAGAAATATCTGAGGGCCGATTCCAGGAGTTATAGTTGCCAAGCATAGGAATAAGATGTATGGATGCTAGGAATATGTCTAGTCTTTTGCTAACACCCTCAAATCCAATCCTTCCATTTCACCAAGTAAGTCCTAGTGTGATAGGAGCAAGATCTACCATGTTCATAGAGTCCAAGAGGTGAGAAAAGTAATGTGCCCTTTGGTCCAACCTAGATTTTTCACCCCAAAATTCTAAGTCAGAAAGGGTAAAGTTTAGGTCACTAGCAAAAATAAGATTAGGATAGTTGAAAATACCCCCAGCCACATCACAATCTCAAAAAGCAGTTCTGTTGGAGTAGGGTCCATAACAATTGACAATAGAGAAAATAGAGTCATAGCCTTTAAATTTAGCATTTATGAGGATGCCAGCAAAGGAGTGAAAGGCCTTACAATGAGTGATAAGAGGATTCTAGCCCATGAGGAGTCCCCTAGAGAGGCCCTGGGGATAAAAGCACAAAATTCCCATCCAAGCTTCAGTTTAGCAAACAGTCGAAGGGATGAAATATGGTCACACATCGTTTCTTGTAACATGATTAAGATAGGATTTATTGAGGTGAACAATGTTCTGAGGGATTTTTGTTTGGTAAGCTCCCTAAACCCATCGATATTCATGGAGATGATCCTCATGGGTCAACCTGGTCGATAGGTGACTGTGCTCTAAGTACCTAGGAAGGTGAATGTGCTCTGGCAGCAGCTTTGATATGGGATGAGAGAGGAGTATAGATTCTAGAGGGTCTAGTCTCCTCAGGGGTGACCAAAGATGGCTTGCTTTACCTGAATTTCCGAATAGTAACACTCTCAAACCTGATATAATCTAGAGGTAAGATCAAGGGAGAAAGCGGTGGCTTGTCATAAATTATGGCTAGTGACTTGAGAAGAGTAGGATCTAAGAAAGATGGAGTAGTCAAAGGGCTACTGGGAGAATTAGTAATTGGAGGGGAGGTGATTCTTTGAAGGGGAGGGAAGTCTTCCAAAGTGTAGGGTGGGGGAGTAGCAAAAGAAGTTAAGATAGGTGAAGCTACCAAAGATGGAGGGTTTGATGACAAAGGAGGATTAGTTTTAGTAGCAGATTGTGCTAAAGTCTACATATCTTGAATATATTGAAGCTCACCCTTGGTGAGATCACCAAAAGAAGTGGGAGAGATAGAGTCATAAGGATCGGTAGGTGTCAGGGTACTAGAAGTATCGTTAGGTGGTGTGGTCTCCAATGGTAGTCCAGGAGAAGACAAGACCAAAGGGAGTTATCCAGAGAGTTATCAAGAGGACTCTCAGTATCAATGAATCCCAACTTAAGGGGAAGACCCCGAGGTAATGAGGAACAATTGTTTCTCAAGTGACCTGTCTCGTGACAATAACTACAGCAAAATGGAATATTCCAGTAATCGAGTCTTTGAGTAATAACCGAGTTGTTGCAAACAATATCAATCTGAGGAAGAAGCCCTTTCAAAACATCAAGTTTGACCAGTACCTTAGCAGTACGTTTATCGAAGATGAGATGAAAATATTTTTATAATGACACAAACTTCCCAATGGTATTGGCAATGCTAGGGAGGATCTTTGTATTCATCAGGGGGGAGGGAAAGGCAGGAATTAATACCCAAAGATGTGATTTAACCACTCTTTCATTGAGTGGGTCAAAATTGGTGTGCCATCGGTTGAGGATAAGGGATCCATTCCCTATAGTCCAGTGGGAATCCAAAATATAGGAGGCATTAGAATCCTCAAGGAAGATAAAGACTAGCCACTTATTAGTTAGCAAAATAATGGCGGGAACATAATTAAGGATATGTTTCTAGTGTAATGTAGCCTAGGCTACCCATTCCTCCTGGGTCATTGAGCAGTATTCCATACGCCAAATAAGAGCCATATGAAAGAGGTCAGAAACCCTATAAAGCATAACATCCCTCCCTAAAACATAGTGGCGTTTATGGTCAAGAGCAGTCATGATCTTAGTCTTATGGTGGGAATGTAGACAAGGTGGACGGACCAAGCCACCCTAAGGGCCTGAAGGCGGAGAGATCCCCACTGACTCCATTCCTAAGCTCACCTATAATAAACGACACCCAAATCAAATCGAAAGACAAAGAATACGTCACAGGGTCAATTACTAGAAAAAAAGGAAGTACCCACGAGATGAACATGTCAAAAGAAATGGACAAGTCCCTGTAAAAACAAAGCAGGGTTATAGCCCAAGTATGGCTACTGATGACCCCAAAACAGTGCTATAGTATGGTAACTAAACAACCCAAATAGAATCCCAAGGCCGATACAGGAGTAAAGAAAGTACTAACAGAGAAAAATAGCAAAACCCGTGAGAGCAGCCAGTCAAAACTGGAGAGGCAAGAAATAAACCCTAGATACCAAAACCTAATTCCCACTTTTTAAGCATGATTGGTACTAACCCTCCAGTTAGGAGGGTGAAATCCATCTGGGGTTGTCTTACCAAGAAATAGGTAGGAACCCTGGTGAAAGCATTCAGACCAAGCCGCAAAGACCCTAGGACAAAGAAATAGATAAACAGTAGGGTACTTGATAAGTGAAGTTCACTAGTCTTTGTTGTCAGAGCTGCTGAAATCGATGTTGACTCCAAATAGTCTAATCGTCAAGACCATCGCCATAAAACCCAGAGAAACCTGTTGAAGTGTAGTAGTACCTGCAAATGACACTAGATGTCAACAATAATGACAAGGTCAGGGAAGCTGGAGAGTTCAAGGGAAACGTGTATACTATGGTTATCAGGAGACAAGCAACGTGCATGACAACAGAATAGTAACAGTCCCAAGACCAAATGGTGGCAGAGAATAAGGTGACAAAAACTAGTGTTGTGGATGATGAATAGTGAAAAGGCTAAACCACACCGCCGAGAGTAGTATCCAAGAGGTTTAGGGCTCAGAGTCTTCAAAAGGAGAAGAGGTAACAGTTAGAGGACTAGGGTAAACACTGGAGAAACCAAAGGACCGAACACCTTCCACCATTGTCGCTAGAAACCGTCAAACCTCTATTATATTATGTCTCCCAATGGTCATAACATTAAAGAAATGACAATCTCATACTATTACCGCCAATAATTTGACTATCATAGAAATGGAAAGATTACACTTTTGTCTCATGCGATGAATGATGAATATTACTCATCGAGGTGTTATGAATAAATAAGATGGCCATTGCAAGATAATATTAGAATATTTTTGTAGCGGCACATCCAAACTACGGTGGTTTATAGAAAATGGTTATATGTGTTAGTGTCCAACTTAAAACTAGATGGAAGATGGAGGATGGTAAATCTAACTCAAAAGTGTTACTTATGGATAGTTTTTCATTATACTAAATATAATAATTACTATATATTATAATTTATTTAAACGTATATTAATATTTAATAAATGCAATTTAATTAATTTAAAATGATAATATTTAATATATATAATTTACGTCAAGAGGCGATGTATAACCTAGTATGGGGGAGATCTTGTAACGTTCATTTTGTAAATGTCGGTTATAAGGGCATAAATAAAAAATAAAAAATAAAAAATTTAATTATCCATCAAAATAAATGTCTGCCACAAAAACAACCTACTATGGGGGAGATGTTGTAATGTTCCTACCTAACAAAACAATAAAAAATAAAAAAAATTAATTATCCGCAAAAAAAAAGGTCCGTCAAAAAAATAACACAATATGGGGGAGATGGTGTCATGTTCCTACCTAACAAAATAATTAAAAATATAAAATTGAATGATCCGCAAAAACTATGTTGGCCTTGAGCATGGTTTTAAAACCATGTGCAAGGCCTCCTAAACAACCCATGGTTTTATTGTACATGGTTTACGAGGGCCTTGCAAATGGTTTTAAAACCATGTGCAAGGTCTCCTAAACAACCCATGGTTTTCTACATGATTTATGAGGGCCTTGCAAATGGTTTTAAGACCATCTGCAAGGCCTCCTAAACAACCCATGTTTTTAGGAGGGCCCTGCACATGGTTTTAAAACCATGTATGGGGGAGATGTTGTAATGTTCATTCCTAACAAAATAAAAAATAATAAAAAATATTATATGTCGGCCATAAATAATATTAGATATTAATAATAAAAATATTATATGCTGACCTTAAATTAAAAGATGCGTATTTTGGTTTGAATCAAAACAATGGCTATATATAGGACACAACAAAGTTGATATATCCTTGAGTGAAATACTAAAGAAGAGCTTTGCACCTCGAGATATTTTATCCCTTTCAGTGCTTGATAGAGGCTAGGATTTGGATCTATGTTGGCTTAATTAATTTAAAAATATTCTTCTTTGATCAATTAATTGAATTGACATTTATACCGAGAGGTTCTCTACAGCTCAGTATGGGGGAGATATTGTAACGTTCTTCTTGTAATGCTCCTCATGTAACATTCCTCTTGTAAATGTCGACTATAAATAATATTGTCGATTATGATGGAGATGTTATAATGTTTGTCGAGTATGGGGAAGATGTTGTAACGTTACTTTTTACTCAAGTCGATTATGATGTAGATGTTGTAACATTACTTTTTACTTCTAAAAAGTAAAAAGTAATAAATATATTTTGTCGAGCATTAGTTAAAACTAAAATAATTAAAATTAAAATTAAAACAATGTGTATTTTGAAAAACATGTTAGAAATCAATGACTATATAAACACCAAGAGCTAATAAAAAAAACTAAATAAAAATTTATAAAACACTAATCCAAATCCGCAAAAAAAAAATGTCAGCCTTGCACATGGTTTTAAAAGCATCTATCATGTGCAAGGATTCCTAAACAACCCATGTTTTTAATGTTCATGGTTTAGGAAGACCTTGAAAATGGTTTTAAAACCATGTGCAAGGCATCTTAAACAAGCCATGGTTTTATTGTACATGGTTTAGGAGGACCTCACAAATGGTTTTAAGGCCATGTGAAAGGCCTACTAAATAACCCATGGTTTTAGGAGGGCCTTGCACATGGTTTTAAAACCATGTATGGCAGAGACGTTGTAATGTTCGTTCCTAACAAAATAAAAAATATTATATGTGCACCATAAATAATATTAAATATTAATAAAAAAATATAGTATATGTTGACCTTAAATAAAGATATGTGTCTTTGAATTTCAATCAAATCAATGGTTATATATAGGGCACACCAAAGCCGATATCTCCTTGAGTGCAA
>LPNX010506957.1:0-10507 GCA_001517045.1 Pseudotsuga menziesii | reverse complement strand
CCAATCCTGTAGCTTCTATTGCTATCTCGCTATATGCTGGAAATAAAAGGAAGAGTCTATCGCTGTCTCCTATAAGAAGAGTGAACAAGAAGAGTCTATCGCTATCTCACTATAGGCTGGCAGTAAAAACAATGTAAAAACTCAGTCTACCTGTAACCTCTCATAAAGCAAAACTTGGATCAAGCCACCACACAATTTATAAAGACAATAACCCTAAATAATAATCATGCCCATTAATACACAGTCCACGCTGAAACCAGAAAGAGGTATCAAATAAAAACTGTTCCTGAGTCTATTCAACAAAATAAACCAATTGCAATTGATTAAGAATCTACAAACATGCATATGAGGAAAATTATCAGCACTCTATAGAACAATATGAGAGGAAAAGAAACGTTATCTTGCTCTTACAAAACACACAATGCAAAATGCCAAGGTTGGTGCTGAAGGGGGCCCTCCCTCAACGCCTTCCAGCTCTAAATCGAAACCGTAAAGGGAACAAACACTGGTTGTATTAATAAAATGGAGTATTACAATATTCTCTCTCTTTTCTCTTCTTCTCAGGATTTATTTATACATGAATAGCTGGACAAGATCCATCCCAAAATGCAGAGATTTGATTAACCACCTAGAAAACGGCCAACACCAAATCTGGCAAAACCATGTCTGTTCTGGAAAGGATTTCTCCACATTCATTGAGAAATTCTAAAAATTGCCCGCAATTAGGGGTAAATGGGGCTATTTTTGAAATGGGTTTCGAACCGTTTTGAGCAATTCTCAACCGATTGTTCAGAAATGGAGCCTGAAATCGGGTTGCTGATCAAGGACGGAAATGCCATTTTGAGCAAATGACATGGACAGAATAGCACTGGATAATCTTCATAAGCATATGGAAGGTGATGAAAGCTCAGGAAACACCCAAAATGTGGATCGAAACCCCCAAATTTGCTGGTGCAGCCAGTGAGCCTGCCTTAGAGCGCCAAAAACCCGGAGTAAGCTAGCTGTGGAGCAATCCTCCCTCATTGGACGGAGGAGGAGCAAAGTTAGCGTTGACTTTTCTCCTCCTCCGTCGGATGGAGGGAGTTTTGCTCCACAGCTAGCTCACTCCCCAAAAACCCTGCACACAAAAGAAATAACAAACCATCATTTGACCGAATATATATATGTGGAGATAAAAACCAATTTATGCATAAAATAACCAAAATATTACTTACCAAGCCTTTTGTTCACGTGGGTCTCCATAGAAACATAACCATACAAATAAACATTAATAAAACGAATATATCATATGGTTTAATAAGTGTTATGCTAGAAAGCGATGTATTAAACAGCTAATAATAGAAGACCAACACCTTACCTTCCCTGTTAAGTTTTAACGAGTCCAGGAAAGCCAACTCAGTTCCCTCTTCATTTTTTAACAAGCTTGAAGAGATGGGAAAATAATGCTTGATACACTAATCCGTGGATTTAATGAGCCCGAACTAGTACATGCTCATGCGGTATTTTCACATTTAGAGAGTCTGAAAATGCCAAAGAAGACTCCAGGGGGGGTCCTTTTTCGTCCAATTTAGTCTCCTGAGGCCGAAAAAGTATAAAACAAACCACAGAAGAACTCTCTTAACTTCCGAAGAAGAAAAGGTGAACCTTTTTCGTACTTAGTCGGGAAGGTCCAAAAAAAGGTTAAATTACCACCTACCCAACGCTCCTTCCATAACAGCATAAAATAGCTTGAGCTTTACGAGTGTGAAGGAAAGCAAGATCACTCAGAAAGATCCATTTGGTTACGAGAAATGGGGCTTACAACAATAAACTGGTTGCTTTGTTCTTGATTGTTTAACGAGCATGACAAAGAGCACGAAAAAGAGAAAACTAAGCTCAAACCGGGTGTTCCTTTTCCGTAAATTTAGTCCCTCAGGTCCGGAAAAGTGATAAACCTATACCTGAGAATACTCTTCTCAATTCCGAAGAAAAGAGAGTGATCCTTTCTCGTATTATTCCGCATGGTCCGAGAAAGAGATAACCTACCACCAATGCGGATTCCCGTTCACATATTCTTAACGAGCTTGAACGGACGAGATAACTCGGCAGTCAAGTCTGTTTTGAAGGAGTCAGACCTGGGCCTAAAGAAACTCCATAAGGGCAGGGAATCCTATAAAGGGATAGCTTGTAAAGAGAGATTCATACGAAGCTCTATTTGGCGTGAAAAATAGCTATGAGGAAACCCCTGGGCCTGAAACAGTGACGGAAATGAGTATCAAAGGATGGCAATGACATATAAGAATGATACTCATGAAAAGTGATCCTAGCCACGGAAGAACAATGGTAGAGACAAGGGACTAATGGCTTAAAATACCATAGTTCGTGGCAAAAATGTTGAGTACTAAGGTTAATGTGGAGTGATAAGATGCCAACAAGTGTTGGAATGAGCGAAAACCACCCTATAGAAGCATCAACACTTTGTAAAAGTAGGTAAACCTGTTCCAAGGCACAAAAGGGGTAATATTAGTCAATTAACATTTCAAACTATAGAGAAAGACCCACTTTACGAAATATTTTTTCTATTAATAGTTTGAAAATCAAATCATTTCTTACCATTTGCACTTTTTGAACCAAAAAAGGAAAGTTTACCCTCTATCTTTGATCACTTGCCGTGGACAATTGGACCGTCGGAATTCAGATCCGTCAGCTTCAGGTAACTCTACACCCCGAGCTCTTCATTTTCATCCAAACAAATTTTAAAATTGATGGTCAATTCAGTTTATTTCATCAACTTAAAAAATGATAAAATGTATTCCCGGGTTGCTACGCATGAAAGCCGCGAATACGCGTTTCATGCGCGAGTTGCTGCATAGGAAAGTCGCGAATGACTCGCGACTTGTCCCAATGGATAGTCGCATGCTGCGCATTAGATAAAAGCTTTAAAAATGGTCAATTTTTTTAAATTTTTATGGTGAAATACTGAATTAAACTATGTTTATTTGTCAGGGAAAACATGGTGCTGGAGTGGAGGGAGAGGGAACATGAGATGATGGACCAAGCGGCTCTCCAAAGCCTGCCTACCATCCAAGCATTGCGGAATAGTGGGCTGCTCAAGTCCTTTTGCACATCACCTATGCGAGCCAATGTCCGCATATTAGAGTTCTTAGTCCATTACTGGGACCATGACCTGGGGATGTTCAATATCCAGGGTGAGACTTTGGAGCTTACCACACAGGACATCTACTTCATAACCGGGTTATCACATCGGGGAGCACTGGTGAACCTAGAGGGCACTGGCAGGGGTGGGGATCCCTTGAGTGTCCAGAACTATGTCGATGTATTCTGCAGGCTGGGTACTCAAAAGAAAGGCAGCAGCGTTCTCATAGCAGATATTCAGGATCTTACATTACAGGTATTGGCCAGTACTATAGTGAGACTTTCAGGGTCGGCAGGATTACACATGGCCACCAGAACTCAGATGAGAGTGGCGGTGGACTGCTTTAGAGGCACACTCTTTGACTGGTGTACAGGGATTGCCCCCATCATGAGGAGGCAATTATCCGACTGTAGGAGGGGGAGATGGAAGAACTTTGGCTATGCTAGTATATTGGTAGCGTTCTTCTTTGAGAGGGTGCCAGCTATGAGCCCTGCGATACCCTTACAGGTCCATCATCCATGGCAGCCGAGGCTAAGCCAGTGGGGAGATATCTTCCTCTGTCAAGGAGGAGGAGATGTAGTACATAGCATGTGTGATGATGATTTCTATTCATGGTGGGAACGACAGGTGCCGGCGTTGGAGCAGTTTCCATACGCCAGGTTAGATTTTCGAGGTGATCCCGACCTAGTCCTCCCTCCAGGAGGAGCATGGGGAGAGATGGGTAAGTCATTTTTTATTTTTTATCATTATCAAATTTTTATGGATTTTCAAATGATAGGATATATACATATGCACAAGTCTAAACCCTCTTTATGTGTCAAAATGCAGATATTGGACCGGTCCGCCCTGTAGGGCACCCACGTACCTTCGTACATCCTGTTGCAGGGGGGGACCCAGGATTGATCATGGTACTCGAGGCGAAACTAGGCAGGCTGACCGAGCGAGTACCTACGATATGGATAGAGCATCTCCCTGTAGCTATGCAGGAGTCCGTAGTTGGGGTTCCACCGGCCTGGCTATGTCTTTTCAGACGGGTAGCCAGAGCAGTATGTGTATATAGAGATGCAGTGGAGGCTGCCGAAGCCGAGGAGGCTGAGGAAGCCAGGGGGCACAGAGATCACGGGGACCAAGGAGGTCCTAGTGGCCATGGCGGGCAAGCTTAGTTTTAGGAATTTTGATGGATGTTGATCCACTTTTGTACATGATGGGATCTACGGATCAGACTTGACCTATCCTATGTATGAACAGATATTTACACACACACACACACACACATATATATATATATATATATATATATATTTGTGTTTGGTTGTCAGCTTATTTACAAGTGTTTCTTATGTATTTGCTGTATATTTTATGGAATGTGTGTGAGATGCTAGTCCAAAATATAATTAGCATATGCATCAGTTAATGAATTTTGGTTTCGTGGAATGTGATTAAAAGTAATAACTTCAAAATGTCTTTCCAGTAAACGTATTTGCATGAACTGACGTAACAATGTAGGATTACGTACCTGGTAAGCTCGATTGAGCTGGGAAACAACCAATTGAGAATCCAAACGGACTTCAAGCTGGGTGATGCCACGTGACAAGGCATCCCATAGGAGCTCAATTACAGCCCTATACTCAGCAACATTATTGGAAGTAGGACCTAGACAAGCGCCACCCGCGGCAACAAGCTGTCCTGAGGGGGAGTAGATAACCCATGCTGGTGAAGCCAGGTTACAAGTATGACGGCTGGTGCCATCAGCAAAACCTACATACATCTCGGAAGACATCTACAACAACTAGCAGATAGTATAAAAAATGAAACTGACAACCTAATGTACATAAAAATACATACATTAATATACAAGAAAAAGTGCTAAGCCTAGGCATAGTACTTCTTCAGGTAGAGCCCATTTCTAGGCTCAGGCAGCTTATTCCCATCATAATCCACTAATTCATATGCGCATTTACTCAAAAATTTAGACACAACATAGGGTCCCAACCACATAGCCTTGAATTTTCCTACCCCCAGAGGCTCCTTATCTTGGTCCCAGAGCAAGACAAGTTCCCCCTCAAAGAAAACCTGAGGTTTGACCATTTTATCATATTGAGATTTAACCCTATTCTTATGAGCTTGATTTGCAGTCAACGCATCTCTACGTTGTTCATCAAGGTGTTCTAAATGGAGCAACCGTTCCTCAAGCTCAGTTGTGTCAGGTAGCACATGAATAGCTATCTGCAAGGATGGGATTCGCATTCAATCGGCGTAATAGCTTCCACCCCATGAATGAGTTGGAAGGGGGAAAAACCTGTAGCAGTTTTGACATTGGTTCGATAAGCCCAAAGAGCAGGATATAACATGATGTGCCAATTTGAACGAGCTGCATCAATAGTACGTTTAAGGATAGTTTTTAAAGTTTTGTTTACAGCCTCAACCTGACCATTTGCCTGTGGATAATAAGGAGAAGAATGTTCTTGTTGAAATCCGAGCATGGTGGTCATCTCTGTCATCATGTGATTTTGGAAATGACCGCCATGGTCAGTAAGTTTCCGTTTCCCCATTGTCTTTGAAAGTAGGCATTTCCTCTGCCCATTTTGTGAAATAGTCGACAGCGACAATGATGTATTTGTGCCCCCCAGCCGAGGCTGGGGTGCATGTCATATAATCGATCCCCCACTTCATGAAGGGGCCTACCGAGACGACGGGAAACAAGGGAGCAGGATGTGACCGCATTTTTCTGGTGTAAAGCTGACATGGATGACATCGTTTCATAGCTTCCACACAATATTTAAAGATGGTGGGCCAGAAATACCCGGCACGTAATATCTTCTGGGCCGTTGCTAACCCAGATAAATGACCCCCACACGCTCCGCTATGGGAATCATTTAGGACAATCTCTGCTTCCTCATGAGTAAGGCAGCGACGCAAGACGGAATTTACCCCTTGTCAATACAGTGTATCTCCTATAATGAGGTAGTTTTTAGCATGAAGACGTAACTTACGTCGGTCTTCCCTAGAGTAAGCGGTAGGATACTTCAAAGTCTTGAGATATATAAGAATATCTCCGTACCAAGGATCAGAGGTTGATATAAGGAAGATGTGCTCATTTGGGAATGAGTCATCTTGAATCACTACATCTTCTTCCGTAGGGAATTCTGCTATAAGCTCGGCAAAAGCTAAGGACTTTTTGGATTTAGCGGATTGGAAAACCAAGTCAAACTCTTGGAGAATGACTATCCACTTGTTGAATTTTCCCCCAACAATCCGTTGGGATAAAACATATTGGAAAGGGTTTACATCCGCCACTACAGTAGTGGTCCTCAATAAGATGTAGTGTTGTAACCTCTGTACAGCATAAACATCCGCTAAGGCTAACTTCTCGACGTGGGAGTACTTAAGCTCAGGCCCAACCAGAGCGCGGCTAAGATAATAGACAACATGCTCAATGAGCTTGTCATCCTCCTGAACTGGCACTACCCCAATGGTAGAATCCGACGAGGCCAGATATAATAAAAAATCCCTAGAGTAATCTGGCGGGCGTAATAAAGGAGCCGACAACAAGGCTTTCTTCAATGCCTCAAACGCGAGTTGTGCAGTTTCATCCCATACAAATGGGGTGTCCTGTTTAAGCAGGCGCATGAAACCTTTTGTGATCTTGGCATAATTAACGATAAAACGTCGAAGGAAGTTAGACTTTACTTGTATACTCTGGAGTTGCCTAAGTGAATGAGGAGGAGGCAGATTTACAATGGCCTCAACTTTTAACAGATCCACCTGTATGCCCCTACTAGAGACAATGAATCCAAGCAATCTACCTGATTCGACGCAGAAAACACACTTGTGGGGATTCAAGCGAATTTTATAGTGTCTGCATCTCTCAAAAATCAACCGTAAATGATCTGGATGCTGGATCCTCTTGCAAGAATGAGCAGGCAAATCATCAAGGTAGGGCTCGACAATGGCTTTTATGTCATGAAAAGCAAAGTTCATGGCTCGTTGAAAGGTTTCCCCTACATTTTTCAATCCAAAGGGCATTTTTCTATACGCGAATGTACCCCAAGGGCAAATAAAAGCAGTTTTATGCTAGTCTTCCGGTTTAATTTGGATTTGATTATAGCCAGAGAAACCATCCATAAATGAGAATACCTCACTACCCGCACATGCATCTATGATCTGGTCAATAAACGGTGTAGGGTAGTTGTCCTTCGGATAGGCTTTGTTAAGGTCTCGAAAGTCCGTACAAACGCGAATAGTCCCTTGCTTTTTATCAACGGGAACTGGGTTGGACACCCACTCAGTCAAAGCAACGGGATATATAAAGCCTACTTTCAACAGCTTTTCAACCTCTGCCTTCACAGCCGCCACTTTACGCGGGTTCACGGGGCGTAATTTTTGCCAAACCGGCTTAGCATCAGGATAGGTTGGGATCTCATGTTGAACAATAGATGGATCAATGCCTGGCATCTCCTCATATGACCAGGCAAAGATATCGCAGAATTCCTTGAAAAGGGTAGTATAAATGGCAATCTCCTCCGGAGAGCAGCTTGCACCTATATAGATATTTTCCATGACATCTGGCTTTACAGAGATGTTGATCGGTATAGTAGCGGAAATGTTTGCCATATTCCCCTCGACAAACACTCCTTCCCTAGGTAAAGGGTTGACAGGTGTATCAACATCATCCGAAAGTCTCACGTGAAACTCTTGGTTTTCTATCTTGCTTAGCTTTGGAAGGAAATAAGATCGGTGATGAAGATCCTCACATATCTTATCATGTGAACACATAGCTTCCATAATGGCTTCATCAGAAGGTAAAACAGTGTCTAAGCAATCTATGGAATGTAAAGAGTTTTCTGTCCATGTGGGCATATACACTTCTTCCAGATCATCCGAGACTGTAAGAGGATCTGGAATGGGATCTACAGTGGTTTGGGTAATAGCTTGATACGCCACTTCCACTGCAGATAAGGGCACTTCCGGTTCCTGAGGGGTTGGGAGGACCCAAGGATCAGTCATATCGACCACCGAATCAATGGACTTCCCTACAGTAGTAGAACCGATATAAAGGACTGGAGCTGGAATATCGAATGTGCCCATCAATGATGCGTACATTCCAGCCCCCAAGCTCTGTGCAGCAGGTTTGGCCTGATCAACCAATGGCACAGTGGAATCTTTAGACTCTAAGCAGCCTTTACGAGTAAAATCAAGTTGGTCAATAGTGACCACCTTGCCCTCATGTGGAAAAACCACGACACGAAAGACAGCAGATGCAACAGCAGACATTGCATAAGTCCAATTCCTACCCAGAAGCAAATTATAGTCCAATGGAGCATCAATCACTTCGACTTCAACAGAGACTGCTTTGCCAGCCAACTTAATCTCGAAAGCTGGTAGGATACCATGTGGATGGAAAGACCTTCCATCAAAAGCAGTAAGTAAAGTGGTTGATGGTACCAGCTCTAGGGATCCGAGAGCTTTCCAACAGGCCAGGGACATAACACAAGTAGAGGCTCCCTCATCGACAACTGCTCGTCCAATGGTCTTACCACCATGGACAACATATATCGATAGAGCTACATGATAAGGGAGGAAAATTTTAACATCAGAGAGATTAAATTTCGCTAAGAGACTCGAAGAGTCCATGCTACCTAGAGCTGCTAAGAGGGCATTCCGCTGAGCGGGACAGCTCTGTAGCACCTCCAAAGCTGACATTGCACACGGATTCTGAGCCAAGTCTTCAACCACCCAGTAGTTAGAAGCAGCTCGGGCATTTGGGTTATGCAAAGTCTTCTTAAAGACACCTTTGGGTATCTTTGGCATTATTTCCATAGGTTTCTCTATAGTGAGAGGGTTGGAAGATTCAACTACAGCTTTACCCTTCTCATCGGTCTCCTTCTCATAGTTTTTGTTCCTGGTTTGTAACAAAGTTGAGGATCTAACCATGTTGATATAATTAGGGTCAGGAGCAGTTTGACTGCCCCCTACTACGGTAGAAGTTGAAGCAGAATTCTGCCCTTGGGGAAACGGATCCTTCAGGACAGCCGACGGTTGATCTTGTAACAGCTTCTGAGCTTGTTCCATGAGGGGACAAAGATGAGTAAGGTGGTCCCCTTGGCACAACTTACAAGGGAACTTGACTTTCTTCTTTTCCTTTTTTCCCCCATTAGCATTGTTTGCGGGCTTTGGCTTGTTTTGATTTTGGTTTCCCTCCCCCTTTTTACCTTTCTTCTTCTTCCCGCCGGGCTGCTGATTGCCCTTCGAAGAGGTTTGTGCAAAAACATTTGCACTTTGGGAGGAGGGGGCAACCTTTTCTGCCTCCGTCGTAGACTGTTTGACAGACAATTGGTGAAGTTCTTTTGTCAAAGACTCTACAGTGGGAGAGTTTACAGACCCAACCACACCATCGACATGGGGTCCAGGCTTAGGTTTCTCAGCCTCATGTGAAGGCCTTGGTGCCTCAGGGATGATTTCATATAAAATCCCAGACTGTGAATAAATCAAGTCCAACTGTTGGGCCCTGAGTATGGCTTCTTCCTCACTAGTCACTCCTGATGTGGAAACATCCTTAGATATATAAGGCAATAATGATTTAAGGAACCATTCTAATAGAAACTCAGGAGGGATGGTAGCTTTGATAAGGCTCTTTTGCCTCCTCCACTCTTGGATATGATCCGAGATGTGGGTTTCCTTGTTTTGTTTAAAGGTGGACAACAAGTCCGTTCCGAAATCGTAACGGACTGGAAGCTGAAAGTGGCTAAGGAAAGCGGTAGCCAAGTCCCAGAAACTGCTAAAAGCAGCAGAAGGCAGCTCAATGTACCATTTTGTTGCGATGCCTATGAAGGTCCTCTGGAACAGCCTCAATCTCACTGAATCTTCATTCAATGAGTTGGAAGAACACCATAAATGGAAGGTGGTGGCATGTGCCCCAGGATCTTCACCAGCCTTACCTTCGAACTTAGGGATGTCCGCGGGCAGTTTGGTGGGAACATGTGGCCACAAGGGGTCATGCCTCACCGGATCGTTCATCAATTTTAAGTCTGGAAAGTTCAAAGTTGCCAGAAAAGGAAGCTTTGGCCTAGCCGGTGTACTAGATGTACTAGCTTGGGGATTACAGGGACTTGACCCTGATCGCCCATAAGTAAAAGTGGGGTTGCCCCCAGACACCGGTTGGGAAGTGGGAAGGTTGCTTTGGAACGGATTCCATCCGTAAGCCACTAGATTTTGGGTGGGAGGTGCAGTGTAAGTGGTTCGGGCCGTCCCCATAGAAGTTGGGGTCTGAATGACTGGAGCAGGTATCCCTCCACTAAACAAAGAGAAGGGAGAGCTCGTGTATGGGACCGAAATAGGGGTTTGGTAGCTTTGCCCGTAAGAGGTGTTGCT